>CAWUFW010002246.1:1800000-2331901 GCA_963921515.1 Calotriton arnoldi | reverse complement strand
TCACTACCTTTTTGTCTTTCTTAAAGAAGTTCTTAATTTTCGCCATCCATGACGGTGATCCAGCGCGATATTAGCAAACAGCATTCATACACTAGATACTCACTTGGGCCCATACATTCATACTATGCTAATACTTACGCTGGGTTTTATCAGTTGTTACTCTTTATCAAATCCCTGCTACCAATTACCTTCCGATTGAAGAGTAATGACTTACCAATGAATCCTTTGCTAATTGGGAAGTTTAAAATGAGTGACATTCATTATAGTACATAATCCTGAAATAACCACTGAGTCAGGAAGTTTTAAAATGTTTATCTAAAGATTTAGCAGAGTAAATTACAGAAACACATGGTACTTAATCGCATATCACGGATGAAGTAGAGAAAATAATTATGGATTAATGACGGTCCCTCAGAAAGGAGAAGATAGAGACAGCAGCGCAACTAAAGGTTGCATTTATATTTACCTAAATGCGAGAACCAAACCCTTGGCCAAGGAGTTGGAAAGATTAGGACCCAGGAGGATGAAGAGCAAAGACCTCCTCCAGGATCAGGACAGGACCGGTGACCTCTCTACTACGACGCCTGCGTCGTTCCCCTCTCTGATACTCGACTTCTCCTCGATTCTCCCGTGCCTTTCTTCTAATGGACTCCGCCGCCCCCTCCTCAGGACCTCTTCTGGACAGGGATTCAGTCTGCAATTGATCAGCTTGGCGGTCTGGAGCTCTTCTGTGCGTTCTGAGAGTAAGCTCTAACTAATTAGCTAATTCTATATCTATTATACCCTTCTACGCCCATGTACCTCCCCTTAATGTTGCTAAAATATGGGACCACTACTTCTGATTGGACAGGGACAGGGGGTTGATCCTCACACCATATTGATTTGGTACGCATTTCTGAAGACCTTTGTCTTTAAACTACCGCCCATTAAATTTAATACATTGGCTTTATTTCCCACCCGTCTCACGACAAAGTTTATTCAATTTCCATATACACAGTTGCAAGTTTGGCAGGAACACATGAATACATCAATATCGGCCATTAGGTCGTGGCCTTGGACGACGTCCAGGTTGACTTCATCCTTTTCCTTCTGGGCAGCCTTTCATAGAGCATGCGCGGAACCCACGTCATTCGAGTTTTCAGTTCACCAACCCCAGGCCCAAGTTTACGAACTAATAAAAGTCAAAGAAGAGAATATTAAAATCACAAATAATATGTTTCACTGTATACCCATTCTCTCTACTCTATCCCCATTTACTTATAAATCTATCCCGCATTAGTAGCGTTAAGAAAACGACAATTTAATAATAACACAAGAGCAAGCTGAAGCATGTGAAAACATCAAGCAGCCATTTTAATGCACACTGCGCAGAAGCAGAAATTTCCCACCAAGCAAAGAAAGACGTCACACCACGTGATATGGTTGAGACATGCGCAGTAAAGTTCCCGCGCTTTAGCGGCCATTTTAGAAAAAGACAAGCGTTACTTGTTAGTTAGAACAAATAGGCAAGCTTCCTTGCTATTCGTGTAATGTATGCAACGTTAGTATAAACAATCAAGATTAATAAATTAATACTATGAGGTGATTGCATTCGAGCAAGTCTCATTTGTGAGTCCTTGCTCCATCAACGGTTTCTCTTTACAATACTCATAATAAGCCATATTTCACGATTCTTTCCCTTCGGCAAACTCACAACTCTGCTCTGTTCTCTATGTGCTATTCGGACCTATCCCAGCGCGTCTCACACTAACGCACCAATCCGAAGCCTCTACGTCACTGGTCTTTAGACCTATCCCAGCGCGTCTCACACTAACGCACCAATCAGGGCCTTTTCCGTGTTCCCGAACACTGGCCAATACCAGCGCGGTCTTTTGTCAACGTCAGTTCTACTCCTGACCCCTCCTTTACAAAATTTATCGGCAGTTTGTTCTTGACTATATTTTATTAGTTACGACATAAAACACATTTCCATTGTCTGTTTTCGCTAAACAAAAGGGATAGTTTACTCTAGCTTACAAGAATACAGTTTCGTTCGATAAGTGTAGCACTTCCATCTACCTTACCCTTCTTTCAAGCAAGGGGTAAACCCGTTTCACTGGGGATAAAACACATGTGGAGACTATACTGCTCCTGAGAATTAAGGCCAGAGTTTCACTCACACACGTTTTATACAGAAAATGTCCCTATCATAACACAACCTGTGTTATCACCAATTTGAAAAATCAGACAATGCACTATTCCATGTGACTTCTCTTGCCACACGTGTCCACTTCTTACTTCCCGGAAGCTTCAAAATTTCCGACTTACATATAACATAACACAATTCGACATGAAGTGTTAAACATGAAATAATCAATAATCAATAATCACCAAACTAATCTATAGTAACCATAACTCTGCTACCAAGAAATCTGATCCAGCGCGACTAATGTAAATTCTTCTCTTTTGGACATAACCTCCAGGTAAAAGATCACACACAACAACTATACCTTATGACGGTGGGGCCCATAACACCGCACAACCATACACTCTCTCAATTGTTTCCCTGGGTCACATCCACTACTACCAAAAAGAAGAATATGTTTTGCTGGATGAACTGGACACCTTATTAAAATTGACAAGATATTTCCTTAAACATCATACATAATCAGTTTTAATCCTGTCGGTTCTAAGACATCAAGGTATTCCGCTCTGGGGGTTGGTTCGAGTTTGGCGGGTCACCAGGTATCATTCCAGAGGGAGGCCGGGTTGCCAAAGATCAGCACTTCGGTCTTGTCAGTGTTGAGCTTTAGACAGTTGTCCTTCACCCAGGCTGACATTCTTCATTCAGTTGTGGAAGTTGGTCTTGGTGGTAGTGGGGTCTGCTGAGAGCAAGAGGATGAGCAGGGTATCTTTGGCGTAGGATATGATGTTGAGGTTGTGGGTTCTGATGATGTCAGTGATCCAGCGCAACTAATGTAAATTCTTCTCTTTTGGACATAACCTCCAGGTAAAAGATCACACACAACAACTATACCTTATGACGGTGGGGCCCATAACACCGCATAACCATACACTCTCTCAATTGTTTCCCTGGGTCACATCCACTACTACCAAAGAGAAGAATATGTTTTGCTGAATGAACAGGACACCTTATTAAAATTGACAAGATATTTCCTTAAACATCATACATAATCAGTTTTAATCCTGTCGGTTCTAAGACATCAAGGTATTCCGCTCTTTGGTCGATGGACCAACTAGTAGAATAAGTTGATGGTGATTAAGACCAGCTCAATCACGTTCAAAACCTATTAAAACATTACACTTATTATTGAGCTAAAGAACCACAGACTCGTAGTTTTAATTATAATAAAGTTGATCTACTTTCTTTAAATGCATGAATAAGATTCAATTTTATTAATCATTTTAATACATTTCAATATCATTATAAGAAATAAACTTTTAGAAAGAATTTTATGCATACCCCATTTAGATGAAGAATAAAAGTTCACCAAAGCAGATAAATTGTAGATCACAGCATGGAATTCCCAAAACTGACTGTCTGTCCCGCTAAACAGGCCTCCTCGACGGACCTCCTATACAGGTTTCCCGCATCGATCTCGTTCCTTTCCCAGTCAAGTTTAAGTTTATAAAAAGAATAATTCTATTAAGAAAAATGGCCTACTGAAAATAGCAGCAGTCTCTGTAGCATCAACATTCAGTGCTCAGAAATTATGCATGAATAGCGCTCCTCCTACTTAAGAGTAGGTCCTCTTATACCCTACTACTAGCTTACTAAACATAAAGTTGCAATTTTTGGGGGCGAGAATCACGCTAATTGGTCCATTGGAGGGGTGGCAAGCATCACCTCATTGCCCTCCTTGTTCAAACCGGTTCTGAAAATGTTTATGATTTTGTCCTTTCACACGGCTTTTGGGTAATAGCAATCCGATTGACAGTTCGTTAAATGTTGCTTCTTTCTTGTAACTTATTTTAAACAGTCCATTGTTAATTCACGGCTACTCGTCCCCTGTTCTCACGAATTCACGCTGAGTCTTTCTTGGCATACCCTTCATGTCAGGTAAGTCTGACCTTGACACTTCTCACTCTGGGCTCGACTCGTACCCACGTGACATGCTTCTGCGGCTTTCATTCGCTTGGAAGCCATCTTTGCGTCTGCGCATTAAGCCCATTTGCCTCGGCAGCCATTTTTACAGCACGGCCTAATAGGCCCGAACGAACTATCATGAAAACAAACACAATCATAATTAATATAAAGAAAATAAGCCCTTCGGTTTCCCACCCGTCATTCTAAGTACCCCAATTAGGTGTTACCTAGCATAAGCGACATGTAAAGCCATGTTTACTTACCATCCGCATTCTTTTGCCACAATACAATTTTCTACATAGCACAAATCATGCAATATTACTCTAATTAGTACGCAAACCATTATATTAATATTATTTCAACTTTACAATTGTAAATAGGTTATCTTTGCACATATATTGCGGTTACCACTTAGGTAAACTGTTGATTAGTCGATCAAACAATTAATAACATTAGTTTATTAGCATGAATATTAGCGGGTTCCAACATTTTTTATTTACCTCGCTCCATCATCAGCTAGCAGCATCATGCAGATGTTGAAGAGGGTGGGGCTGAGGGATGAACCTTGAGGGATGCCGCAGATGATGCTCGTGGATTCCGAGGTGAAAGAGCAGTAGCTGGATTCTCTGCGTTCGTCCCGTGAGGAATGATGCAATTCACCTGAGTGCATTTCCCTTGATCCCGATCTGGTGCAGTCTCTTGATGAGTATGTGGTGGGATACAGTGTCAAAGGCTGCGGAGAGGTCCAGGAGGATCAAGGCTGCCCATTCGCTCCTGTCGAGAAAGGTGCAGATTTTGTCCATGGCGGTGATCAGGGCGGTTTCCGTGCTGTGGTTGGAGCCGAAGCCGGATTGGGAAGCATCTAACAGGTTGTTTCTCTCCAGGTGTTTGATGAGCTGGTAGGTAATGGCCTTCTTCAGGACTTTGGTGGGGAAAGGGAGCAGCGAGATGGGCCGGTAGTTCTGGAGTTCGTGTGGTTCGGCGGAGGGTTTCTTGAAGAGAGGTCTGATTTCTGTGTGTTTCCATGCGTCGGGAAAGGTGGCTGTAGAGATGGATTTGTTGAGGACGGTGGTGAGCTGGTGGCTGATCTCTTTGCTTCCTAGGTTGAAGAGGCAGTGGGGGCTGGGTTCCATGGGTGCTCACGAGTGGATAGAGTTCATGATGTCTGCGGTGTTCGGTGTGGTGAGCTGATCCCATGCGGTGCGATGCTGGTTGTGGGAGGCTTCCGTTGGAGTGAGGAGGCTGAGGAGGTCGGTGGGTTGGGGCTCAAAGTTTTTAAGATATTTTTGGGGAGTTTTACATAGCATGACCTCGACCCGAAGGTATAAGAGCACTTTACATGAACACCAGTTGCGTTACAGACGGACACATTCATTTTGTTGGGCACAGGGAGATTAAGGGGCAGATGTATGACCGCTTTTTGCAGTTGCAAATGGGCCATCGGCCCGTTTGCAACTGCAAAATTGGTCTGCCCCATGTACAAACCCTATTTTGTGAGTCGGTAACCTAATACCGACTCGCAAAGTAGGGTTTGCGACTCGTTATTAGGAAGGGGCGTGCCAAGGGCGTACCTTCCTAACAGCGACTTGTACCTCAATGTACAATTGTTTTGCCACCAGAATTGCTGTCACAAAACACTCGCAGTTTACCACCTTCTTCAAGTAGGTGGTAAGCCACTCGCAAACAGGAAGGGGTCCCCAGGAGACCCCTTCCCCTTTGTGACTGGATGCAAAAATATTTTTTAAGAGCAGGCAGTGGTCCCACGGACCACTGCTTACTCTTAAAATATGAAACAGAACGTTTCATTTTCCTTTTTTAAATGCAGCCCATTTTCCTTTAAGTCCCTTGGTGTGGTTGGCGCTTGCCTTGGTGCGGTTTGCAAGGGGGTCCCTTTCTCTCATCTTTGAGTTGTTGGTGATATTCGTTGAGAGCTGACTTGTAGGTGGCTCGGTCTGTAGCGTGTTCACTATTCTGCCATCTTCTCTCCAGCTGTTTGCAGCTGCGTTTCAATGTCCTGAGTTCTGGTGTGTACCAACTGGTTTGTTTGGCGGCTCTGCGGGTTTTGGCTGGTTTAATGGGGACGATAAGGTTGGAGGCGCTGGTGATCCAGGTGTTGAAATTCTGGACTGCTTGTTCCAGGTTGGTTGCGGCGTCTGGCTGGGAAGTGTTGGGTCTGATTAACTTTGCTCCAGCTGTGGAGGGAGGTGTCTGGGGGGTGTTGGGGTGGTGCGCATGGTTCTGCGATGGTGAAGTGGACGAGGGAGTGGTCGTCCAGGTGAGTTCAGTGGCATGGCTGTATTTTACTCTGTTGCTGGACGTGAAGATAGGGTCCAGAGTGGGGCCTGCTCTGTGTGTGGGGTCTGTAACCAGCTGGGTGTGGCCGATGTTGTCCACTCATTCCAGGAGGTTGGCAGAGTTAGTGTCTGTGGGCTCACCTCTCGCAGGACCAGAAATACTAGCCTATTTTGGCACACTGTTAATAATAACCATTTGTTAAAATCTGATTCCAATCATATTTGTGACAATATCAGTGCCGATTCTAAGGTGGGCAACTTTAAGCAAGTTTACCATACATCTGGCTGTATCCATGGGGAAACTGACCTTTGAATGCCCTCTTACCCACTGAGTATTGAATTCTCAGTGGAGGAAGTGGCTGATGGATAGCCCTGTGAGCAAAGCTCTGAGTCCTGATGGGGTACCCATGGACTTATACAAGCTGGAGATGGATCTGTGGGCACCCATTCTAACAAATCATGCCAACTTAGCCTGTAAGACTGGCCTGCCTGAGTCGTGGTGTTCGGCCATTATTGTTCCCATTTTCAAAAAATGGAATAGGGCTTCCCCCTGTTGCTAGAGGCCCATATCTTTTCTGGACTTCACTGTTAAAATATTTGGAAGGGTTATTCTTAATAAAATCAAGTCCTGGGTCACTGATAACCAGTCCACATCATTTCTGATGTCCAATATGGGTTCAGACATGGTTTAGGCACACAAGAGAAGGGCGAAACCTATACCTTTTAACCAACATATATACCTCAGCTAAAGGGGGCTCCTTTTATCTTGCATTCATGGATCTGGCTTGTGCTTTTGATAGTGTATTCAGATCCAAATTATGGGATGTCCTTGTGTCTATGGGGCTTGACTCTGGTTTGGTGTCCTTTTTATGTGCTCTCCATTTCAATCTCAGTGCATCTGTTAGATAGGGGCTGAATCTTGAATGCACCGAGAGTTTTGGCATGGGCCGAGGCATTTGTCAGATCTGCCTCCTTGCTCCAATGTTATTTCTCCTGTACATCAAAAGCCTGAATGCGGCTCTGGCCGATGGGGGCAAGCACATGCTGACCGTGAATGGCCGGCGTGACCCTGCTCTTTTATGTGCAGATGATGATGTTTTAATGTCCAGTACAGCGAATGGCCTTCAGCTTTTGTTGGATTACACAAATCTTGCCAAAACATTTGTAATGCCCTGTGGTCCAAGGAATTTGAAATTGCACTGTTTTGCCCTGCAGGGAATGTCCACAGGAAGTATACATGAATTCCCATATTTGGGGGTCACTTTTGATTAACAAGGGGCCTGGGCTCCATGCCTGCAACAGAGATGTTTCAGGTTTTGTAACTCAGCAGGAATTCTGTTTAATCTGGCTTCATAAATAGGCAACAAGCCCGTAGCGGCTCTTGTTGAGATGTATTAAAGGAAGTGTGTGCCCACCCTTACCAATGGTTCCAACCTGTACAAGACTGTTAAACAACTGCAGGATGAGGAGAACATAGTATGTGGGTGTATCCTTAGGTTGAGGCCAGGTTCACCAACATACGCTGTTCATGAGGAACTCGATCTAGCATATGTTGCCAACGCTATTAATTTGGCCCCCATGATGTTATTGTGTTCCATCTGGCACAACCCGGAGGCCTCCCTGAAAAGGGAAATAATCATGGATTGTCTTGCATGTGATAAGGGCCTTCACATTCCATGGCTGAAGTATATCAAGGATATGAGCAATAAACCAGCTTGACCCAACATCTTTTCCCTGCCTGACGATATTACTACAAAGGACAAAAGTTGGCTAAAATCTATTTTCAGTGACCTCAGCTAAAGGGAAAGAGAGTCGTCCGAGCTGAGGAAGCCCGCTAACAGAGAGCATCTGCTGGTTTAAACCACCACTTGGCTGGAGCCTTACCTGGCTATGGTCCCAAAAGGCAGGGACAGGATCCTTTTAATCAGATTTAGGCAGGACCAGATTAGATGCCAGCTTTCTTTCCCTTTAGACCAGTTTGACCTGAAAGGAATTCTGGTTTGCCCCTGTGATGGGGCGCTCATTGCAAACCTTGCCGCATTTTGTGTGGTTTTGCGGGTTTTATACCAGCTACACCAGAAAGTTTTTAAATCCCTTCTTAAGGGGCACTTTACATTCTTGCCACATCCCCGCACTTTTATATTTGCAGTCACTTCCCACACTTGAGGTCTGTGTTGGTGTGGCCACCTTTTCTTAAGAATGCGCTATGGCACAGGCACTCTTTATTGTTTTAACTGGTCGAACAACCCTGCCAACTTTAAATATGCCTCGGATTAGTTTATTGATTTTTACTTGCTGAGGGTATTGTTTTTAATGCATCATAAATTTGTTTTGTTGGGTTGTTGTCGTGCAATTTTTTGCTGTTGTTACCTGGGGCTGGATGGACTTGTCTATGATCCTGGTTACATGTTGTAGGGCTTTGACCTTATACCCTGCACTTTGCACTTTCATGGATGCTCTATATTGCATTGTTTTTATAATCGATTTTTCCTATGATCTATCTTGTTTTTATTATTTCTTATGTATTTTTTGTTTTTATGTGTTGGTGCTTCTATGGTTTGTTTTTATGAACCGAATAAAGCTAATAAATTAATGAATGTGTTACTAAAATAGTGTCTCTGAATATTTGCTAGACAAAGTCATTTTATTATGGTAAATAACACTTTCAAAGTATCTGATATATACTTTTCTTTTTTTAAGACGCATTTGCAAAGAATTGGATATGTTTTGTACCAATGTGTGTTGACCCAAATAACAGAATAGCAATGATAATACTGTCAGTGGATGTGTTGCGTAGTGCCACATAATTTACCTTTTCATTGGTCTGTTATAAAGGGGCACGAGGTGAACTCCCAAAGGGATATGAGAGGATCTCTTTCAGAGACTGAGGCCTACCCAGACCTTCAGAAACTGATCTATGAACATGCATGCATGCTGGGTCCTAATGACCTCTACACAGTAACAATTGGATGAAGCCAAGTTTCAGTTTCTGTTCTTCTCCTACTACCAGTGGCTTCTCCTACCAGCAATCTCTTTGGCCTGGGGGAAACGACAGTGGCTTCATTGGCTAGACTACGCAAGGTCCTTGAGTCTATACCAAGGGAACCTAAGACTCATGTACCCCTATCTAAGGAAATTACCAAAAATGTACTTCTGTAGCTCCTTTACCAGGATTTGCCTAGATCTGCAGATGATATGCTGCTAGACTAGGGGGCAGCACCCACCTGTTGCAGATTTTCTGGATGATTTTCAAGCAACAAGTTTTGTACCCTTTCAATTATCCTTTTGCAGTTAGTGAAATTAAGTAATTCAATAAATACAATAGAATTCAAGCTAAAAAGCATCCGAGGACAGTCTGCTACAGGTTCATTTTGAATATATTTTAAAAAGTCAGGCTAAAGAAGTCACGGCATTTGATATTTTGTTAGCAATTTTCCAAATGATTGTAGTTCTGTATCCTCACACATATTTGCAACATTTTGTGAGAGAAGGCTGGAATATTGAACCTGTTGTTTCCTTCAGATTGCAAGTGTGTTGCTCAACCTGTTGCTCAGTGTGTTGCTCAGGTTCAAGCATCCGACCTCCCAGAGATCCGACTTGTTTAACTATCTTGTGAACAGCAGTTTGTGCTTTTAGAAAAAAGGTTTTAATGCCTCTTTCTTGTATTCCTCCATGTGGACACAAAGGAGATCACTGGCTGGTGCCAAAGTGTCCCCCCTCCAACTCACCTCACCTGCCAGCACCAGAACTGACTCCCCTGCTCGATGGTTGGATTGGTACTGCCTGAGATATGTTCTGTTGGGTGAAGAACAGTTAGGTCAGTGAGATCATTGAAACAAGTCAGATCAATCCTTGAACAGGCCCACTGCAAATGTTCTTTTCCTCACTCTCACAAAGAATCTCATGCACAGTCCGTAGTGGCACCTCCATTTGTTTGGGGCTCATTTTATCCATGACCTCGCCATCTGGCATATGCTCAGCCTCGCCCGTCACTTTCTAGATCAAGATGTCCTAAACAGGCCTATATCTGGATCGATATCCAATCTGATAAGGAGAACAAGGAACCTACGGCTCCTCAATTTCCAAAGCCTGTCCAGTTGTTTGACTAACTAGGGCTAAACGGTTGTCTTTAGATTTAGGTACTGTCTCTCACTCCTTCAGTGGCTCAGACCTTTAAAAGACACTGCTTTGATCTAACCCTTCTTTCGGCCCAGTGTAATTTAGGAATGTTGTGCAATGGTAACAACAGATATCACATGGTTAGTCTGAGGAGCAGGGAACCTCCTCCATATTGGTTCTTCCATTCGGTCACTTATTGAAATGTTGATAGAAGATTATGCGCTGATGTTATGTCACACATTTATCTGCACATGTACCTGTTGTTCTTGCTAAGAAATGTTGTATGGAGCCTTTCTTCTCTGCTCTGCTACAGAGGGCCCACTACTTTGCACCTTCTTAGCAACCCCCTACGCTTCAAATATCTGCACCGGTTTGGCTGGTGATAATCTGTGTTAGAATCCTCCTGCTCAGCTGGAAGTACGAAGGACACCGTTGCAGGCCACATCACAACATTCTCTGCTGGTGTTGTGGCCGAGGAAGTTGACTTCTAGGAGGATCGTCACCTGGCTCCAGCGGGTAGCCCAGGAGCATCTGCCAGCCCAAAGACTGGGCTGAAGCCATGATAGAGTTGTGAGATGAGGAGCCAGTCTGTCCATGTGTGCAGGTAGGAACACCAGTTTCCAACAGGTGGCAAGTCTTTTGGAGCCCTTTCCTTTTGCGGCTCCATCTGTGAGGAGGCACAGCTTAAACAGCAAAGACAAATTTAGCACATGGCATGTGGCAGCCCAGCTACCAAGTCCGGCAGAGAAGAATCCCTGTGAAGACAGTTCGAAGGTAGGAGAGCGACAAATAGGATCTTTATGCAAGATTCATATGTGTGGAGGACTATGAACCTCTCTGAGCATTGATACTTACTGCAGTGAGGTCCTAGTGGTCCTTAACTGGAAAGAAGTCTGGAGCGTCCCCCCATCCCTGCCGAAGTAAACCTGCCACCATCTTGAGTCCCTTCACCTACCTGCCACTCTTTTTTCGCAGTTGGTAGGTGAGGAGATCCAAGATGGCAGCAGGTTGATTTTGGCATCAGCAGGGATGAAGTGAAGCTCCATACCTCCGGACAAGGATTTCAAACCTATAGATCCAGTCATTTCAGTACTCTGTTAGAACAATATCAAAATCTTAGAACGTTGACATGTTACGGTCATATCTTCATGGTGATATAATAGTGCCTGAAGAAATTCTTTCCAATCTGGTAGACCTTCCATTAGTATTTCTAATTTCAGTACATAGATTAGACATATTTCTTTCAGCTGTTAGCCATTCACCTAGTTCTCTGAACCATTCGTAGGGTGTTGGTGGCTTGTGTTTACTCACTTGATGGCTGTTCTATGCCTCTCCAGTACCAAAGCTAACTGTGCAGACTTTTTCCTCATTTTGGATTTATTTTTTAAAAGGTATTTCATTAAAACGGATGCTTTGGGTAAGTGTGTAATCTGTAGATTATTTGCGTTCATTTCTAACTGAGCTACGTCCATAAATATTCAGCAGTACGGGGGCGTTCCTATATCATGTGGTCGAAGGATGCTCCAGGGTGTCTGCACTTGACTTTGTGTAACATAATAGATGAGTGTATGTGCGGTATAGTTCATAAAATTGGCATAATTTAAATCTAGCTTTGCTAGATGTTTCTGCAATAAATTACAGGCCTTAGACCACTTCTTATCGGATGTCCTCCCAGAGTCAGCCTCGGAATCTTACAGTGTAGACCATATAAAGTATGGTAAATACTGAAGAAACTACACAGAGATGAAGGGTGCTATCCTTGGGAGAAAATAAAAGGGACTCCAAGGGACCTCGTCAAAGAGTGGCTTTCCCCTTTCCATAGCCCGCAGTGCATGGTGTCACATCTGATTCTCCTGACCTGTTGATGAATAAAAATGTCCTAGCTCACATAAAGGAAATTTTCAATTCTATTAAGGACGCAGAGGCGAGGATTATGCATTTCTTTCTTCACTCTTTATTAGACAGCAGGTTCAAAGATTAAACAAAAAAGCTGCAAATACTACATGTACTATGAACCAAAGGGAGAATGTGTTCATAACAGCTAGTAACCAATCCCAACACAGTCTGCATGTCCATATAAGTCCATGTTGCCTCTAGTCCTTCCTCTTCTTCACTTTAGGAAGTTAATGTTCAAGCAGCCTCAATCCGCCTTAGAATCAGAACCTATGAACAAAACATACTCCATTAAATCGGTTCGGTGATGAAACTAGAATATGACCCAAAAACATGAGCAATTCATAAACCGATTATAATTGTTAATCCTGTAACCATGTCACTATCCTCACATTCCTTGACCTAAGAAAACAGCTAATATCTCAATTATGTGGCTAATCTCTAGGAAGAGACAATTGAAGGACACATCGTGAATATTCACTGTTGCAATAATACAATAAAGCATAAACACCAAACCATTGTACATGAAATCAGAACAACAATAATCATAATGCAAGAGATACTTCCTGTTACTCACAGATGCACGGTTACATGGAATAATTAACGAAAGTAGGAGATACTTCCTGTTACCCAGATAAGTGGGAGGGAAGTCATATTGTAAATATGCTGCGGGTGGGATAATCCTCGCCTCCGCATCCTTAATAGAATTGAAATTTTCCTTTACATGAGCTATGAAAATTTTCATTCTATGTCAGGAATGGATGCAAGAGTTATGAAAGTTCAAAGCCTACTTACCACCAGAGATGCGGCGTCATAGATTGGTTTGAAGTATAACCTTTTGAAGATGGATTCCGAAGAACAATCTGCCGCATTCATAATGTCCTCCAGTCTGCCACCTACCTGAATGGCCTTGGATGCCCTAGCCCACCTGGTCAAGTGAGCCCCAAAAATGTGAGTGTCAATCCTGGCCTCTGCCATAATCCACCTTACCCACCTGGCAATGGAAGGAGATGAAACTGCCTTGAATGGTTTCTTGATGGCAATTTACAATTGTCTCTCACCTGGCGGCCTTATGTCTGCCATCATTCCCTCGTACGCCTTAAGGCATCGAACTACACAAAGTTAAGGAGAACCCACAAAAGCAGGATAAGTTACTTGGTCTTGGTCCGTCAGGATATGATGAATGTAACCCCATTCAGAGTGAATACCCTCGCCGTGATGTCTAAGGCTCTGACATCAGAAACTCTCTTACAAGAGATGAGGCAAATCAACATGACCAATTTTGCTGAAATCTCCTTCCTAAAAAGGTAATGATTATCCTGCCAGTCTGAGAGAAGACGTAGTACCCAATTGACATCCCATAACACAGATTAGCTGGGTTCCGGGGGCCGTGACATTCTGATGCCTTTAAGCAGTTCATAAACCCACGGATGTTCCCCCACTGGGATGTTATTGATGTGATGATGTCCTGATGAAATTGCCAATCTGAAAGAATTCACCGTACAGTAAGCGAGCCCGACCTAGACAGCTTTGCCGAAAAAATTAAAGATGTTGGTAATTCACGTCCTCATGGGATCCAGGTGTCTCTCCAAACACCAATGAACCCATCTTCTCCAGGCCGATCTATGCCGCTTGACTGTCCCTGGGGCCCATGCCTGCTCTCAGCTCCGTCCGAAAGTCTGCCGTCTTCCCAGCATGGCCTGATATCCTCCAAGCCATGAGGCTGAGGTGACCCTGGAAGACCAGTGGATGTGGATGGCCGCTGAGATCCCGCAGGATCCTTGGGGACGATGGAAGTTGCACTGGGGCAACCCATGACAACTTCATCAGTGTGGGGAATCATGCCTGAGACATCCGGATCGGAGTTACAAGGACCAAAGAAGCTCTCTGATGTCGGACTTGAGCCGTCACTCTGGGATTCAGAAGAAACGGTGGGAATGCAGAGGCCTGACCTGTTGTCCAGTTCTGCAGAAGAGCGTCCACTGCCAAGGCACCTGGATCCGGTCAGTTGGGCATTCAGTCTGGGGGCAAACAGGTCCACGTTGCATGGACCCCAGCGATCCATCAGGGACCAAAAGACCGCTGGGTTCAGCTGCCAGTTGCTGGAATCCTTGAAGTGACTGGAGTTCCAGTCTGCCACTGTGTTCTGAGACCCCGGAAGGCACTCTGCCATCACTGAAATCTGGCGATACAGGCATAAGTGCCAAAAGTCCTTGGCCAGCTCCGCTAATGCTCTTGATTAGGTACCCCCCAATCGATTGATATATTGGACTGCAGGTGTATTGTCCATCCTCAGAAGTACGCAGCATGAGACTTTGTCCAGCGTAAGGCAGTTGATGTGCAAACTCAACTCAACTCCTCCTCTGTCCATCTGCCTCCCATGGAGATCGCACCACATCTGGTGCCCCAGCCCTGCTGGCTGGTATCCGACTCTATTATCAGGTCCGGGAGAGATCCGAAGATCACCCGTCAGTTCTGCGCCTCTATATGGACTATCCACCATTGTAGTTCCGTTCTGGCCTCCGCCATCAAGGAAACAAGTTCTGAATAGGTGAGGCCCCTCCGTAGCTGAGTCGCCTTCAATCGCTGTAATGCCCTATAGAGCAGAGGGCCCGGGAAGATGGCTTGAATCGAAGATGACAATAAACCAACTATCCTGGCCAACTGCCTGAGGGAGATCCTGTCCCTTCTCAGGACCTTGATCAATTCTTTCTTTATCCTGAGGATCTTCAACTCCAGGAGGCTCAGCTTGGCTGATCTGGAATCTATGAGGAACCCCAGAAAGGTCATGGTCTGCGCCGGAGTCAATTCTGACTTCTGTCTGTTGATGATGAATCCCAAATCCTGGAGGAGCGCAATAGTTGTGCTCAAGCATGACAACAGTTGAGTGCACGATTGACCCATCAGGAGGATGTCGTTGAGGTATATAATCAACCTGATTCTTTTCGTCATTAGAGCCTCCACCACCGGTTTGAGGAGCTTCGTGAAGCACCATGATGCTGAGGAAAGTCTGAACTGGAGAGTTTGGAAATCGAAAACCTGGCCCCTCCTCTCGAATTTCTGAAAACAGTTATGTGGGGGAAATATGGGGACCGGAAGGTACGGGTCCTTGAGGTCCAGACGCACAAACCAATCGTCCTGCAGCAAATGATCCCTCAGGAGGTGAATGCCTCCCATCTTGAAGTGACGGTACACCAGCCACTCATTGAAGCCTCTTAGGTTTATTACTGAACTAAACCCCTTGTTCTTCTTTTCTACTTTGAAAACATTGCTGAGGAAGCTGCAAGGGTGTAGTACCAACCTTCAAATCGCTGCATTGGTGAGAGGTTCCTGCACCTCGGCGTTGATCAGGCCCATTTGCTGCTGCGAAAAAATCAAGGGACACGGCTTTACCATCTGAACCAGATTTCTGTAGATTTCTATGTGGTAGCCTTGTACCATCTGCAGGACCCAAGGGTCCGATGTGATCTCTGCCCACTTGTGTGTGAATAGTAGTGGTGGGCGGCACACTCTGTTCCTTTGGCAGGGTTTGCAGAGCTTCTGTGACTCTGCACTCCGCTTGGAACGCGGAGTTCATCAAAACTGTGCTGACTGCCACGGAGCGGAGCTTACCGGCACCGTGGCGCGGCACACGCTCCTACTGTCTTACAGTTAAATTACAGCAGGCTGCAGAAGCAGATGTACTAGGCACAGAGGAGCGCAAGCATTCTTGAAATCATTGGAGAAACACTGTATCACAGCGGATCCATTTCAATCCTGGACGTACATGCCCCGCCCCTGCCTCAGTGGTTTTAGTATAAAAAAAATCCTATTTAGAACTGAAGGCAAAGTACTGTGCTTCTGGTATGAGACAAAAATAAAATATAGCACAAAATTTAAACGTGTTAATTATTTCCGCATAAAAGTCGCAAACAAAAGAAATGAGTTCAGTTTGGAAGTAGTTGAAATACATCCTTTGGACACTCTTTAAGTACAAATCTCACTGATATCGAGGTTTGATAAAGCACTGTGGATTGCCGTACTGCTACATCACAGCACTGTCTGTAGTGCAATGCACGATTTTATAACACACCAGCACACCGTCATCAAAAGAACAGCAGTACACATTTATCTAAATTTCCCTCTATAAATGAAAATGATAAAGTTTGCTTTTCTTTTCAGAGGGAGGGGTAACCGCAAACCTCTCTCAGCAGTATTTCAATGAAGCACATTCTACATAAATGTTGCAGGCATTGTTTCTTTCAAGAACTTACATCTAATGGGTGTGTAATTTTGTGCGGTCTAACCATCTAATATAAACTATCACACTTTTATGCTTTTTTCCATAAAGGGTAATGCTACTAATTTGTTTGCTACAGCACAATAACTGACTTTATAATATAGCCTGCAACATCTTGCTTTTTGTCGTCATCTCGCTTCCAAGACACAGAAGGGAACACCAGAGCAGTCACAAAACAAAGCAGGGGCTCGGAGCACCCATCACAAGGAAAATTATAGGAGTCAAAACTCAAAATGCATATCCGAGAGACCTGGATATCACCAGTTCGAATCTTGATAGGGGCTGACACAGTCTTTCATCCTTCTGAGATGGAGAAATGGAGTGCCTAATGTACTAAAGTGTTATGAGAATGAGAAGTTAAACTGGCACACTAAAGTGAGTGTCGACATGCTTTAAGTATGTGCATGCATAGATGCAGGGTTTGTGGGCGATGCAGCCAGCGTGGTAACGACAGAGAAAGCCTTTGTGCAGAGTCTGACAAATGTTTTCGCTCAAACTGTGGCCTTTCACATTCTCGCAACATGTGGCTTACTTTCAGGTCAATCAAGGGGTGGGACACAACTTAAATTGGGAAATATCTCGTGAATTTCCCCAAGAAGCTGGAAGCAGACTAAGGTGATGATCTCCCGCTCAGCCAGCTGGGTAAAAACGTGTCACAAGTATTTAATTCCACTAACAAGACAAAAAAAACAAGCATTTGCAATGCAATCGGTCTCGCCTTTTAGTGTTAAAAATGTATCCACGCCTGGCCCATCTAATGAAATAAAAGCATGAGCTTAACAAAGAACAGAAGTAAAATAAATATAAAGAATGGGAAAAGATCCAATGCAATCGGTCTCGCCTTTGGGACCTTATACATTTTTAGCTATGCAGCACATTATCCTGGCTGCTACAACATCTAGTGTTTTTAAACGTGGAAGTTTTTTTTTTTTTTTTACAGTCTTATATAGTGCGAACTAGACATGAAGGTTTTGGGGCGCTTACAGAGAGAGGGGTGGTTTGCTTCCGTGATGCGGCAAAAACAGTAAGGGAGAAGTTGCCCCTTTGAAACAGCAACAGCAGATGGCTGCAGAAGATGGTGAGGATTCAGCAAATGCACAGGCCCTTGTGAGTCGGAAGAAGAAATTCCTAGGATGGGTGGGAGCCTTAAAACAATGGTCGTCCCAAGCTCTGGGGAAACTTTGAAATCTGCCAAAGGCCAGGGAAAATGTAAACATGAGGACAGGCAGGTGTTATTTCACCGAAGTTAAAGGAAGGGAAAACAGTCTCGATTCACATAGTGAGTTGGCAGAAAAGTAATGTATTTTAGTGCATATTTTACAAACATAATGACGCAAAACAGTATGTTTGGACCAGTACACAAGATAAACACCACGCTGGACAAGGAGCAGTTAAGAAAAGTTGTACTAGCCACAGACGCGTGGGGATCTTGCAGACCTGCTTTTCCCACGGCACTAGTTCTGGTGCTACCTGGTGCATGCACTAGTGAACTGTCATGGTCCCTGATGAGCCACTGCTTGAAATAAAGAGGTGGGTGAGCCGAAAGGCGTCAAACACCCCGAAAGCTGGATGTGGAAAAACAAGCAGAGGCCTTTTATTGTGAGGTGTGGGGAACCCCTAGAGAGAGGGCTCGTGCTCTCCAGGGGCAGGGAGGCGTTCAGGACTGAGATGAGATGGTGGAAAGAGCATTGCCACAGATCTCCTTTTCTCTCTGCCCCATCTTTGTTAATAGTGGCTGTTCGCAGGAGGCGGAAACTTGTTTATGCTGGGGCTTCAAGGGATCTGTAATACATAAATGCAGGTGAGAATAGTGCCAGGGCAGCAGTCCTGCCACCCTCCTTACACGGTGCCCCCAAACACGACACGTTAATACAGCGCATTTACAGGAGGGGGGACAACTTTGTTTATATGCAGTGGGGTCCCAGCAGGGGATGTGTATGTTCTGAGGAGTGGGCTGATCTGGGCTGGAACCTCTGTCTGCGCTCTGATCTTTGGCCTTCCTCTAGATATGCAGTAAGTATGATGAAACATTTATTAACATGAAACAGTGCAGCAAAAGACAAGACACGTACGAAAGGACGGGTATAACCTGGCGGGAGTGCGTCAGTGGTGGTCCACGAGAGGATGTGACCTAACGGCCAGAGTTGCCGAGTTTAGAGGTGGAGAACCAGGTTTGAGTCTTGGCGTTGGCTCAACAAACTGTGATTCTGGGCAAATCACTTGATTGCCCTGTGTCTATCAAATATGAATGCTCAATGTAATTGGTGCTCGTGTAAAGCGCTCCAATACGTTAGGGTCGAGTTCACGCTATATAAAACTGAAAAAAGGATAAGAATCGGAGGGGACAGTGATAAATGGCCATACCAAGTTTTTGGGATTGTTAACAAAACTAGTGAACGGCATAACTCTACTTCACTGGCTAGCACTGCTTAGAACAGAGTGAGAAAATATAGAAACACCTAACTTTTTTTAGCGAGCCATATGGAATTCCTGTACAATTAAATGAAAGCAAAACAACGGCGGTTCCCAGAGAAGAAAATATTAGCATTATTTTAGCTTTTCACCGAGTGACACAAGTGCTCTCTGGTTTGTAGATTTCCTGCCTCGACCCGCAGACAGACAGAGAACTGCTTTTAACAGAAGTGTCACCCTCCGGTTGGAAGTCACACGAAATATCCTGCCAACCTCCAAATCTGAAGCACGGCCATCCGCGACAAACCTAAACTAATTTGATTCTTACCCAACTTGAGTAGGCAACCTTTAGCCACTAGATTTGTAGTCCGCGGCTTTCCAAGAAATGGGAAATGGATGCCAGAGGCAGTTTTGTGACAGAGCAGAGCGCGAAAGAGAAACAAAAGCAAGAATGTATTTCTACCAGAAAAAGAAACCAAAATACGTGGACGTTTTTTCTAGAAAGCAGCACGGTCAGATCATGTGCTTCAACAACTTAAAACCACTTACTAAATGCGCATCGAGTATACTCGCCTCTGTTTGCAGCTCGGCTAAGGTGAAAGCAGCGGGAGTGTCAGGGAGCTTTTATTTGTTGAATTAAATTGGAGGAAGCTGCCAGGGGTGGGAGGAGTTGTGGGGGGTGGGAGGCATGGGGAGTAAGTGAAGTGAAATCAGCGCCGGCGAGCAGAGGGCTAACACAAGAGGCAGAGGCAGACTTTTGGCGTGCATGCGTACGATGTAAAGCATCGCGCGCATGCGAGAGGGACAGGTCAGGCAAAATAGAGTGCGATTGCAGGCAGCCAATCAAAGTGAAAAAAAGCATTTACAAATGCAATAGGACTCGTATTTACGCGAGACCTATTGCATTTGTAAACAAAAATGCGGGCGTCCAAGAAGGCAGGAACGGGAGTGGGTGGGGGGGGGGTGGGCAGAGAAGGCACGGACTCTGGGAGGGAACAGGGGGAGGCAGGGGAACAAAAGACTTTTTAAAGTAAAGGGGCTGATAGCTATGGAAGGAGAAAAATGACGACATGGTCGTCAAGAGGCGGGACTAACTTGCCGATAACCAATCAGAACGCAGCATTTCAGATTTGAGCCAATCAAAAGCATGGGCAGAAAGTTGGCAGAGCTTCCCCCACAATACTGTGTACAGCATCTCTCGACGAGACAGCGCATGCGCTGCCTAGCCGAGACCTAATAAATACCCGTGTAATGCAGGAGGCAAGGGAAAGGATTCTAGCTGCAGCTAAAGAAGAAGCTTTGTGCGTGGTAAACGTTGGTCTGTTCTCTGTAGTGTGAGACCGTGGTGTGCAACCCTTCTTCTGTTTCTAAACTGCATGCCTCAGAATCGCAATGAGGCTTGAAACGAAGCAAATGGGGACCTTAAGCTTGAACAGCTTCTGGAAAATTGCCTTTCCTTTACTTCAGGACATGTCACATGTGGCTGAAGCGGTTTGTCACTGTAGTGCCGGAGATAGCGCAGCGGCGCCCCTTCCCCGCTGTCCTAGCTTGGTGTGGCAATCCAGGAGAAACCAGGGGCACAGGCAGGAGGGAAACAGTACAAACACAAGTTAAGTGTCAATCTTGATAAGATGCCCAGTCCATATTACATCAGGGTCTGTTCAATCTTAATTATTGATGCATTAAATGGGAAAATAGTATTTTCCAGTTTAATGCAGCAATGTGCTAGCACCAAATGGCTCACTCCGCCCGGTAGCGGAACTCAGCGGAATAGCGCAAAGTTTTTATGTAACTCTGCTTAATTCCGCGGAGTGAAACTCCGTGAGCTCCGCCCACCCTCAGTGAATAGTCTCAGCCTCCCACACCAGCCTTTGAGGGAAAGAAAGGGTATTGATTACTGTTGAAACCTCCGGGTGCATTAGCCCCTCCTTGGGTGACACAGTTTGTTCTGCCCTTTCTGCCTCCCCGGTTGGAAAGAAGGTTCCCTGCCGGCCGTCGTTCTATTGGTTGTTGCAGAGGGCCTGACCTCTGTTGGGGCCTGGCTGAAAAGAGCAGCCGGAGGAGCGACCCCTTCCTCTTCCAGCCCCGGCGAAAACCTTCCCAGGGAGAATCTTTTTAATGGAAGCCTGCGCTTTGTCTAGTGCTGAGAAGGTGGCCACGAACTTCCCAAGCTCTTTCAACAAGCATTTGCAATGCATTAGGTCTCGCATTTACGCGAGTTTAAGCTATTGGCATTGTAAATGACAATGCCTATTATTTTTGTTTTTTAAAACATAAATAAAAGGCATTGTCAATTACAATGCCAATAGCTTAAACTCGCGTAAATGCGAGACCTATTGCATTGCAAATGCTTGTTAAAACTTCAGCACCGCCAAGACCCGGCCCACTTACACGGGCACGGTTGGAAGCGGGTTGCGAGCTGGCTTTAGACTGACAAAGAGACCATACTGGAAAGATACGGTTTTAACAACCTCGAATCCAGCGAGAACAGGCCCCTGGTAATGTTTCTAAGAAGTCCCGAGCTGAACTCTCCAATATGCCTGGCTCATGTGACCGTGCATCGCTGACCCAGGCTTCGGGCCTCCCTCCTCCCAGGAGCCTTTTGAGCCACTATAATAAACATGCGCTGCTTGTGGCTGTAAAGATGTTCAGGACAGGCTCAAAATGTGCTTTCTCATATCCTAAAAAGATGCGAGTCAGTATAACCCTTACTCGCGAACCAAAGCTACCCATGGGGGTATCAACACGCATCCCTTAAACGTGATTTTAAAAACTTTGTGACTTCAAGTAAAAATGTAATTAAAAAAAAAACGAGGATGGTTTAAAGAATAAAAGCTTTATAGCGTTGCACGTTCTATCACATTTTTAATTTCGTCTTCTATTAAACTCCCTAAGTGCTAGTCCCTTCATGAAAAAGTGTCGACGTCGCCGCACAAATACACTTTCATTCAGAAACGATGAGCGGCGACTTTGTGAATGACGTCTGTCAGGAACGCACAATCTGATGAACGAAACGTCCCCTAAACCTCCTCCTACTCTTAGCACCTTAAACCTAGAAGAGGTGACGATGCCCTACCTCTCCTTCCCCATCACAGCCATGGCTATACACACAACTACATTTTCAGGGTTTGAATAACCTCCAGTGCGCATGCGCGGAAAAACCAAAACAAGGAAGGCTGTGGGCGTGTGGCACCTCCGGGGACAGAAACAGCAGGGGCTGTGGGTGAAGCGTGGAGACGGGCATACGGTCACTATGGCAACCAGCTTTTATTACAATAACGAAGATGTGGGGAGGATTGGGAGGGGCTTTTCGTGTGGTGGCAGTAATTGAAGCCAGCTGATGTTTCCCGGCACATGGGGCTGCCTCCACCGGGATCAGAGGGGACAGTCAAGAGGCTTGACTCGCATGCGCTCACAGTGCAGGGTTAGGACTGTGAGTGAAGTCATTTCGTTTTGCTGCAGAAAGATGGCGGTTACCGGGAGCCTCAGTACGGAGAGCCTGAGAGAGGGGAGTGCGGGTGGACGAAAGGGCACGAATGGGAGTGCGGGTGGGGGGCCCGAGAAAGACGGACTGCGGGAGGGGGGGAGGCAGGGGAACGAAATAGTGCTTGAAGTAAAGGGGCCAGTAGCCGTGGCAGGATACAAATGACGACATGGTCGTCATGAGGCGGGACCAACAAGCCTAAAACCTATCGGAAGGCTGCATTTAGGAAATAAGCCAATAAAAAATATGGGCGGAGAGTGGGCGGAGCTTCCACGAAGCTTCCACGCTATAGTGTATACTGCATGCCTCGCAAAAGCGAGCAGCGCATGCGCGCTGCAACACTAGGCGAGACCTAAAAAATGTACAAACTTAATAAATTGGTGTAGGGGGTTCAAATTTCTCAAGAGAGAAACAAAATACACAATGAGTAACAAAAAAGTGCAAATTTACACTTTTCTGTCATGCACACTGAAAGAAAATGGGTTCTTGGTTGGGGGGGGGGGTGAAACCCTTCTTAAGCACCAATCACAATTCTTCTCAGGATAAAGTCACAAGTAAACACTAAGTTAACTTGTGCTCAACCCTCGGGTAGCTTGGCCCAGAGCAGTCAGGCTTAATTCAGAGTCAATGTGTAAAGTATTCGTGCAACACTTCAAACAGTACAGTAAAAACACACCACAAAAAGAGCCCACAACAAATGTAGAAAAATAGAGTCACTTTTTTAATAAATAAAACAAGACCAAAACGACAAAAATCTAATCAGTAGAACCGGAGATATTCAATTTTTAAAATTTTAGTAAAAATAGTGCCTGAAGGCGTAAAGTGCCAACTGTAGATATCTGGTCACGCCGGACCGGGAGAAAGTCACAAGTTCAGGGTGACATCGATGTAGTGCGGGCCACCTACAGGGACCCAGTTAGACCTGCAGGACAAAGCATCTTAAATCCTGGTTTGTGGAGCATTGCGAGGATCCGCATTGAAGATGCGTCGCGCAGCGGAAGCGATGCATTGGTTCCGAAATGTGGCGAAGCTGCAGTGCGAGGTCCTGTTGCATTGTCAAAGATCCTGTTGACAAGGGCTTGCATTTGCGAAGTCTGGAGTTGGGGATGATTCACGCAGTCAGGGCGATGTATTGGTTGTGAGGCTGCAATGTGGAGCCTGGAGTCATGATGAGACGCGGGGACCTGTGCTGAGGATGCTTCGCGCTGTGGCGGTTCCGATGTGGCGATGGGCTGCGATGCGGGTCTTTGCGCCGGTTCTGATCCACGCAGCAGCAGCAATGCGTATGTTCTGCTTGGGACTGTGTCACGCAGAAGAGATGCGTCGGTTCTGCTGGATCCACAGAGGCTGGCAGAGCACTTTAGGTTCACTTCCAAGGGTCCAGGACTGGGGTGGCACGACTTGGCAGGGTAGACTCACAAATGGCAGAGTCCAGGTGAATTAACAAGGTTGTTGGAGTCTTCTGTCCCTGAGGCTCAAGTCAGGGGGCCAGTCAACTAGCCCTTCAAGTCACTCTGGGGTTCTGGGTTCAAGAGATGCAGGTTCAACCCCTCTTACCCAGGCAGGAGGGCAACAGGTCAGCGTAGCAAGGCAGGAGTACAGCAGGGCAGCAGTTTGGCAGAGTGACAGTCTTTCAACAGCTCAGCAGTCCTTCTTCCTAGCAGAGTATCCACAGGTCCAGGAGTGTACTGAAGTAGTGATTTCTGAGATCCAGTATGTGTACCCAGTTTTGCCTTTGAAGTGGGGGAGAAGCTTCTAGAGGCTTCCCTTTGAAGTCCCCGGGCATCCTGCCTTCCCTATCCTGGCTCCAGACTAACTACATGCAGCCCTTTGTGTGGAGGCAGGGTGTGGCCTATTCAGGTGTAAGTGGGGCTGTGCTCAGCTTCGCTCTCCCATCCTTCCAGTGATGGCCCATTCAGGCACACCTAAGCTCCCTACTGTGTGTGGTTGTCTAGGATGAATACACAAATCTCAATTGTCAGCTACACACAGTCATGTGACTAGAAACAGGCTACAGGCAATAAATGGCTAAGGCAGGAACATGGCAAATTTCTAATGTTAAAAAGTTTAAGAATTGTAATTGAAAATCTGACTACACCATAAATTAGAATTTTAAATTGGGATTCCAGAGACACAAAACATGAATTGGTTACCTCTTCTCATTTGGAAAGTTCCCTTATTAAATGTAATAAGGTAACTAATGTTATCAGATGGGAAAGGTAGGCCCTGCAGTAGTGAAAAACGAATGTAAGAGTTTTCTCTACCAGGACATGTAAAACTTAGAGAGGGCATGTCCTACTTTTTAAATACATTGCACCTTGTTCTCTGGGCTGTCCAGGGCCTACCCTAGGGGTGACTTATATGTATTAAAAGGGAAGGTTTGGACCTGGCAAAAGAGTTACTTTGTCAAGTTGAAATGGCATTTTAAAACTGCACACACGCAGGCTGCAATGGCTGGCCTGAGACATGTTTAAAGGGCTACTAAACGGGGTGGCACAATCAGTGCTGCAGGCCCACTAGTAGCATGCAATTTACAGGCACTGGTCACATTTAGCACCACTTTACTGGGACTTACAAGTAAATTAAATATGCCAATTAGGTATAAGCCAATGTTACCATGTTTTAAGCAGGGAGTACAGGCACTTTAGCACTGGTTAGCAGTGGTAAAGTAAGCAGAGTCCTATGGGCAGCAAAAACGAGATCAGTAAAAATGGAGGAGGAAGGCAAAAGGTTTGGGGGAAGACCATCCTAAGGCTGACATGTCTAACACATATATCACTGGATTGTTGACCAAACAAACAATACACTGAAGTATGCAAAGTTGACAGTCATCACGCCTGGAAATTTGAGTGGATTTTTTTAGTCTTAAATCGATTTTATTGAAATACACAGTGCAAAGCAACATGACACTGGCGCCTACAACCCATCGGGCCGGCTAACATCTGATGAAATCTAGGTATCGAAACACCGGAGGATGACATACCGACAATAGTTAACACAGTATGCCGCCTCCAACCCAATGGGGGCCGGCCGCGTGGAAAGCGTGGAAAAAGGGGGGAGGCGAAAACCGTCGCCCCAAAGCATGTATTACCAGGTGTACCAAAATGCTGTCAGCCCTACGGGCTACCGAACTGGCAGCCCAGGATGGACCGTGGCTTCATGGCGGTGTCGATTTTATAAGGAGGGGGCAACAAAAGAAAGAAAGGGAAAAGGGAACATCAACAATAAACAAACAATACCCCTCCCGCCCTCCTCCCGCCCTCCCCAGTGAGCAAGAAGCAAATGAAAAGGAAGAGAGACTAAGTGGTAAGCATTTTTAGGGGCGCGAGGCCTCCAATAATCTATGGGCTAACGTGACCTACGAGGGTCTACCCTGCTATGCAGAGGGAGTGCTTTCAGGTATGAGTCTCAGGAGCCGGAGATAATTAGGGCAAGTAAGTTCCCGAAATTCAGTGGAGAGAATGGTGATGAATGGGGCCCAAATCTTGGCGTATTCTGCGTAGGTCCCTAGTGTGGCCATCGAGAGCCTCTCCATACCTAGGAGATACCAGAGTTGGTGCAGCCATTGTGTATGTACCGGGGTCCTATCCGTTTTCCACCCAGCCAGAATCACTCGATGTGCAGCATTCAGCGCCATTGCTATCTGTCTACCTCTTATAGAGCGCAGGGGGAAAGTCAATGCGTTGGGAAGGCCTAAAAGGGTGTAAGCTGGAAGCCTGGGAATGGTAGTGTGAAAGGCCTCATCGATGTCATCTAGTATCTTTTCCCAGTAACGCGTAAGCTTTGGGCAGTGCCACAGCAAATGGAGGAGAGTGCCAGGGCTCCCGCATCCCCGCCAGCAGAGACCGTCGCAGCCGGGTTGCCACTTTGCGAGTCGAGTTGGTGTATAATACCAATACGACACGATCTTAAAAGCAGTTTCTGCATGACCCATTGAGCACGTGGTGTGGTGTGAGCAATAAAAAATATCCTCCCATTCCCTATCGGATAAAGTACGCCCCAGTTCCTCCTCCCAACGCTTCTGCCCTGCTGTATGAACTTTAGGAATGCCCAGTGTAAGAAAGGAGTACATTTCAGAGATGAGCCCCCGATCATCCCGTTTACGGGTAAGCCATTTCTCGAACGGCCGCATTGGTCGCTGTGCCAGGGGCGAGTCGCTGGCTCAGAAATCCAGTGAGTCATCTGTGAATGTAGAAAGAGGTCAGAGTTCCGGAGGTTATAGTCCTCCTGCAGGTCCTTGAAGGGAATAAGACCCTGTATGTCAAATAAGTGCCCTAGGCGCTTGCAGCCTCCTTCCAACCAACGTTCTGCTAGCTTTTTGTCCATCCCAGGCGGGAAGGCGGGGTTGGAGAAAAGTGGGGTCATTGGCGATGGGAACGTAGTCAGGCTTGCCCGCGTTGAGACCTTATCCCAGACAAGCATGGTAGGACGGGTGACAGGTGAAGAGTAAAGCCCCCAGGCGCGCGCTGGGCGTGGAAGCCAGGCGTCACGCCAAATGTGATGCCCCGCCACCGTCTGGTCCATAAAGACCCAGTGTTTCTCTGTCATAGAGCGGTTCCACTCCACTAGGTATCGTAGTAGTGAAGCTTGGTAGTAGCGGGCAAGGTTAGGGAAGGCGAGGCCGCCGTCCTTCTTAGAGCGTTGAAGCACAGTTTTTTGTAAGCGGGGGGATATCGGCCCCCACACAAAGTGTTCAATCGCTGTCTGTATTTGGTGCAATGCATGCGGAGGGGGTTCCAAGGGGAGCGTCTGAAACAAATATAAAGCCCGTGGTAAGACATTCATCTTAACCGCGGACAGCCTACCGAACCATGTCAGAGGCAAACACTGCCAACGGGCCAAGTCCGCCCGAATACGAGACAGGAGTCCCGCATAATTCACGGCCGCTGTCATCATAAGGTTCTTATGAAGGAGCAGACCCAAATACGTGATGCCGTCCAATACCCAGTCGAAGGCGAAGGTGGCTCGCAAGGAGTCCACCGTCGGCTGGGCAGCGGTGAGGTTGAGTACCTGAGATTTCTGCATATTAATTCGAAAGCCAGAGACTCGGCTAAAGGCGTGAAGGTCCTTCACCACGGCCGGCAGTGAGGTCATAGGATGGGTCACTGAAAAAATGACATCATCAGCGTAAAGGCTGATAAGGTGGTGGTCTAAGCCAAATGGAACACCGCGCGCCCCAGGATTGTCCCGAAGCCGCTGGGCAAAGGGCTCCATATACAGAGCAAAGAGCAAGGGAGAGAGGGGACAACCCTGCCGCGTCCCCCTCCCCACTGCAAAGCTGTTAGAAAGTGTGCCGTTGATCCGTACTGCCGCCGTTGGAGCGCTGTAAATACTCGCAATCCATTGACGAAATCTAGGCCCCAGGCCAAATCGCTCGAGAGTGGCGAATAGGTAAGGCCAATGCACACGGTCGAAAGCCTTTTCGGCGTCGACCGCTAGTAATAAGGCTTCTTCTTTGGACCGTTGTACTTTGTCAATTAAGTGGCAGAGTCGTTTGGTATTGTCTCCACATTGCCGGCCTGGGATGAATCCCGACTCATCCGGGTCAACCAGCCCCGGCATGTGAGAATTCAGCCGGGAGGCCAATACACTGGAGAACAGCTTCGCATCAATATTCAATAGAGAAATGGGACGATAGGAACTGCAGAGTTCCGGGTCTTTCACCGGTTTAGGGATGACTGATATAGAGGCTTGTAACATAGAAGCTGTGAGGGACCCGGTGTCCACAAAAGAGTTGAACAAGCGTGTAAGCAGCGGGGCCAGTTCGACGCAAAAGGTTTTATAGAAGAGAGCACTAAAGCCATCTGGGCCCGGCGATTTCATGGTCTGCAGTCGTGCGATAGCTGAAATCACTTCTTCGATGCGTATGGGAGCCTCCAGGGCCTCCGCCTCGTGTGCTGGAAGGGGTGTGACCGCTGCCCCTCGAAGGTACTCAGAGGGATCTGTCTGCAAGGAGGAATCTGCAGTGTAGAGGCTCTCGTAAAAAGAACGGAACGCCAACAGCATTTCAGTGTCATCTGAGATGGCCGACCCGTCCTCTCCCCGCAAGGCTTTAATGGTCTGCGACGCCTGCTGGCTGCGTAGGCAATGAGCCAGCATGCGTCCCCCTTTGTTTGAGCCAACATAATATTTAGGTTTCAGGCGCACCGCTGCGTGCTCGGCCCGGTCAAGATCTAACCGCCGTAGTTGGAGGCGTTCCTTTTCTAACTGCCGCCAGATTCTAGGAGCACCAGTGCGCTTGTGTATCGTTTCTAGCTCCCGCACCTTAGTTTCTAGTTCTGCCCGTTTGGACTGTCTGGTTTTATTGTCATAAGCTGATTTGGCTATAAGTGCTCTTCGCACCACGAGTTTCAGCGCCTCCCACACCGACGACAGGGGCGTGGAACCTACATCGTTAGTTGCTAAATAGTCAATCAAGCACCGCTTAATGTCTGTCACTACCGCAGGGGAGCGGAGCAGTGAGTCTCGCAGGCGCCAGCGGGACGTGGGGGAGGGGCGCGCAGTGGGAAGGCGGATGGTCAGAGTGATATGGGCATGATCAGACAGGGAGCGGGCCTCAATAGTGGCGTCTATGGTGCAGGACCAAGCCGCCGGGGTAACCAGGAAATGATCTAAACGGGCATAGGTTTTATGAGACGCCGAGTAATATGAAAAGTCCAGCTCTGCCGGGTGTAGGCAGCGCCAGACGTCCCGGATTCCAGCATCACGCAACCAGTCACCACCTCCCGTCGACAGTGCCCCTGCGTCCCCCGTTCGCGCGCCTGACCGGTCCAACCCTGCGTCCATCACCAGGTTGAGGTCACCTCCCACTACAACTATGGGGTCGGGTGTATGCAAGACTTCCGCACATGCCTCCCTGAGGAAGTCCTCCGGCCGCACATTGGGGGAATAAATAGAAGCTATGGTGAAGTGTAAGTGTCCCACCACAAGGCGCAGTGCCAGAAGTCGTCCCTTGATCTCAGCAATGGGTCCCACCACCGAACCCCGGAAACGGCGAGAGAGCAGTATGGCCACCCCACCCCGTTTGCTATTCCCAGAGGACCAAAATTGTGAGGGAAAGTGGTTATGGCGCATGCGATGCGTGTCATTATGAAGGAGATGGGTTTCTTGAAGGAGACAGACATCCCCCCCGGAGTGTTCAAGCAAGGAGAGGACCGCCTTCCGTTTGACCGGAATGTTGAGTCCCCGGGTACTAAAGCCAATTATCTTAAGCTCCATTTAGAGGGTATGGATGGGCTAGCTAAGTAACTGAGGCTCTATTCGAGAAATTGGGAGGCTGGACCGAGGGAACGGACCTTAGGGGAAGACAGCACATCAATAGAGATAGGCAAACATCAAATAAAAAAAAACTCACTGGGGAGACGACCCTCCCATACCCCACCCACAACAATCCCACCCCGACAACAACTAAGATAAAACTTGCAACAAATATGACATGACCAATGTTCGTCATTATAATGAAAGTCTGAGGGGTCGAGGCCGTGATGGACACCGGCCTGTAGACAGGTTGCCCAACGGTTACCTGGACTCTGGAGAACCTTCGAACGAAGAACCAGCCAAGGCCTACTGTCCCTCCATCACCTCTCTATGGACCTATCCCAGGGCCATCCGCTGCATGTCTCACGGGGTAGCCGGGCGATCAGTAGCTTGCGATAGCGAGGAAAGTACTGCTTCCTTCTCCCTGTCTCTAGTGGCTTGGTCGGGTTTCGCGACCGGGGACAGCTTGCCCACTCGACGCCATCCCGATGTGCGGCGTGCACGACGAGAGTCGGAGCGCTCCTCACCCTCCGCAGATTGGATGGGATCAAGACCTAGAACCTCCAGAGCCTCCTCAAGTGATCGAAGCTGCAGCAGCCTGCCCTGATGTTTGAAAATCAGGCGAAACGGGTGGCCCCATGAATAAGAAATATTATTCTCGCGCAGGTGTGCAGTCACAGGTTTGAATGCCCGCCTCTTGTTCATGGTTGATGCCGCCAAGTCCTGAAAGATAGCTGGTTGGTGTCCGCGAAAGTGTATGGGGTGGCCTTCACGTGCTTCCCGTATAATGCGTTCCTTTAGTTGAAAGTCATGAACACACACCAGGATATCTGGGGGGGTGCTTTATTGCTGCGAGGGAGGCCCACCCGATGGACCCGGTCCATTTGAATGATCAAGGGCTCCTCGTCCCCGTGGATTTGTTGGAATAGTGCCCCGACGTAGGCTCTGAGGTCGTCTCCCTCTTCCTTCCATGGGACGGCTCGAATTCTCACATTATTCCGCCTAGAGCGGTTCTCCAGGTCCTCAGCGTGGGCCTGGAGATCGATGTTCTGTTCTCTGAGGCGCAACATGTCCTGTTGTACGTGGTGGATTTCTTCATCCCTAGTAAGGTCATGCTCTTCGAGGGTCGCCACCCGTTCCCCGACTTCGTCCACCTCGCACCGTACATCTTTTAGATCCGAGGCCAACTGGGACCGGAGCTCTTGGATATCGTCCTTAATGGCTGTGAAGAGCTCCACCATAAAGGCCTTTGTCGCTGGGGATTCATCGCCTTCCATTAAACCGGCTCCCTTCTCACCCTGGACCAAGACTGACCGGGCTGCTTCTGAAGGAGTTCTTTCAGCGATTTCTCCCTACGGGCTCGTGCCACTGCCATGGCGTGGGGACGCTCCACAGGCACGGCAAGTGGCAGCTAGGACTCCTGATCAGCAATTCGGGCTCAGCTGCGCCAGTCCTGCGCACCCCTCCAAACAATGTGTCCTGCGTGACCGCCTGCACCGTGTCTCTATAAGGGAAGGCGTCTGCCGAAGTGCGGACCGGTAAAGCCCCTCCGCAAGCCCAATCAGGTATGGAGTCGGGAGCGTCGCCCGTCAGTACTGGCCTCTACTCGGGTATTGCGCTCTCCGATTTCCCCGCCGGACTCTCCGCCGGCGATGGGAACTCAAAGCCACCCGAGGCAGGGCATATGCGCCAGTGCGCCGCTGGCCCGTACCTCTATCTCTCCCTGGGCTGGGGGCCCCCAGCCATCAGGGACCCAGTCAGGTATCCAGTCAGTGCCGTTTACATCCGCGGGCCGGCTCGCCCCGGACTTGGCTCACCGCTCACACCTCGTCTCAGGCTCCGTCCGCCGAGCCGCGGACCGCGTGCAGCACTCCCTGAGTCCCCCTCCTGCACTGTTGAAGGAGCTAGGGCTCACAAGGTCGCAAAATCCACTCACCGCTCTGTCGCTCTCCTCTCGGGAGTATGTCGTGCTGTACGCCTGCTGAAGTCCCACCGGAGAACACACCAGGGGTCAGAGCGTTAGTGCGTAGTCTCGGTGCCTCACCACTCCGCACTCCGAGGGCGGCCACGCATCGTATGGGGCCCCGCAGGTCGATGGCCAGCGGTGTTGCTGCGCAGGCTTGCACCGTCCACCGAATCTCGGACCGACCAGGCCAAACCCAGGTCCAACGTCAGACACGTCTGTGCGCGGTCCCCTCTCCACCACAGTCCGCTAGGGCCGCCGCCTAGGCCGTCCAAGCCAGTCAAGCGGTCCCGGCGTCAGCGCCGAAGCCGAGAACAGGTCGACCCTGCCCCCGGCTGGCCGCGCTCTTCAGAGCAGTCCGTGCGGGCCGCTCCACACACCAGGTGCTCGGTTCCCACCCGGCACGTCGTCCGCCCACTGCCAGTCGCACCTCCGCTATCCTCGAAGGCGGGCTGTTAGGACCTCCGTGCCGAGGAAAGGGCACTCACCGCACTCCTGCGTGCTCCTCCCGAGAAGGCCGCGCCTCGTCCCGGCCAGCCGACTGCTCCGGTTAGGCCTCTGTTACACGGAGGTTCAAAAGCGGCCTTAAAGGGCCGGTATAGCTGCACCCGCCACTTCTTAGGGTCCCCGGGCCCTTCCGCACCTCCACTGCCTCAGGTCGTAGGCGGATGGCCCCGGGGGCAGGTGAAATAACAAGGCTGTGGTACGGCAGCGCCGGAGGGACACGAAACTGCGTCCTACCGCGCCGCCATCTTGGACACGCCCCGAGTGGATTTTTTTAAGGATGAAAGTTTCAGACAAGTTGTTTGCACAATCTTTTATTATTTTGGGAGAGACTTTTTGGGTAGCCTGATCCCTAGTAACCAACTTAACTGCAGCTATCCAGATCGTGGGACCATTGTGGCCTGCAGCGAGCACTGTGTGCACCCACAGTAAGTCTTGAACTTGGCCTACACTGCCTAAGAAGGAGACGGGAGAGAGTTAATGATTTTTCTGCTTTGCAGCTGTGTGGCATTCGTGACAAAAATGTTGTAGCAGCTTTGTCATAAAGTATTTACAAAAGTATTTTACCACCTGCCTCTCAGTTTGTCAAGTGGATTTCTTGCAAATACCATAGACTTTAACAGGTCTTCATCTATTCTAGGACTGTATCCATAAAAACCTAGGCACGGTTATCACTGTTTTACCCCTGTCTCTGCAGTGTTACTTATTTTAGATTTAGAATTATTCAAATGAAAGAAAAATGAAGTTTTTTGAAATCCCATTCTCTGGTTATGTTATTTAACTGTTGTACCTGTTGTGAATTATTTATGCTGTTTCTTGTAACACCTCTTAAACATTAAACCCAGAGTTTGGGTAAGCATCCAAGGACACCATAGAAAGACTTAATATACCAATATCTGTGAAGAAATAGATGCACGAATAACATAGATAAGATGTGGTAAACAGAAGCCAAGAACATATTTTTACTTTGTAACTGGGCCGTTGATTTCCTCAAAACAGTACTTCTTTTTAAAATAGTGAAAAAAATTTTTTTTGCTGAATGCAAGCTTTTATGCACCTCTAGCTTCTTGCTAGAGGTGCATGAAAGCTTGAATTCAGCAACAACAAAAACATTGTCAGTACAGACAAACCTCTGTACTCACAATGGAATCTACAGTAAAAGAACTGCTTCATCATGTTATCAGCTATTTGCTGTTATATGAAAAAGCAAATACAAGTAACTATTGCCAGCCTCATGGGTGAATGTAACAAGCTCATAGTTAGAATATCCAGGGGGATGCTAGCATGGCACATGCATTATGGGAATGCTCAGAAAAGAGCGCTGGTGATCAAAATTCATTGGATCCTGTGAATGTGGTGTGCATTAAAGAAGGATTTTTTGCAAACAAGATCTGCCATTTTGTAAGTTGGACTCCATGGGAGGTATGGGGCAGACGCATCACATACAGGACCAACACTTGAACCATGGTCTCCATCAACATCCGAGACTGGTGCTATGCAATTGCCTATCTGAGGAGTGACTGACTGGCTCATCTTGTTGATTCAGCCCACACAAAGGAGAAGAGTAGAATAAAGAGCGTTGTCTGTGCATAGTACATGGAATAATAGATTGTGTGAATTGTTACTACATTCCATACCAAGAAGGTTCATAACAGATGTTCTTCTCTAGCTTTGAAAGTCAGATAATTTTAATATAATTGTATTGAGCTGCTTCGTAGCAGATTTAAACCTATTGCACGCGTGAACATTTGACCTTCAGCCATGTATGTTTGTTGTTGGTATATTTTTGTCAGGTAAGCTACTTCGTGTGAATGACTAAATGGACATACTTTTCTAACCAACAGACTGGTTCCAAATGTCTTAAAAATGTATATATAAAAGAAAATATACAATTTACCGGCCAGGAGACTACAGTGACAATGAGAAACAACACCACTTAAATGTATTAACACTAAGCGGCCCATGACACAAACTCCACGTAATTGTTTCAAGTATTAGGAACCCAAAGTATGATGCTTCGCTCTAAACATGTGCGCGTCTTGAATATTCTCATTATACAGGCTACCATGAATAAGCTACAATAAAGTTTGAGGCACATTGTCGTGAATCGAACAGTCATGTTTAAACTGTGGGCACTTTTGTCTCCATCAAGTGTTCAGAACGCTAGTGACTGAAAAGGAAGTCTGGGTATCTCTATGCAAAAGCACTTTGATACAGCTGTCTGGCTGGCAAACAGTTAATATCTATGAACCTCAGCACATTACTTAGGAGCCTTGTAACCTAGGAGACAGGGCAGAGGGAGGCACAGGGAGGAGCTCTGGGAGAAGGAGTCATAAACTGGGAGGCAATAGAGTGGAACAAGCCAAAGAAGTTCTTATTGAGGGTACCAGACGAAGCTGTTGTGTTTTGAAATCCTGCTGTGCGTGCAATCCGTGGCTTTATTGGAGCACTCCTATTACCTTAATTAGATGCAGTTATAACTAAAGAAGGGATCCACGATTCGAGTCCAATGAAGCCCTTGCGAGACAGACTGACGTTCTGGACTGTGAAAGAACGGGCAGGAAGGAGTACTACTACTGTGAGGAGGATACAGCCGAAGCTCTCCCTCTCCTGCTGCTCTGAACAGCAGGCAGAGGAAGGACTCGGGCCTAAAAGTACCAGTACCCCTCTGCCAGATAGCAAATAAAGCACAGTTGATTAGAAGTTCTTCAAGGAAGGCCCTTTCAACTTGAGACCGCCCGGCATGAATTAGTTAATATACAGAATAAACGACCCGCTCCATGCTCCAATGATTAGTGTATTTTCGATGCGCTTCAACTTCATTTTAGTTAGCATTCATTTACCACAGGTATGCGTCCGGCTACCAGCCACCTCACAAACACGTACGGGCACCACCTTCGAGAGACACCCACCAGCCTCGCGAGCGCCGGATTTAATTGCCTATCATTGCCTCTCCACAGCCATTAAGAACTGGGCGAAGGAGACTGCAGATTTAAAAATAGTGCATCCGCACGTGAGGGGAATAGTAAGTCCGCGGGGGGGAGAGAGTGGGCGTGGCGCTAGAGCAGCATTTCTAGACATGCACGCCAGGCGCAGAGCTTGCTTGGTACCCACCATCTTGCAGACGTCCAGGGCTCGCAGAGTCCGTTGGCCGCTCTCGGAGCTCCCCCGGCGCTCAGTGTCTCGGGGGAAGGCTTTGCCGCTGATCTGGAAGAGAGATCCGGCCGAGCGGGGGCGGGTTTTGCGCCCATTCGGTGCAGAACTCATGCAGACACATCCACCAAAAATTACAGTATAAGCCCTGTGAGAGGTGGTGAAGATGAAACTCTGTTCACATGCGGTGTGTTTTCATAATTATCGCGTGCATCTTAGACCCCTAGTGACAAAGGGCTGCCCACCGAACCTGCATGTCTCTGAGACTGAACCAGCTCGAACAAACTACACGTCTCCCTTTAAAAAGTGAAAGCGCGCCATGCGCGCGCTGTGCTGAAACTCCGCGAGCCCTACGCGTGCATATCACCTGTCCGGGCGCGTGCACATCTCCTCTCTCCCTTCCGAACACAAATCGACGACAATAGATCTCGCCAAGCATGCGCTGCGTCGCTAGGTGAGACCTAAAAATGGCTCATCAAACAAGTTGCCTCGTGCAACTGCCCATGCCTCTGATGACAACAATGCCCCAGTTTAGGGTCTATCTTAATCAGAAGGGAACGTCATCTCTCTGTGGATAGGGTACAGTTGGTGTTGTCTAAAAGGTACACCGCTCTCTGTGCCCAGGCCACCACAATATCAGTGGTTAAGGGAGTCCTCCGCCTGCAATCGGGTTCGCAATTCTTTAACCAGGGGCCAGCGTATTTTACTGGCCACATATTCTGCCACTTTCTGGTTAGGGAGCCATTCAGAGTATCTCGGGCGGTAGATACCATCAGGCTCAAACATGCCTGTCGAAGGGGAATCCCCTTCAAAGGATCCAGACGCAGCCGAGCCCAAGTGCCAGAGTCTTTCTGAATCCTGCCTCTCATCACAGGCTCTGTCCTGATCTGTGTCACCCTCACCTTGTTTGGGTGACCCCTCCTCATGGTCAAATTCGGTACGACAACGTCACTGATCTCCCCGGGGAAAACCTCTTCCTGGTCGGGTGCATTCTTTAATGTGCACGCACTCTTACGGAAGACTTCTCTCAGGTGGTCGAAGCCTTCCTGGTGCCCCGTGTCACATTTCTGGGCCTTATGTGAGGTAGTTGCGGACAAGCGTTAGGCCCTGCCCCCATGCCCCTGAGGATCCAGGAGCCTCCCATGACCTGAGACGTCAACTTGTCCACGCTTTCCTGCAGGGGTGCAAGCGCGCTAGCAATAGCAGGGGAGAGAAGCTTGTCTACCTCTGCAGGAAAACAACGTTGGAGGCCATTTCTCCTGAGAGGCTAGATTAGGAGAATATTTATAGTCCCAATAAGACTCCATCATAAGAAAAGGGTGTGAGCATCTGATATAAATACTCTCGTCCTAGATAGCAAATGGGCAGCCCCCTCACAGGTGCTCAGCAATTGGGAGTGATACCAGCAGTCACCAGGTGGCATAAGCATAATACGGACTGAGGGCTGAAACTAAAACCTACCGTGTTCGCAGTGTCTTGCGAGGGTTGGTAGGGAGAAAGCAACATGAGGAGTCCTTGCCTTAAGACAAAACCTCCTTTGTCTCCCTAATGTGCGTCACCAGTCTGTGGAGCGCTATGTTATAAGGTGCTGCTCAAACAGGCTGCGACGTGCCTTACAGAGTCCTCCGGAAGGGCGAAACAGCACCACCTAGGGGACCCACACTGTATAGAGACGCGCTCAGGCCGAAGCCTACTGCATGGGAGCAGCAGAATAAACAATAGTGTCCACACTATAAAACCCTACAATGACAGTAGTACAAAGACCTCAATATATCTCTATGTCACCTGATTTCACTGAACAACCCAAGAGTCGTTAAGGAAAGCGAGGGACTTAACTGACGCAGCAGTGAAGAAAGACAAATGACTACAGGCGACATGGATTTATATGGACATGCAGACTGTGTTGGGATTGGTTACTAGTTGTCATCAACACATTCTCCCTTTGGTTCATGGGATATGTAGTGTTTACAGTTTTTTTGTTTAATCTTTGAACCTGCTGTGTAACAGAGTGAAGAAAGAAATGCATAATTCTATTACAGGACCGGAGGCTTCGGATTATGCTTTCTCTTTCTTTACTGCAAACCAACAGCAGCCAATTAAAACGTTTGTAACATACATTAAGAAACTACATTCCCAGAATGCTTTGCATCACAACAATAACCATAGAGACTAGCCCTATAAATGTCTCTTTTCCTACGAGCACTTCCTCTTTCTTTGCTGCTCGCAATGAGTTAAGTGCTCTGATTTCATTCTTGCCATAACTCACTGTTATTCTGTTGTGCTTAAAGGTTAATGCCATTTTGATTGTATATTGGCTGATCGCTATCTGTTTTAGCTGCCTGCGTATTTTATACCGAGCGTATAGCAGAATCTGTTTACTCACGGCAGCGCGTCTCGAAGGCTGCATGCAGCGCGAGTATAGTACGGGGATCGGATGGTGGCGAGCGCGTCACTGACGCGTCTCGACACCACCTGAGTGCCTTTGCCCCAGTGGCCCAGACTCACCCCAAGCTTCACAGCGGTCCGCGGTGCTTTCCCTTACACTGGCCCGCGTTTCTTGTGAGCCAGTCGTCGCATAGCCCAATTGGGCTTGTTTTGGGCTTTTTTTGGGCTACGCGACACCCAATCTCGTTTCCTCCTCGCTCCGCGCGCATTTGAACGCGGATCGGAGCAGTGGTTGTTCTTCCAGTTCCCGTAGCTGACGCCTGTCCGGGGCTGTACAATCAGGAGGGCCCACAGACGAGTGCAGGCTTTTGGATAAAACATTGGCTCTTGACGCCCTCTGGTGGGCTGCTATAACTGTGTCTACAGGTTTGCTGAGGAGCATTTAAAGTGGAAGTAAACTTTTCATTGCACCAGGGTTGCTCCCCCTTGACCGATTCCTTTGGAATCTTGGCCTTGGCAAATCAAGTGTCTGTTTTGCAGGGTAACAACTTGCGATGGAAGACTGGGCCTATTTCGAGGAGGATGAGTACGGGTACCAGTGGCGGTGTGTCCATTGGGGCATTGGGGCGTTGCCCCACTAGACAGCACGGCCACATTCTTCCTCGTCACTTCACCGTCCTGAGGCTGAGACCTGACTCGAAATCCCGAGTCTGTCAGTCAGGACACGGAAGGGGGTGGGGCAGCACTGGAGCGGGTTGGGTTTGTGACGTGTTGTGTAACTGTTTGACTGACACAGCAGCACTGACAGCAGGCAGGCCCAGTGCGCATGTTCGGGTTTGGGCTGGTCATTTTTCTGACCAGCCCGAACATGCGCACTAGTACTGCCTGCAGTGCTGCTGCTGCACATTAGGAGAGCTAGCGAGGGCTGCTACTGGCCAGTGGCCGCAGCCCCCAGTCTCCTATGGGCGGGGACAGTCCCTGCTCGAGCCAATCCTGGCGCTGCTGGAGCAGCGTCTGGATTGGCTGTCTGAGAGGGGTTGCCACCAGCCACTAACGCAGAACAGAAGACGAAGGCGCCATTGAAGACAGTAGAGGCGGCGCGGACCCGGTCACGACGGTCAGTTAAGTTTTTTACTTTATTTTTTAACCCCCCCTCCCGGCCCCAACCCCCGCGCGACTCCCCCCACCTTCCCCCCGTGCGTATTGCGAGCCGCGACTGGAGCACGAGATCCTAAACCGGTAATTACCCTGGACCCTTCCCCGGTGCTTCAATGCCTTTCATTAACTTAATCTTTCCTGTTCCTTCTCTGAATTCACTTGAGATGCATTTGAAGGCTGACGATAGGTTATAAATCGGAGATTTATATGCGGTGTAAAATAAATAATGCTGACGGTGTTTGTGTAGAACTGAAAAAGGGACGCACTTGCCCAATAACTATGGACAGAGGAGTCTTTGTGAGCGCGAGACTTCTTTATCCCAGATGTATTTCCCATCTCACTTTCTTCGTGTTTTTTTCTTATACCTGATGTAAAGGGGACGCCAGCACACGTTTTGCAACTCTGTTCAATCTGAGTTTAAAGATGGCCTCTGTTATATTTAGCACACAACTCAAACGCTCAGTGTTGAAGGCTCACTCTCTCTCCGTCGCCTGGTATGTGAATGGTTTATGAGGTTAATTTATTATAGACGAATGTTTTGAGGATCATGATTTACTCAATAACAAAAGGGAGAGCGGCTGATCAATACACCAAAAAACCAATGCTTGATCTTAAAATCATCGGGGAGCCCAGTCGAGGATGGAGTTAGAAATCTGTCAATGAGGTTATCTGTTGAGTGCTCAATGAGGGCATGGTTTGTTGTTTCATCGGCAGTGCTCACCATTTCTAGTTGGTTTCACTGAGATGCAAGAGGTGAGCTAACTCGGCCAAAGTCATACAAGTGCGCAGATTTACTGAGGCTAGCCCGATGCAGAGTGGCACAAAGCAACACATGCTGTTTGCTATCCACTGAAAAAAAGTGTCTTGCACTGTGGCAAGGTGCACTTTTCGCAGAGCGAAAAAGGCTTTACATCATTTTGTGCCAACTAATCTCAAGGGGCCGTTACTAGGGTGATCAGCACTAATGCATTTTGGTTTTAAGGTAAAGCCTGATCTAATAAGATAGTTGAATGAAATTTACACCAATCACTAATGTCTATTTGAGGCATGTGCAAACACGGGGAAATATGTTAATTTCTAAATAAAAAATGACACATCTCATGCGTGTTGCAGAGCACAGCACACATCCAATATGTGCAAACCATCTGGGTTTATGTGCGCATAGGAATGTGCACTAGAAAAGTATGGTTTCAGTATATATCCTATTCTAGACAGTGCACACTAGTACCTGATGCGCGCACACTGGCATGCCGGTGCCGGCGATACTGGTAAACTGTTTGTATTGTATTTATTAAGGGGTATGGTTGTTGTGATTAGCACACACTCACACACACAGGCTGGGAGAAGAGCTCTGTTAGATTGTCTGTTTCAGCTACTGCCGGCATCTGTGACAGACAAGGATGCCACAGTGCTTTCTGATTACAGCGTTGCCCCTGTGAAGGTAATTGCAATGTCACAGAGATAAAACACAGTGGATTATTGACAGATGTTATTACTTCTACAAGATGGTTCTTATGCAGTGCATTTTAATTGCACCACGGACCGATTGCCGCTAGAAGATCGTTCAAAGAGTAGCGCCGGAGCATCCGTTTCAAAGCGCACAGGCTTTCTTTGGTAAATTGGCTTTTAAGTCTTGCTACGCACTAATGTAAACATTTTCCTCTGTCTAGTATATGACTGAAGTCCTGGATGCAATGTAAAGTTCAGGGTTTGTCTGCGAGCAACAGAAAGTGACTGTGAATGCCCGTGTGTTCTGAGTTCATTCAGGAGAACACTCATTGGTTGATTCCCGGCAGTAAAGAGTTGGTCGTGGGAGGGGCGTGGGGTGAGTAAATTACCATAAAAGGCGTTTTTACCCTGCTGCATGGTACCACTACGTGAAACTGATGCACTGCATCGTGGCCACATGATTCAGGACAACTGACTAGTATTGATCAATGCCAGGACCCAATGGAAAGTGATCAGAAGTTGTTTCTGTCCCTGCGTTTCATGTGCAGGCAAACCAGCATATGGATTTTGTTCATATATGATAAATATGCTACACCGATATACACATTGGGTCTTTTTCATATGTATTTCATTATTAAACTTAACATATATATACACTAGGAAATGGCATTCCTTTAGATATATTGTTCATTTTCTAACACAGGCAATTTACAAACTTAATTTATGGTTGCCAAAATAGTCATTTAAATAACGTATGCTGCATTTGTCTGTTCATAACGGTACAATGTATGGTCTCAATGGTTGGTAAAATACTTATCACAACAAAGAAGACATACATCACCAGGATCAAACACAGCAGACAAGCAAAGGCATATAAACGATAAAGATGAAACTACATGAACACTATCTGCTTCAATGCAATATGTTGGGCATATTGCATTCATTACCATATTGCTATTTCATTACATTTTGCTAATTGCATGTGAAAATGTTTGTAAAGGCCTTTTCACTATTTGAAACAGATTTCTAGTAGGTATCTCTTGAGTGGTCTGGCAGAAGGCTGTCATGCCAGTTTAACCATCATGTAAAATACATCTCCATTAGCATCATTTACTTTGTGTAACACTCCCATGTTGACTCTGTAGGTACAATTAAGAACATCTCATTATGCATTGGAGCTGCGCTATTTAACTTAATGTGTATTGCAGCATAACATACGCATGACTAATGTGGTTAGTTACTGTGTCAAGAACCCTTTCTGAATACGCCGCCCTTTCCCCTCTAGATTTTATTCTCAATATGAGGTTCTCACAACGTTCAAGACCAGCAACACTGATTAACAGTGGCCTAATTAGATGTATTCGCTTGTTCCATTCAAGTATTTGCTTCCAGCCTTGGCGCTGCCTCCTGTCATATTCTTGTTCAGATTGCACATTCGGAAACCAGGATGGCTCAGGCAGCTAAACGTTCACCAGTCACCACTGACATCTGCTATCATCTACAGGCCACACGTTGAAATTCATACAAAGCCAACTCATGCTTCTGAGGTTGCGAATTGAGTGCCCCCGAGTTGGGTAATATTAACAGGTTATTTGCAAGTGCGGTTTGACGCACTGTAAGAGAAAGCCTCTAATATACTAACTTAGATTATATTTTTCAGTGACATTTCTTTGTAAAAATATATGTCAAATGGCATGTGATCACCCAATTGTGTGTCCGGTGCGTCAGAGAATGTGTAATGGAAAGGTTTAAGTGGCACGATTTAGTAAATGCATTTCTGCTTAAATGAAATACTGAGTAGAAAAAGCCCCCAAAAAATAAACTTCGTAGCGCGTAACAGTGTTTATGCAGTAAAGGGAAAAATAAGACGTTCACCAAGTGACTCAGTGAAGTTGTTTACTGGGCAGATGGCATGAAGGCATCACGCAAGAAAGTATCTGTTTTCATAGCTGCATTCATTTGCTTTAAAATGCACCATTTGCCAATCTTTTTTAAATTTCTTTCTCAGGAGAGGGACGCTCCCTAGACCCCAGGTTTGTCCATTGAACTTGTTCACATCGCTAACTAGTGTTTTCTATTGGAAAGGGTAGAGCCAAAGCAGTCTTGCTTAGTACCCTAGCCCTCTTCAGAAGTCAGACTTGCTTGGTAACCCAGAAATTCTCTGAAATGTATGAGTTTTCTTTTATGAATGCCTAGAAGAACTGAATTTTTAGTCCATTTATCACAGAAATAGTGCTGAAAATCGCACCAAAAAGATGCCAATTTTTAAAAAAATTCTTCGCGGGGGGAGAACCCCCCGAACCCCCCTTATTGCTGTCGGGCTCGCTCGCTGCGCTCGCCCGCATACGTTAATTCGTTCTGCATACGCCCACCAGTTTCAAATTCCACCAGCCGCCACTGACGGGTACTATGAGGAGGAGCATGGTCCCCTCCTGGAAGACAACCTCGTCCATGCCCTACACGAATCGGTGCAACAATCCGTCAATAAGGCGCTGGAGGCGGCGGTCCCTCAGACAGTCAACAAGGTGCTAGCAGCTGCCTTAAAACCCATCACGGCGCAGCTGGAGAATTTCCCTAAACGTTATGGGATGCTCCCCCAGGAGTGGCCGACTCCAACCGCGTCCTCTGCGGGGGGAAAGCTGCAGCTAAAGCCACTGTATAACAACACAGGGTCTGGCTCTAATCAGCAAGGCTGAACCTTAATCAAGAAAAACAACAACGGGGTTGCCTGTGCTGATACCTATTTTAACACCAAAGGGGTCAAGGCGCCAATAAATAAAATAATGACTGCCTGCTTGAATTTAATTCAAGAAGATATATTTTTTTATTTTTAAAGAATTGATTAGCCAAGGCATCGAGCTGGCCGCATGCGCAGGCCCTAACTAAGTTGCCCCCTTCCTCCTCCAGGGACCATCAATATTCGGGGACTTCAGATCCTGTCCCTTCATCGCCCAAGAAAGTTCAAGACACCGACACAGACACAGATTCTACGGGGCATACCACCTCCCCCAAGAAAAAGAGGGCTAAGAGGGCTTCTACCGACTCCCAGCCCCCCTCCCTCTACCAGGTCGCAACCCCGTTCGACTTCAATCCGCAAGACATCATCAGACTGGGCTCCTCCTCCGGAGGTGGCGGATTACCTGCATCAAAATCTGAGGCGAAGTTTTGACAGAGAGGTTAGAAACCGGTTGCGGTCCAAATGTCCCCGTCCGGACGTTCCGGATAAGGTGGCGGATACGCCGGACATAGACCCTAATATGTTGGCCTTTTTGAAGAAATTTGCGAAAGATCCCAAAAAAGGCATTGACCGTGCCTGGCGCGGATGCCAAGATAAACTTTTGGATACCACTGGGCCCCTAGCAAAGATCTTGGAAATGGCCTTAGTGGCCAAGGACACGGGTGCACCGATTGATCCTGATATCCTCGCGGGATGGACACAGCGCGCCATCTGTTTCTTAGGAAACGCGAACTGTGCCATCTCCTCTGAGCGCAGGAAATCCCTTCTTATGCGGATGGACAGTAACCTAACCGAATTAGCCTCTGCGGAACCAGGGCCCATGGCGGAAGGTTTGTTGTTTGGGGAGAGGTTTGTCAAGGACGTCTCCAAATATGTGGGGACTTTCACCTCTCTAGACAAGGCCCAATCAAATATTAAGCGTGTGTTCCAAGCGGGCCTTTTTGTACGGGCCGGGCGAGGCAGGGGCCGCTCGCCAGGCCCCCAGTATCATCAGGGCCCTCCCAGAGAAGGATACGGCCAAGGTAGAGGAGACTACCAGGATCCCACCAGAAGCGGCACGTTCTACCCCACAAGACGCTTTAGTCAGCGCCGATACCACCGCGGAGGACAGAGGGGGAACTTTCAGCCCCAGATGTCTCTGTCTCTATGTCCTCTGGGGGGTCGCATTCGCCACTTCCTACACAATTGGTCAGTCATAACTCAGGATGCCTGGGTACTGCAGACGGTGCAGGGGTTCCGCATCGATTTCTTTCAAACACCTATGCAAAGTGGTCCCCCTCCTCCTCTATCTTTTTCCCAACAAGACAGACTTTTTATAGATCAAGAAATAGAAGACTTGCTGGAGAAACACACGGTTGCCTATTGCGACGACGGGCCTGTGGGTTTCTGCAGCAACGTCTTCCTGGTCCGGAAGAGGGGCGGGGGTTACAGGCTAGTTCTGAACCTGAAAGAATTCAACTATTTTGTCCTGTACAGGCATTTCAAGATGGAGGGGATCCATCTTCTGGCGGACATTTTGAGACAAGGGGACTGGATGGTCCGTCTAGATCTCAAAGACGCATACCTGACGGTTCCAATATTTCCCCCTCATCGCAGATTCTTGCATTTCCAATGACTTGGTCCTGCCTTTCAGTCTTTCCTCAGCTCCTTGGTGTTTCACCAAGCTGATGAAGCCGGTGATCGCACATCTCTGAGAGCAGGGTATTTGGTTAATAATTTACCTAGACGATATTCTGATCATGGCTCCTTCCGCTCCCCTAGCAACTCACCATCTGCAGATAACACTGACACTATTAGAGAGCCTGGGTTTTGTAATAAACAAGACGAAATCGATTTTAGTACCAACGCATTCGCTGGTGTTCTTGGGGTTTGTAATCAATTCCCAGACCGGCCCAGCTCCAGTTGCCCAAGCAGAAACTGAGAGATCTGAAGAAGGAATTGCGGAAGAATCTAGACGCTCAGCTTATGTCCTTAACCCCTTCGCTGCTAGGCCTTTTCCCCCCCTGTGCTAAGCCTTTTTTTGGCTATTTGGGGTAGTTCGCGCTTAGGCCCCTGTAACTTTTTGACCACATAAGGTATCCACGTCAAATTTGCGTCCTTTTTTTCCAACATCATGGGGATTCTAAAGGTACCCAGGGTTTGTGGATTCCACTGGAGGGGACCCAGAAATTAGCCAAAATACAGCAAAAGTTTTTTATTTTTGGGAAAAATGCGAAAAAAGGGCTACAGATGAAAGCATCTGTTTTTTTCCCTGCAAATGGTATCAAAAAAGGGGTTGTGGGGCTGAAATCACCATCTTCCCAGCTTTCAGGGACAAGCAGACTTTTGTCAGAAAACCCAAATTTTTTACACAGTTTTGGCATTTTTCTGGGACATAGCCTATTTTTGCTATTTTTGTGCTTTCAACCTCCTTCCAGTTAATGGTAGAAATGGGTATGAAAGCAATAATGGATCCTGGACAGCTATACATTTTTGAAAAGTAGACAAAATTCTGATTTCAGCAAGGGGTCATTTGTGTAGATCCTTCAAGGTTTCTTTATAGAAACTAACAGTTAAATATAGGAAAAATTGAAAATTAGTTGAAAAAAACAACCATTTGTGCAAACGTTTTCACATGTAACTTCTTCTAATTATGACAGCTATTTAAAAGCAATATACCGTTACATCCGCTGGACCTTTTTGGTTGTGGTGATATATAGGACTTGTAGGTTCACCAAGAACCTGACGAACCCAGAGCCAATAACTGAGCAGCGTCTTGCAATGTTTTTTTATTATGTACCGAGTATATAGCAATTATTCTGGGAAAATTTATACATGCAAAAATCGGTATGAAAGACACCTATGTATTTCTGAAATGGGAACAAAATATAGAGTTTAGAAACAGTAGATATTTGCACATTTCCGAAATTGGGAGTACCCATACTAGCATGAGAATTATAGGTCATTTTTCAAAATGACTTCTTTTTTACACATTGTCTTTCATTTGGAAGGCAGAAATGCATCGAAAGTCAATAGGTAATAACAGTTGCTCTACAATCCTGTGTTACCCTAAGTCTCCCGATAAAAATGGTACCTCATTTGTGTGGGTAGACCTAGTGCCCGCGACAGGAAACGGCCCAAAACGCAACGTGGACACACCACATTTTCACAGTGAAAAATGACCCTTTTTTTGCAAAGTGCCTAGCTGTAGTTTTTGAACCCTAGCTCTGCCGGCACCTAGGGAAACCTAGCAAACCTATACATTTTTGAAAACTAGACACCCAGGGGAATCCAGGATGGGGTGACTTGACTGGCTCTCACCAGGTTCTGTTACCCAGAATCCCTTGCAAACCTATAAAATTGACAAAAAAAACACATTTTCCTCACATTTCTGTGGTGGAAAGTTCTGGAATCTGCGTGGATCCACAAAATTCCACCCACCCTGCGTTCCCCAAAGTCTTTCGAGAAAAACGGTACCTCACTTGTGTGTGTAGGCCTTGTGCCCGCGACAGGAAACAGCGCAAAATGCAACATGGACACACCACATTTTCACAGTGAAAAATGACCCTTTTTTTGCAAACTGCCTAGCTGTAGTTTTTTAACTTTAGCTCTGCCGGCACCTAGGGAAACCTAGCAAACCTATACATTTTTGAAAACTAGATACCCAGGGGAATCCAGAATGGGGTGACTTGACTAGCTCTCACCAGGTTCTGTTACCCAGAATCCCTTCCAAACCTAAACAATTGTCAAACAAACCACATTTTCCTCACATTTCTGTGGTGGAAAGTTCTGGAATCTGCATGGATCCACAAAATTCCACCCACCCCGCATTCCCCAAAGTCTTTCAAGAAAAACGGTACCTCACTTGTGTGGGTAGGCCTAGTGCCCGCGACAGGAAACTGCGCAAAACACAATGTGCACACACCACATTTTCACAGTGAAAAATGACCCTTTTTTTGCAAAGTGCCTAGCTGTAGTTTTTTAACTCTAGCTCTGCTGGCACCTAGGGAAACCTAGCAAACCTATACATTTTTGAAAACTAGACACCCAGGGAAATCCAGGATAGGGTGACTTGACTGGCTCTCACCAGGTTCTGTTACCCATAATCCCTTGCAAACCTAAAACATTGTAAAAAAAAATACATTTTCCTCACATTTCTGTGGTGGAAAGTTCTGGAATCTGCGTGGATCCACATAATTCCAACAACCCCGCGTTCCCCAAAGTTTTTCAAGAAAAATGGTACCTCACTTGTGTGGGTAGGCCTACTGCCCGCGACAGGAAACAGTGCAAAAGGCAACGTGGACACACCACATTTTCACAGTGAAAAATGACCCTTTTTTTGCAAAGTGCCTAGCTGTAGTTTTTTAACCCTAGCTCTGCCGGCACCTAGGGAAACCTAGCAAACCTATACATTTTTGAAAACTAGATACCCAGGGAATCCAGAATGGGGTGACTTGACTAGCTCTCACCAGGTTCTGTTACCCAGAATCCCTTCCAAACCTAAACAATTGTCAAACAAACCACATTTTCCTCACATTTCTGTGGTGGAAAGTTCTGGAATCTGCGTGGATCCACAAAATTCCACCCACCCCGCATTCCCCAAAGTCTTTCAAGAAAAACGGTACCTCACTTGTGTGGGTAGGCCTAGTGTCCGCGACAGGAAACTGCGCAAAACACAATGTGCACACACCACATTTTCACAGTGAAAAATGACCCTTTTTTTGCAAAGTGCCTAGCTGTAGTTTTTTAACCCTAGCTCTGCCGGCACCTAGGGAAACCTAGCAAACCTATACATTTTTGAAAACTAGATACCCAGGGGAATCCAGAATGGGGTGACTTGACTAGCTCTCACCAGGTTCTGTTACCCAGAATCCCTTCCAAACCTAAACAATTGTCAAACAAACCACATTTTCCTCACATTTCTGTGGTGGAAAGTTCTGGAATCTGCGTGGATCCACAAAATTCCACCCACCCCGCATTCCCCAAAGTCTTTCAAGAAAAACGGTACCTCACTTGTGTGGGTAGGCCTAGTGTCCGCGACAGGAAACTGCGCAAAACACAATGTGCACACACCACATTTTCACAGTGAAAAATGACCCTTTTTTTGCAAAGTGCCTAGCTGTAGTTTTTGAACTCTAGCTCTGCCGGCACCTAGGGAAACCTAGCAAACCTATACATTTTTGAAAACTAGACACCCAGGGAATCCAGGATAGGGTGACTTGACTGGCTCTCACCAGGTTCTGTTACCCATAATCCCTTGCAAACCTAAAACATTGTCAAACAAAATACATTTTCCTCACATTTCTGTGGTGGAAAGTTCTGGAATCTGCGTGGATCCACATAATTCCACCCACCCCGCGTTCCCCAAAGTTTTTCGAGAAAAATGGTACCTCACTTGTGTGGGTAGGCCTACTGCCCGCGACAGGAAACAGCGCAAAAGGCAACGTGGACACACCACATTTTCACAGTGAAAAATGACCCTTTTTTTGCAAAGTGCCTAGCTCTAGTTTTTGAACCCTAGTTCTGCCGGCACCAAGGGAAATCTAGCAAACCTATACATTTGTGAAAACTAGACACCCAGGGGAATCCATAATGGGGTGACTTGACTGGCTATCACCAGGTTCTGTTACCCAGAATCCCTTGCAAACCTAAAGAAATATTTAAAAAAACACATTTTACTCACATTTCTGTGGTGGAAAGTTCTGAAATCTGAGGGGATCCACAAAATTCTACCCACCCCGCGTTCCCCAAAGTCTTTTGAGAAAAACGGTACCTCACTTGTGTGGGTAGGCCTAGTGCCCGCGACAGGAAACAGCGCAAAACGCAACGTGGACACACCACATTTTCACAGTGAAAAATGACCCTTTTTTTGCAAAGTGCCTAGCTGTAGTTTTTGAACCCTAGCTCTGCCGGTACCTAGGGAAACCTAGCAAACCTATACATTTTTGAAAACTAGATACCCAGGGGAATCCAGAATGGGGTGACTTGACTAGCTCTCACCAGGTTCTGTTACCCAGAATCCCTTCCAAACCTAAACAATTGTCAAACAAACCACATTTTCCTCACATTTCTGTGGTGGAAAGTTCTGGAATCTGCGTGGATCCACAAAATTCCACCCACCCCGCATTCCCCAAAGTCTTTCAAGAAAAACGGTACCTCACTTGTGTGGGTAGGCCTAGTGCCCGCGACAGGAAACTGCGCAAAACACAATGTGCACACACCACATTTTCACAGTGAAAAATGACCCTTTTTTGCAAAGTGCCTAGCTGTAGTTTTTGAACTCTAGCTCTGCCGGCACCTAGGGAAACCTAGCAAACCTATACATTTTTGAAAACTAGACACCCAGGGGAATCCAGGATAGGGTGACTTGACTGGCTCTCACCAGGTTCTGTTACCCATAATCCCTTGCAAACCTAAAACATTGTCAAACAAAATACATTTTCCTCACATTTCTGTGGTGGAAAGTTCTGGAATCTGCGTGGATCCACATAATTCCACCCACCCCGCGTTCCCCAAAGTTTTTCGAGAAAAATGGTACCTCACTTGTGTGGGTAGGCCTACTGCCCGCGACAGGAAACAGCGCAAAAGGCAACGTGGACACACCACATTTTCACAGTGAAAAATGACCCTTTTTTTGCAAAGTGCCTAGCTCTAGTTTTTTAACCCTAGATCTGCCGGCACCAAGGGAAATCTAGCAAACCTATACATTTTTGAAAACTAGACACCCAGGGGAATCCATAATGGGGTGACTTGACTGGCTCTCACCAGGTTCTGTTACCCAGAATCCCTAGCAAACCTAAAGAAATATTTTAAAAAACACATTTTACTCACATTTCTGTGGTGGAAAGTTCTGAAATCTGAGGGGATCCACAAAATTCTACCCACCCCGCGTTCCCCAAAGTCTTTTGAATAAAACGGTACCTCACTTGTGTGGGTAGGCCTAGTGCCCGCGACAGGAAACAGCGCAAAACGCAACGTGGACACACCACATTTTCACAGTGAAAAATGACCCTTTTTTTGCAAAGTGCCTAGCTGTAGTTTTTGAACCCTAGCTCTGCCGGCACCTAGGGAAACCTAGCAAACCTATACATTTTTGAAAACTAGACACCCAGGGGAATCCAGGATAGGGTGACTTGACTGGCTCTCTCCAGGTTCTGTTACCCAGAATCCCTTGCAAACCTAAAACATTGTAAAAAAAAAACACATTTTCCTCACATTTCTGTGATGGAAAGTTCTGGAATCTGCGTGGATCCACAAAATTCCACCCACCCCGTGTTCCCCAAAGTCTTTCGAGAAAAACGGTACCTCACTTGTGTGGGTAGGCCTAGTGCCCGCGACAGGAAACAGCACAAAACGCAACGTGGACACATCACATTTTCACAGTGAAAAATGACCCTTTTTGTGCAAAGTGCCTAGCTGTAGTTTTTTAACCCTAGCTCTGCCGGCACCTAGGGAAACCTTGCAAACCTATACATTTTTGAAAACTAGACACCCAGGGGAATCCAGAATGGGGTGACTTGACTGGCTCTCACCAGGTTCTGTTACCCAGAATCCCTTGCAAACCTAAAGAATTGTCAAAAAAAACACATTTTCCTCACATTTCTGTGGTGGAAAGTTCTGGAATCTGCGTGGATCCACAAAATTCCACCCACCCCGCGTTCCCCAAAGTCTTTCGAGAAAAACGGTACCTCACTTGTATGTGTAGGCCTTGTGCCCGCGACAGGAAAAAGCGCAAAATGCAACATGGACACAGCCCATTTTCACAGTGGAAAATGACCCTTTTTTTGCAAACTGCCTAGCTGTAGTTTTTTAACCCTAGCTCTGCCGGCACCTAGGGAAACCTAGCAAACCTATACATTTTTGAAAACTAGATACCCAGGGGAATCCAGAATGGGGTGACTTGACTAGCTCTCACCAGGTTCTGTTACCCAGAATCCCTTCCAAACCTAAACAATTGTCAAACAAACCACATTTTCCTCACATTTCTGTGGTGGAAAGTTCTGGAATCTGCGTGGATCCACAAAATTCCACCCACCCCGCATTCCCCAAAGTCTTTCAAGAAAAATGGTACCTCACTTGTGTGGGTAGGCCTAGTGCCCGCGACAGGAAACTGCGCAAAACACAATGTGCACACACCACATTTTCACAGTGAAAAATTACCCTTTTTTTGCAAAGTGCCTAGCTGTAGTTTTTGAACTCTAGCTCTGCCGGCACCTAGGGAAACCTAGCAAACCTATACATTTTTGAAAACTAGACAACCAGGGGAATCCAGGATAGGGTGACTTGACTGGCTCTCACAAGGTTCTGTTACCCATAATCCCTTGCAAACCTAAAACATTGTAAAAAAAAACACATTTTCCTCACATTTCTATGGTGGAAAGTTCTGGAATCTGCGTGGATCCACATAATTCCACCCACCCCGCGTTCCCCAAAGTTTTTCGAGAAAAATGGTACCTCACTTGTGTGGGTAGGCCTAGTGCCCGCGACAGGAAACAGCGCAAAAGGCAACGTGGACACACCACATTTTCACAGTGAAAAATGACCCTTTTTTTGCAAAGTGCCTAGCTCTAGTTTTTGAACCCTAGTTCTGCCGGCACCAAGGGAAATCTAGCAAACCTATACATTTTTGAAAACTAGACACCCAGGGGAATCCATAATGGGGTGACTTGACTGGCTCTCACCAGGTTCTGTTACCCAGAATCCCTTGCAAACCTAAAGAAATATAAAAAAAACACATTTTCCTCACATTTCTGTGGTGGAAAGTTCTGAAATCTAAGGGGATCCACAAAATTCTACCCACCCCGTGTTCCCCAAAGTCTTTCAAGAAAAACGGTACCTCACTTGTGTGGGTAGGCCTAGTGCCCGCGACAGGAAACAGCGCAAAACGCAACGTGCACACACCACATTTTCACAGTGAAAAATGACCCTTTTTTTGCAAAGTGCCTAGCTGTAGTTTTTGAACCCTAGCTCTGCCGGCACCTAGGGAAACCTAGCAAACCTATACATTTTTGAAAACTAGACACCCAGGGGAATCCAGGATAGGGTGACTTGACTGGCTCTCTCCAGGTTCTGTTACCCAGAATCCCTTGCAAACCTAAAACATTGTCAAAAAAAACACATTTTCCTCACATTTCTGTGATGGAAAGTTCTGGAATCTGCGTGGATCCACAAAATTCCACCCACCCCGCGTTCCCCACAGTCTTTCGAGAAAAACGGTACCTCACTTGTGTGGGTAGGCCTAGTGCCCGCGACAGGAAACAGCACAAAACACAACGTGGACACACCACATTTTCACAGTGAAAAATGACCCTTTTTTTGCAAAGTGCCTAGCTGTAGTTTTTTAACCCTAGCTCTGCCGGCACCTAGGGAAACCGAGCAAACCTATACATTTTTGACAACTAGACACCCAGGGGAATCCAGGATGGGGTGACTTGACTGGCTCTCACCAGGTTCTGGTACCCAGAATCCCTTGCAAACCTAAAAAATTGTCCAAAAAAACACATTTTCCTCACATTTCTGTGGTGGAAAGTTCTGGAATCTGCGTGGATCCACAAAATTCCACCCACCCTGCATTCCCCAAAGTCTTTTGAGAAAAATGGTACCTCACTTGTGTGGGCAGGCCTAGTGCCCGCGACAGGAAACAGCGCAAAACGCAACGTGGACACACCACATTTTCACAGTGAAAAATGACCCTTTTTTTGCAAAGTGCCTAGCTGTAGTTTTTGAACCCTAGCTCTGCCGGCACCTAGGGAAACCTAGCAAACCTATACATTTTTGAAAACTAGACACCCAGGGGAATCCAGGATGGGGTGACTTGACTGGCTCTCACCAGGTTCTGTTACCCAGAATCCCTTCCAAACCTAAACAATTGTCAAACAAACCACATTTTCCTCACATTTCTGTGGTGGAAAGTTCTGGAATCTGCGTGGATTCACAAAATTCCACCCACCCCGCGTTCCCCAAAGTCTTTTGAGAAAAATGGTACCTTACTTGTGTGGGTGGGTCAAGTACCCGCGACAGGCAAGGGCCCAAAACCTATTGAGACGACATCAAAATTGCCTCTCAGAAAACGACCTGGTTTTGCAAGGGGGATCCCGTGACTTTTTGGCCCGGGGCTCGGCGGCCACCTAGGGAAACCTATCCAAACCCACACATTTCTGAAAACTAGATACCCGGGGCATTCCAGCGAGGTATGGCTTGGGTGGATCCCCCAATGTTTTCTTACCCAGAATTCCCTTTACACTTGAAATTTAGCTGAAACAAATCAGTTTTTTCACACATTTTTGTGTGGGAAAGTTGTGGCATCACCGGGCTGACACAAATTTCCTACCACCCAGCGTCCCCCCAGGTCTCCCGATAAAAATGGTGCCTCACTCGTGTGGGAGGCCCAAGTACTCGCGACAGGCAAGGGCCCAAAACGTATTGAGGCGACATCAAACTGCCTATCACAAAACAACCTGGTTTTGCAAGGGGGTCCCATGACTTTTGGCCCGGGCTCAGCGGCCACCTAGGGAAATCTACCAAACCCACACATTTCTGAAAACTAGACACCCGGGGATTCCAGGGAGGTATGGCTTGTGTGGATCCCCCAACGTTTTCTTACCCAGAATCCCCTGCAAACCTGAAATTTAGCTGAAAAAAATCACTTTTTTCACACATTTTGCATGGGAAAGTTGTGGCATCACCGGGCTGACACAAATTTCCTACCACCCAGCGTTCCCTCAGGTCTCCCGGTAAAATGGTGCCTCACTCGTGTGGGAGGCCCAAGTACCACACGACAGGCAAGGGCCCAAAACTTATTGAGGCGACATCAAAATTGCCTATCACAAAATCGACCTGGTTTTGCAAGGGGGTCCCATGACTTTTTGGCCCAGAGCTCGGCGGCCACCTAGGGAAACCTACCAAACCGACACATTTCTGAAAAGTAGACACCTGGGGATTCCAGGAGGTATGGCTTGCATGGATTTCCCAACGTTTTCTTACCAGAATCCCTGCAAACCTGAAATTTAGCTGAAAAAATCACTTTTTCACACATTTTGTGTGGGAAAGTTGTAGCATCACCGGGCTGACACAAATTTCCTACACCCAGCGTTCCCCCAGGTCTCCCGATGAAAATGGTGCCTCACTCGTGTGGGAGGCCTAAGTACCCACGACAGGCAAGGGCCCAAAACCTATTGAGGCTGACATCAAAATTGCCTATCACAAAACGACCTGGTTTGCAGGGGGGTCCCATGACATTTTGGCCCGGGGCTCGGCGGCCACCTAGGAAACCTACCAAACCCACACATTTCTGAAAAGTAGACACCCGGGGATTCCAGGGAGGCATGGCTTGCATGGATTCTCCAACGTTTTCATACCCAGAATCTCTGCAAACCTGAAATTTAGCTGAAAAATCCCTTTTTCACACATTTTTGCATGGAAAGTTGTGGCATCACTGGCTGACACAAATTTCCTACCACCCAGCGTTCCCCAGGTCTCCCGATAAAAATGGTGCCTCACTCGTGTGGGAGGCCCAAGTACCTCGCGACAGGCAAGGGCCCAAAGGTATTGAGGCGACATCATAACTGCCTATCACAAAATGACCTGGTTTTGCAAGAGGTCCCATGACTTTTGGCCCGGGCTCGGCGGCCACCTAGGGAAACCTACCAAACTTAGCATATTTCTGAAAAGTAGACACCCAGGGGATTCCAGGGAGGTATGGCTTGCGTGGATCCCCCAACGTTTTCTTACCCAGAATCCCCTGCAAACCTGACATTTAGCTCAAAAAATCACTTTTTTCACACATTTTTGTGTGGGAAAGTTGTAGCATCACCGGGCTGACACAAATTTCCTACCACCCAGCGCTTCCCCAGGTCTCCCGATAAAAATGGTGCCTCACTCGTGTGGGAGGCCCAAGTACCCGCGACAGGCAAGGGCCCAAAACATTTTGTGATAGGAAATTTGGTGGCGCCTCAATACGTTTTGGCCCCTTGCCTGTCGCGGGTACTTGGGCCTCCCACACGAGTGAGGCACCATTTTTATCGGGAGACCTGCGGGAACGCTGGGTAGTAGGAAATTTGTTTCAGCCCGGTGATGCCACAACTTTCCCACACAAAAATGTGTGAAGAAAGTGATTTTTTCAGCTAAATTTCAAGGTTTGCAGGGGATTCTGGGTAAGAAAACGTTGGGGGATCCACGCAAGAGATACCTCCCTGGAATCCCCCGGGTGTCTACTTTTCAGAAATGTTTCGGTTTGGTAGGTTTCCCTAGGTGGCCGAGCCCCGGGCCAAAAAGTCATGGGACTCCCCTTGCAAAACCAGGTCGTTTTGTGATAGGCAATTTTGATGTCGCCTCAATACGTTTTGGGCCCTTGCCTGTCGCGGGTACTTGGGCCTCCCACACGAGTGAGGCCCCATTTTTATTGGGAGACCTGGGGGAATGCTGGGTGGTAGGAAATTTGTGTCAGCCCGGTGATGCCACAACTTTCCCACACAAAAATGTGTGAAAAAAGTGATTTGTTCAGCTAAATTTCAGGTTTGCAGGGGATTCTGGGTAAGAAAACGTTGGGGGATCCATGCAGGCCATACCTCCCTGGAATCCCCCGGGTGTCTACTTTTCACAAATGTGTGGGTTTGGTAGGTTTCCCTAGGTGGCCGCCGAGCCCCGGGCCAAAAGGTCATGGGACCCCCTTGCAAAACCAGGTTGTTTTGTGATAGGCAATTTTGATGTCGCCTCAATACGTTTTGGGCCCTTGCCTGTTGCGGGTACTTGGGCCTCCCACACGAGTGAGGCACCATTTTTATCAGGAGACCTGGGGGAACGCTGGGTGGTAGGAAATTTGTGTCAGCCCGGAGATGCCACAACTTTCCCACACAAAAATGTGTGAAAAAAGTGATTTTTTCAGCTAAATTTCAGGTTTGCAGGGGATTCTGGGTAAGAAAACGTTGGGGGATCCACGCAAGCCATACCTCCCTGGAATCCCCCGGGTGTCTACTTTTCAGAAATGTGTGGGTTTGGTAGGTTTTCTTAGGTGGCCGCCGAGCCCCGGGCCAAAAAGTCATGGGACCCCCTTGCAAAACCAGGTTGTTTTGTGATAGGCAATTTTGATGTCGCCTCAATAAGTTTTGGGCCCTTGCCTGTCGCGGGTACTTGGGCCTCCCACACGAGTGAGGCACCATTTTTATCGGGAGACCTGGGCGAACGCTGGGTGGTAGGAAATTTGTGTCAGCCCGGTGATGCCACAACTTTCCCACACAAAAATGTGTGAAAAAAGTGATTTTTTCAGCTAAATTTCAGGTTTGCAGGGGATTCTGGGTAAGAAAACTTTGGGGGATCCACGCAAGCCATACCTCCCTGGAATCCCCTGGGTGTCTAGTTTTCAGAAATGTGTGGGTTTGGTAGGTTTCCCTAGGTGGCCGCCGAGCCCCGGGCCAAAAAGTCATGGGACCCCCCTTGCAAAACCAGGTATTTTTGTGATAGGCAATTTTGATGTCGCCTCAATACGTTTTGGGCCCTTGCCTGTCGCGGGTACTTGGGCCTCCCACACGAGTGAGGCACCATTTTTATTGGGAGACCTGGGGGAACGCTGGGTGGTAGGAAATTTGTGTCAGCCCGGTGATGCCACAACATTCCCACACAAAAATGTGTAAAAAAAGTGATTTTTTTCAGCTAAATTTCAGGTTTGCAGGGGATTCTGAGTAAGAAAACGTTGGGGGATCCACGCAAGCCATACCTCCCTGGAATACCCCGGGTGTCTACTTTTCAGAAATGTATGGGTTTGGTAGGTTTCCCTAGATGGCTGCCAACCCCGGGGCCAAAACCTCATGGGACCCCACTTGAAAACCAGGTTAGTTTGTGATAGTTAATTTTGATGTCGCCTCACAAGGTTTCGGGCCCTTGCCTGTTGCGGGTCCGTGACCCACCGATGCGAGTGAGATACCATTTCTATTGGGATACTTGGAAAAAGGCGGAGGGGTAGGAAATTTGTTGTTTCTGTCTGCAGCGTGAAAATTTGGCACAATAATGCAAGAAAAATGTGACAGACACAATTTGAGGTTTGCAGGACATTGTGGGTAAGATAACTTGTTGGGATCCACAAGAGAGACATCACCATGTACTCCCATGGGTGTTTAGTTTACGACAATATCTACAGTTGGTAGGTTATTCTTAGATAGAATGTACACGTTGGCAGAGAGACAAAAAAGACAAAGATTACTGCACAGCCATCTATTCCTCAAGCACACACACATACTGGTTGGATTTGGCACGAGGGCGAGTGATGGTTCAGTATATAAAATTTTATTAACAAGAGATTTCACAAAAATGAAATGCACTGTCAATAATTGAAAGGACAAAAACTGAACCAGTGACTCGCAGCTCGTGAGCTGTAAAGCCACGTCAAGGCCCCAACCGCTTTACAGGCCATTCACACACCTTTCATACGTGATACACACAAGACCATTCACACCACCAGGCACGAAACCAACACATTACAACATTCACAAAAAGGGACAAGGTACACCCGGCTTGAGAAAGACAGAAAAGACAAATATTTCTGCACAACCACCTATTCCTCAAGCACACTGACATACTGGTTGGATTTGGCACAAGGGTGAGTGATGGTTCAGTATATACAGTTGTATTAACCAGAGATTTCACAAAAATGAAATGCACTGTTAATAATTGAAAGGACGAGAAACTGAACCATTGACTCACAGCTCGTGAGCTGTAAAGCCACGACAAGGCACCAACCTCTTTACAGGCCATTCATACACCTTTCATACGTGTGACACATACAAAACCATTCACACCGCCAGCCGCGGGCCCAGCACATTACAACACTCACACCAGCAGACAGCGCCATTCAAGGGCCCATCACTTTCACACGCCCACATTCCTGACACAGCAACCACACCAGCTCACGAATTGCGTGGAGTGGCGTTTGGCTAGCAGTGTGTGTAGTGACCAGCAGCAAGTCACTACTCACACACCGCCAACCAAGCACCAGTCCACGTACACCGCCAGCTGTGCGCCAGTCCACGCACACCACCAGCCAAGCGCCAGTCCACGCACACCGCCAGCCAAGCACCAGTCCATGCACACCGCCAGCCAAGCACCAGTCCACGCACACCGCCAGCCAAGCGCCAGTCCACGCACACCGCCAGCCAAGCGCCAGTCCACGCACACCGCCAGCCAAGCGCCAGTCCACGCACACCATCAGCCGAGTGCCAGCCTACACACACCACCATCACATTTAGGATTTTTTTATACAAAAAAGAAAACACAAACTAATTGCAAATAGATACAAATCTACTAACACAAAATCTGAAACTAAACACATTGCACAAATGCCAACCTTGATACTGAACAAAAAATATAAAACAATAGAGACCAGGCAGTTCACTTTACCACTAATGGATGCTCCCAAAAATTATTTTGCGTGTGGTACACTCTAAAACAAGCAGGCACACACAGCCCAGGGTTAGAAGGACACTCGGGGCAGTACATACGAGTCTCCTTCCACGTACCTCTTCGCCAACAGACTCTACATCTCCTACTGGGAAAGTCTTTGGAGGGTGTGGGAGGAATGTGATCAGGAAAGTGGCGATCTTTCAATCTAGCCACATCCTCCACCACTCCAACTCTACGAACACTTGCCTGTTCCACTACAACAAGGCTGCCTATTACAGACTCCTGAAACTTAGCAAAAGTCATCTTTGACTCAGGACAACAATCCTTGAATACAACAAAAGCATTAAAGGTTGCCAAGTGGAAAAGATGGATAGCCAACTTCTTATACCAAATGTAAGCCTTACGAAGAGCAGTGTAAGGTTCCAACCTCTGATCTACTCTATCAACACCACCCATGTGCCTATTGTAGTCTAAAATGCACACAGGTTTGTGCGCTTCTGCAACCTGACCCCAAACAGTCACACGTGAAGTGCTTTCATCATGGATGTTAGTCAGCATGTAGACATGTCTCCTGTCTGAAAACTTCACAGCTAGAAGTTCCTCGCAACGCAACGCACTGCACTGTCCCCGCACAAGCTTTTGACAAACAAGTGCTTTTGGGAAACCTTTACGGTTAGAGCGGATTGTGCCACAAGCAACAGTGTCCACTTTGGCCAATTCCCTGAACAACCGCACACCAGTGTAGAAGTTATCTACATATAAATGGTGGCCTTTGTTAAAAAGTCCTCTACCAAGTTCCCACACAATTTTCTCAGTCACTCCAAAAGTAGACGGACAACCAGGGGGGTTAATCCTGGATTCCTTATCGGTGTACACCCTGAAATTAGAGACATGTCCAGTCCTACTGTCACACAGCATATACAGCTTAATTCCATAGCGTGCCCTCTTACTAGGAATGTATTGCCTAAAAACCAAGCGGCCCTTGAACAAGACCAAAGACTCATCCACTGTTATTTCTTTCCCTGGAGCATAGATCTCAGGAAATCGATCAACAAAGTGATCAATGACAGGCTGAATCTTAAAAAGACGGTCACAATCAGGGTGACCTCGTGGCAACGCTAAACCATTATCGACAAAATGCAGCATCCGAAGCAGAAGCAAATACCTATCACGACTCATGACTGCCGGAAATATAGCCGTTGCCATCAAGGGACTAGTAGACCAATATGAAGACATTGATGGCTTCCTTAGCAAGCCCATCAAAAAAGTGAAACCCAAGAACTCTTCCAGATTTGTGGGAGTCCACTGGGTAGCTCTAGAGTGGGGCTTAAGGCTGGCACTGTTGTCCCTCAAAAACTGTTCGGCATACAAATTAGTCTGCTCAACAATCTCTGCCAAAAACACATCGTCCATAAACAACTGAAAAAAATGTATCTGCAAAAAAAGTTCTGTATTCACTCTACACCCTGGAACACCAGTAAAGTCTGGCAATGCCGGCTGCACCATGCCTGAGGCAACCCAGAGGTCATCACTTCCAACTGGAAGCCTTGCAGCCCCAGGCTGCAGCTCAGATGCCTCTTGCTGCACTATCGGCACTTCAATGTCCTCCTCTAAAACAGGCACTTCATCCGCACTAAGAGTAGCTTCATCCGCACTGAGAGTAGCTTCATCATCCGATGACTCCATGTGGAGAGAAAACTCACTGCCTGAATCTTCCGCTCCCTCCTCTGCCTCAGATGCAGAGTCAGTCTCTGAACCATGGTCAGAGGAAGACTCAAAGAGCATACCAACAACCTGCTGAGCAGTAATCCTGCGGCTAGCCATTATCCTTACTAAGAAAGGAGACTGCACAAACAACTCAACAACAACCAACACTGTGCAAAATAAGTAAGTAAAAAAAAATGTGTGCCTTTATCACAAAAATCTATATACTCAAACTATACAATTCACTTGCAAGAGACAGCTACACTCACCAGCACCTACTCGGCAGAGAGACAGCAAAAACCAACGATATCCCACTAGAAAGAAAAAACAAAACCAATTACTCACAAGACAACAAAATACACATCGAGCACAAATGCAAAAAGATTTTGACACTCAAAAATAAGAAGCTAAACATACTGCTATTATTACACCATTTGCAAAAACACATTCATGCAGCGAAATGAAAGTCATTTACATTGTACAAAAAAAGTCTCTTACCAAACACAAGCAACTACACAAACAGCAGAACCAAAAGTAACGAAACCGCAACCTGCAACAGTCTAAAGAGCAAATGCTTTCACCTAGAACAAAAAGGAGAAATAAAGCATTACAATTGCAATTCACAAGAAATAAAACAATTAACATTATAACACGCTATGTCACTACCCAAATGGTCAATTTGCCAGATGGGCCTTCAAATAGGGCTGTGAAAAATGGGGGTGAACTTGCATAAGGGATCGGGAGAGCTTGTCTGAGGGTGGGGCAGAAAACAGCAGACAGAAATGTGCCCCCCTTGCAAAAGAAATAAATCCCTGGTGCCTAGTAGGGTTTTCTGCCTCCCCCTCCCGAACAGGGCAAAAAGGCCAAAAAAAAGGGGCAGATCTGTCCCCAGGAGGGGCAGAAAAAACATTAACCAAATTTTACCCCATTGGAAGCAACCATTTCGCTTCCATTACACCCAAAATAAAATCCCTGGTGCCTAGTGGGTTTTCTGCCCCCCCCCCCTCCGGGGGTAGAAAGGCCAAAATAACAGGCCGATCTGACCCCAGGGGGGGCGGAATACACATATAAAAAAAATCTGCCCCCTGGAAGCGACCCTTGCCCAAGGGGTCGCTTCCATTTTAATTTCAAATAAGTCCCTGGTGTCTAGTGGGGGCAGAAAGGCCAAAAAAGGCCGATCTGCCCCCAACGGGGGCAGAATGCACATTAAAAAAAGCCCTCTCTGGAAGCGACCCTTGCCCAAGGGGTCGCTTCCATTTACATTTTAAATAACTCCATGGTGTCTAGTGGGGGCAGAAAGGCCAAAAAAAAGGCCGATCTGCAGAATGCACATTAAAAAAAAAGCCCCCCCCCCTGGAAGCGACCCTTGCCCAAGGGGTCGCTTCCATTTAAATTTTAAATAACTCCATGGTGTCTAGTGGGGTATTCTGCCCCCCCTGGGGGCAGAAAGGCCAATTACACAGGCCAATCTGCCCCCAGGGGGGGCAGAATACACATTTTTTTTAAATGAGGCCCCTGGAAGCGACCCTTCCCCAAGGGGTCGCTACCATTTTTTTTAAAAAAAAGATCCCTGGCTCTAGTGGGCTTTTCTGCCCCCCCTGGGGCCAGAAACGCCAAAAAACCCAGGCAATCTGTCCCCAGGGGGGACAGAAAAGTCTTTAAAAAAATGTGCCCCCCTAAGGAAGCGACCCTTGCCCAAGGGGTTGCTTCCTTTAAATAATTAAAGGACTCCCTGGTGTCTAGTGGGGTATTCGCAAATACACGGCCAGAAACGCCAAAAAACCCAGGCGATCTGGCCCCAGGGGGGGCAGAAAAGTCTAAAACTAAATTATCCCTTAAGGAAGCGACCCTTGCCCAAGGGGTCGCTTCCTTTAACTAAATTAAGAATCCCTGGTGCCTAGTGGGGCATTCCTGCTGCACGATCGCGACGCTGTGCGCGATCGTGCAGCAGGAATGCCCTGTATTGAGACATCAGGGGAGAGGAAATACTGTTTCCTCTCCCCCGATGCCTCAATGTGCTGCAATGTGCCCCCCCCCCGGCCCACCGGAGCAGCAAACACTTACCCTCCTCCTGGACGCGCTGGAAACAAATGGTTTCCAGCGCGTCCAGCGCTTCCTGATGACGTCGGCGCGCGCTGTGCGCGATGACGTCATGGGAATGCGTGGGGAGGGTCGGGGAGGCAGCGGAAACTCTTCCGCTGCCATCCCCCTCTGTGGGGGCAAGATCGGCAGCCCATGGGTGGGTGCCATGATGGAACGGTTCCGTCATGAGCACACGCCGACCGTGGCTCATGACGGAACCGCTCCGTCATGAGCACTGAAAGGGTTAAGGGCGATTGGCGCTTAGTAGGCCTGCTAGCCTCAACCATACAAGCAATATTTCCGGGGCCGTTGTATTACCGGGCCCTTCAACGTCTCAAGATCAGGCATCTCCAAAAGGGTCTCTCTTATTCGGCCAGGTTCCGCTCACGGACGAAGTCCGGGAGGAGATCAAATGGTGGTTAGCCCACGTAGATGACTGGAATGGTCAAGCAATCTTCGGATCTCGCCCAGAGATGATCATAGAATCCGATGCCAGCCGGTCGGGTTGGGGAGCTCGTTGCGGGAAGATTTCCACGGGGGGCAGATGGTCTCTCCAGGAGTTAGAGTCACATATCAACTGCCTCGAGCTCCTGGCGGGGTCATTTGCGATTCGCACGCTCTCTCCCAGGAAGGTGTTGTGTTGCATCCTCTTACGGATGGACAACATCTCCGCTGTGAGATATATAAACAAGCAGGGGGGCACCAGATCCCCGATGTTGGCGGAGATCGCCAAGGACTTCTGGCATTACTGCCTAGCGCACCAGATAACGGTGATTGCGGAATACCTTCCGGGTCGAGACAATGCGATAGCGGATTGGAACTCCCGTCATTTGAAGGATTACAGCGATTGGAAACTCCATCCGTCGCTCTTCCAACAGACTCAGTCAATTAGGGGTCCATATCACATAGACCTTTTTGCCTCCAGACTGAATCGTCAACTGGAGTCGCTCTTCAGTTGGAGACCAGATCCTCTGGCGAGAGCAACGGACACCTTCACGCAGGATTGGTCCAAGAATCTTCATTATGCATTTCCCCCATTTGTTCTGATACCCAGAGTGGCGAACCAGATTGTTCTGCAGAAAGCAGAGATTGTTCTAATCACACCGGTTTGGAAGTCTCAGCCTTGGTTTCCAGTCCTGCTGGAGCTGACGTGCGACTTTCCTCTCCTTCTTCCGTGTTTCCCGAGGATGCTCCAGGGCCCTCAGGGAGAGTTGCATCCTCTGGTTCTCGCGGGACAGCTATCCCTGATGGCCTGGAGGCTTTCCGGCAACAATGGTCATTGCCAGGAATTTCGGAGGAAGCTTCCAGCTTCATCCAACAGGCCTGGGCCCCCTCTACCAGGAAACGATATAGCTCAGCATGGACAGCATGGTTGGGTTGGTGCCTGGAGGAGCACCTGGATCCCGTGGAAGCTGACCTCTCTCAAATTGTGAATTTTCTTTCCAAGAAAGCCGCAGATGGTTTATCATATAGATCGGTTAACAATTTCCGATTGGCCATCTCTGCTGGACATGCACACATAGATGGGAGACCGGTAGGTATGCACCCGGTGGTTTGTAAACTATTAAAAGGAATACGTGTGGCGAATCCACCTAAGGCTAAGTATTCTTCTTTATGGGATGTGTCTAAAGTGTTAAATTTATTTGAAAGTTGGCCTAATAATGAGTTACTCTCAAGGAAACAATTGTCTGTTAAATTAGCCATGCTTCTTTATTTATCTTCATGTCGACGTGTCTCTGATGTTAAGGTCTTAGATTTAGATGGTAGGATATTTTCTCCTGAAGGAGTATCCTTTGTAATTTCAGCCCAGATCAAAACTTTCTCCAAATCCATTGACTACAATCCTTTTCTGTTGAATGATAAGTTGTGTGAAGTGAAATGTCTTAAAGTATATGAGGAGTGTACCCGACCTTTGCAACCGGTCGGCTGTTCAAAATTGCCGATTGCTTTGCAAAAACCTTTTAAGCCTGTTACCTCTGCTACTATTGCCAGGTGGCTCAGGTTTGTAATGTCAGAGACAGGCATTGACACAGGTTATTTGGAGTGCATTCCGTGAGAGGTGCCATGGCCTCAAAATCTTTTATGTTAGGTACCAGTTTGCATGATATAATGAGAGCAGCTGATTGGTCGTCTAGCTCTACATTCAAGCAATTTTACTATGAACCTGTGGGCGATGTTGCTTCTGTGGTGCTATATAAGCGTTAAACTAGCATAATCCAAAGCCTCCGGTCCTGTAATAGAATAAAAAATTTGCTAGCATTCGCGCCAAGAATTTTCAATTCTATTAAGTACACGGAGGTGAGGATTATCCCGCCCAAGGTACATTTATTGATGATAACTGTCATGTTTTACCCTCCCTGAGACAAAGGTTTATTTCAGTTATTACGAGTTCATTTTCTATTACAGGTGCAGAGCAGAAGGGCGAATGAACAATCGCTTTGGAGGGTGTATTCTACGGTCCCCATCCACGGGGCCTGAAGTTCTGTTTCCATCGTTTTGGTTGATGTTTTCACAAAGTTCTAGTGGTGCTTGAACAATGGACAATTAAATCTTGGACTCTGCTCGTTGGGCAAAGAAAGAGGAAGTGCTCGTAGGAAAAGAGACATTTATAGGGCTAGTCTCTACGGTTATTGTTGTGATGCAAAGCATTCTGGGAATGTAGTTTCTTAATGTATGTTACAAACGTTTTAATTGGCTGCTGTTGGTTTGCAGTAAAGAAAGAGAAAGCATAATCCTCGCCTCCGTGTCCTTAATAGAATTGAAAATTCTTGGCGCGAATGCTAGCAAATTTTTTATCCTCGCCTACACTCCCAACATAGAGTAGAGGTTTGTGCAAATAACTTCCTAGGTCTCGCCAAGAGAAACACTGATCTGGGCAGAGTTGTTGTTTAGAGGCAGCAGTAAGTCGATTTTATACATTTTAAGCGGTGTTTGCCAGGTTCAACTCCACAAAGGGGAGGGGATCTTGTGCCCGTCTGCAGAAAGTGTTCTAAAAATAAATCTTTAAACACCCACCTGGCCAGGGCAGCAGCTGTTAAGGGGTGTAATCAAAGAAGAGGCGCCGAGCTCTGTCCCTGTTGCCATTATTTTAAAAAGCTATTCCCGGAGGGGGCAGATGGCTTTTTGTGCCAAGCACTGTCATCTTTAGTAGGCCGCGCTTCTTGCTGACAGGGCTGTTCCACGGGCCGGTGGGGAATCTCGTTTCAGCTATTCAGCAGTGACACCCTATCCGCCTTCCCTCGAGAGCGGCTCTGCCTTAGTTCTGAGAGGTGTGCGTGACCTCTGCTCAGGTAACTACCTAGTCTCCCTTGGGGCCTGGCGTGACCCACTTACTACGAGTATAATTCCTGTGTAGAATAATATCCGTCGGGTTGCAACGTGCTTGCTGTCCAGCTGACTTGTGGGTGGAATTCGCTGTTGCAATATTAATGTGACTTTGCATTATGCACGTGTTGGACTTGGGCGGCGAGGCACCAATGAAGATGGGGTAGAAAACGTCACAGAGAATCCAGGGAAGTTTTTGCTTCTGTGTGTTCCTCAAAGAAGCCTGAAAATGAAAAATTGAGTATTCAGCACAGTGCTAGTTAACATTGCACCCGCTCCTACTGAATCCGTATTGTATTGTGATTGCATTTATATAGCGCTTACTACCGCAGACAAGACGTTGAGGCGCTCTTTGGCTAGTAGCATGCTACTCCACTACCCAAAGCTAGTGGTTATTAATTATTGTTGTACATTTTTTTAGTTATTGGATTACTCTTGCACTCTGAGGAAACAAGCACTTCCTCCAGTTTCTAGACGTTTATTTTATTTTTTATTTTTTATTGGAGCACAAGGGTACAGACAAAAATTAGGATGGGTAGAGTAGTAGTTTTTTCAGTTAATAGGAGTTAGGTGTAATTACTAGAGCGAGTGCCTGTAGGTGGAAAAAATGGGATAAGTAACAGGGTGAAGGAGATTACATATTTTGAGATTGGAAGTAGAGGTTACACAGAAGGGCCTATTATGAGTGGGATGAGAAACTAGGTTAGACAAAGGTTAGGTATTTCAGGAATGGTTACTAAGAGGGAGAGTTTATGATTTATAAGGAGGGGTTATGGTTAGCTTACTGAAGTACAGAAGAGTAGTAGAGAGTAAGACAGCTGACATGTTAGTAGGATACACTCAGTGTACTAAGGCAAGCAGAGCGTAAGCAGAGTATCATTAAAAAATAAAGGAGAGATCCCTAGCTATAAAAGCTAGTGATATTTTTGCTTCTGCCGGCATATCCAAAGGAATAAGAGTACTCTGTGAGTCCTCTCTAAGCCAGTGATGCTTGAACAGAATATGGGATTCCAGTAGAGTGGTGCACGTTGTATTTGTAAGAGAGTGGATTTTGTGCAAAATTTGCGTTTTACTTACAAGTCCTCCCTGTCCATATTTGGTCGAAAAACATAGAAATAAATAAAATAAACAAAATAGAAAATCATATCTCTCTACGTTAAAACATATTTTTTCGTCACATAAACTAATCAATTTGTGGGAAAAGATTATTGAAACGATTGGTGAAAAATGTTGCAATTGGTAGTCATAGGTTTGATCGAAAAATATGACACAACCCTCTGTGTAGGTAACCAAACAAAATGTATGATGTTTTTATGCTGGCTCACACATTGTTTTGACATAAAAATGACAGCCCTAACTACTAGTACATAAGAGTTCTCATGATGTATAATCTTTCGCCAAAGATGTTAATATCACGCCAATTTTAAGAGAAGAATAAGATACCTATTAATATTTCACTTTCGTTCATCTAGTGCTGGAACATATTATTCAGTTAAGATTCTGTTTGTGAATCCCACAGAATGCAGGGATGGCACCCTGAGAAAGACAGGGGACACAAATCCCTTAATTCACATTTGCAGAATGCAGTTTTTTAAAAGAAATACAGACCCTGGGACAGAGGCTGCAACAAAAAAAAAGAAAAAAAAGCTAGCATGATCCAAAGGGCATTGGGGACACCAGGCAGGCAGTGACTTAATTCTAAGCCATCTGAATGGGTCTACTGTTTTGGCCCAGTGTGATAAGCACTACCTGTTTCTAAGTCTTAAAAAAATGTACTTTAGGGAAAGAGAAGCTTGTCTGGAACCATCTAGTGGTCTGGCCACACAAACGGCTTCATTATGAAATCTAAAACTACATTTTGTGGAAGGATGGGGGCGAAAAATAAACACAGGGCCTGGGGCATATTGTAACACTCTCTTTTGTATTTGAGTGTAATGTGACATAACTTTTCTTCATTGGTGTCAAGTCTCTCATGAAGAAACGCCACACAAGGTATGCACTTGTGTACAAAAGACTGATCTGCCGGCTACCATCTACAGATTTTACGAATAGGCAACCAGAGATAGAGTGAAAAGGATAGGTATTTTGTTAATTGGGTCAAGTTGTATTGCATGTTTGAGCTCAAGTACATGGAGAGTATGGAAAGAAAAAGCAAAAAATAGCAATAGAGTGACAGTAAATAGGCAAAATGATTGGGTGATAAGTGTACAACTGATAATTTTTTCATCTAAAGAGGTAAAAAAAAAACATTTTCTGGATGAATTTGATTTCAAGCCTGTGTGTGTCATCAGAGAATGAAAGAGAAGAGTGAATCAGAATCAGAATAAAGTTTATTGTTTAGTTAATTAAAACCATAACAATGTGCCAATAAGTCGCGATGCATAGCACCATTAAAATGTCCACTACATTTTTTTTTATATATACTTATTAAAAGAAAAAAACAATTTCTTATCACAGCAGGTTACACTACATCCTGTTACAAATAAACGAATCATACGATAAGAATTGACTAGTACATAAAACCTGGTATCTAAAGTGCCCTCGTGCTACTCTCTTAACATTATATGATATTATGTTCAATGATAGTTAAATTATTAGTTACATTTGCACAGATCTAACTTGGCGGACAGAAAAAAAATGGTTGTTTTGCCAGGCCACTAGCCTTGTTTCAATTCTTCCTCATGATTAGTTAAAAATTTTATTAAACGACAGTTGAACTGTGGATCTTCCGGATCGAGACATTTTAATATTGCAGTTCTACAAGAACGAATGCCTCTTGCGTTGAATGGTCCCTTTAGCAATTTCCGGCGATCCTGGCTTAGAGCTGGTCAGATGCAAACTAAATGAATAAAATCCTGTGTTGGTGATCCACAAAGACTACATGACTTTGGGCCCTGATATTTCCAACTTGGCTGGTCTGCATTAGATGGCAATTTACCAAAGCGTATTGCTAAAAACTTGGACCTTAAATAGGAAGAAAACGGCTGACCCAAATATGACACTGGTTGCAATTTTGTATAGGATTGCAGGACCATCCATGCGTGGGCTCGCTTACTTAGGATGGCTTTATCTTCCAGTAATGAGTGTTGCTTTGCCTCCTTCTTCAGGATTTGCTGAAAGGTGGTAAATGGAAGATTCTGCTGCCAAAGGTCTACCATATTAGTGGACTGTAATGATGATTGAAGATATATGGAGTAGGCAGATTGTGGGTCGCCTTGTAACGCATTACAGAGCGCATTGTTGATCTCGTTTTCTCGGTTGCGCCAGACTTTGTACCAGGCTTTTATTGTGACATAGCTTCTGTGCAGCTGTTGCTGTTGTAGCCAAAATTCTAACCGGACCTGCGCCGGTGAGGCATTATGTGGATGCGAGAATACTTTTTTATATGCTCGTGTTTGGAGACTATCCAGCGTTGCAGCATCTTTCCCATGCTGAACTTCACTTCCATATGCTAGAGTGAGTAGAAGTTTTGCTTTCATGATAGCTAGTAGTGGGGTGAAAGAGGGACCTTTTAGACTTTTTGCTATTGAGCAAAATGCAAATGTAAGGCCATTTCCCTTTTATTGTGTTGCCTCATTCTGTTTGAAAAGTTAGTCTTTTATCCAAATGTATCTCTAGATATTTGTAGCTACTAACTACTTCCAGGTTCACTTTGCTAAGTTTAAATAATGATTGTTTATGGATGGCTCGACTTATAATCATAGCTTTAGTTTTTATAACATTTATCTCCAGCAAGTTCTTCTTGGCGAAGTTCCCCAACTCGTCTATCGCTCTTTGGAGGCCAATACTAGTGTGGCTTGCTAAGACTATATCATCAGCATAAGATAAATGTGTAATCCGCAGAGTTCCCAAGCGAGGGGTGTGCGAGTTGATTTCATCGAGCCTAGGTGACAAATCAGCCATGAATAGATTAAATAGGTGTGGCGCTAGAACGCGTCCTTGCTTTAGGCCCTCCTTCGTGTAATTTTGTTTCTGGAGAGCCTCGTCCCGTCAGCTATTTTCACTTGCATCCACGTATCCGAGTATAATTCCATTATCGGTCTTAGTATTCTTTCTGGCAGGCCCCACTGCTTTAGCTTATGCCATAGAATGCCGCTATTGACTCGATCAAATGCAGCTTTAAAATCGATAAAGCATAGAAGCAAGTTCTTTAGTTGTCGTAAGCTTTTGTCTGCCATTAGACCCAGCGCGAGTACATTCGTGATGGTGCCAGTGAGACGTCGGAAGCCAGACTGGTTGATGGGAATTATTTTATTACTTTCGGACCAGTTTATTAGATCTGCCAGGATTAATAAGGCGTAATACTTTGCTTCTGCATCAATTAGGGCTATCAGTCGGTAGTTGGCTGGGTCAGTTTGCTCCCCACCCTTAAATAATGGATTTATTATTGAGCCTCTCCAGCTCTCTGGCAGGCAGTTTATGGTGCTCACCTCATCAAACAGGCGAGATAATGGTGCTGCCCAAAAATTGGGGTCTTGTTTATAAATTGCCTGCGGTATGCCGTTTGGACCTGGGCCGCTGTCTAACCTGCCCTTGGCTATAACTTTTACAAATTCCTCATGGGAGTAGTGTATGAATGAATGATTTATACTTCCTGAGTCCTTGGAGGTATTGATTGTGATATACAATTTGTCCTCCTTTATTTTTGTTCTTGCAACCTCTGTTATTTGTGTTTGTGCTCCATGAATAGCTGGGCTTAAATGCGTAAGTGTGGTTTGTTCCTTTGCAGGCTGGAAATATGGGGATACCTGCAATGCACTCGCTCTCTCAGATGTTATTGAGAATGTAGCGGTTAGATGATCTGCCCAGGATTATTCTGTCACGCATGTCATATTTATCACTTTTGGTGTTCTTACCAGGGAATTTACTTGATCCCAAAAGGCTTTGGGGTTTTATCTTCTAGCATTATACAAAAGTTTCGACCAAAAATTGTCCTGCTGCATTTTTTTATCCTCCCAGATTTGTTTTTTGAAAGGCTTTTTAAGTTGTATTTGCTCCTGTTTAATTTTTGATGCGTTATTACCCCTTGTGGATCCGATAGCAGCTCGTAGGTTTTTCCTTAAGTTTTTAGCTGTCAGACTCAAGAATCTGCGTTCGTTGTGTGTCGTGCTTCAATGTAGATTTGTTGTTTTAGCATCCTTGGGGAGATTTGTTAAAAAGGTAACCCAGGTTTCTATCATCGAGCCATTTTGTGAGTCTTGAGATGCCCACAGTTCCTTTGCCCACTCTGCAATTTGGGGAAGTGTACTACTAGTCCATAGTAATCTTTTAAGATTTATCGTTGTTGTAATTCCGATCTCGGGTACTGCATCCACGTGCCTTGGAAATGAGTTTAGCAGTTTGAGGTGTTGACTAGAATGATCGCTTTCTGTGGCGTATTTAATTGAAAATGCCTTTATTTGTACTAGCAGTGGTAATGTGACAATTGTATAATCTAAAATAGAGCTAACATTGGGGCCGTGGTAAGTGCAGATTGGCGGTCTATCCTGAGCCATTCTGCTGTTTAGTACTTGCATCCCCAGATGCTCTAGGTCTGTCACTAGTTGTTGCCCAATCCGATCCGTCCGTAAGGAGATGGGGTGCACTTGATTTTGTACTGCCCATATTGCATTAGCTGTAATTAACTGATCGTCTTTCTCTGGAGTCTATATCAAGTTTGAATTGAAATCTCCTGTTAGAATTATTTCCCATGCGGAATGCTCGAACCGAAGTTGAGATATGGTTGCAATTAAGGGTTTGAATAGTTCTTTTTTAATCTTATGCTTTGGATGCACGTAAAGGTTGATAAGAATAATTGTCCTTGCATTTTGTTGAATCCCAGATCCAATTTTATAATTTGCATGTCTGTTGTTGTGGTGGGCAATTGGGCAGATGTAATGTTTAGAATTGTCGAGATATAGACTGCTATTCCACCCTTTGGTCTCCCGTATCGCTTAGTCCTTGTAGCCTTTACAGCCTTATAGCCTTTAGTTGGTTGTTACCCACCTTCTCTGCTAGTTTAGCAATGGTCGGGAGTAGAGAGGTGGGACGTAGATTACCTAGAGCCATATAATCACTCGAGCACTTTTTTTGTAGAGCTATAATAATAGCTTGTTTCCATTTTAACTGAACCTCTCCAGAACTGAAGGAGAGGGCAAGTAGTTGTTGTATAGATGGGACAATCATATTGAGTCCTTGCATTTGAGCCTTAGGTGTAGCAGGGTCAGAAGGCGAACCTGATTTGATACCGTGAGCCAGCTTCTTCAGACTGTCGATGTTCGGGACTATTAATTCTTTAAGGCTGAAGGCTTTGTCTGAATCAGTTGGTAAAGCATCGAAACTCAAAGGGTTTCTAGCTTCCATTGGGAAAGATTCATAAATTTTAGCCACTTTGAGTGCAAAATAGTGCGCAACTTGTTGCAATTCTCTACCCACGCTGGGGGCAGTGTCCTAGTACGATCCAGGGAAGACAGCGATTTCAGAACAGAATAAAGGGGCTCATTACGATGGTGGAGGGACCGCCACCGCCGGGCCGGCGGTGGCGGTCCCTCCTCTATCTGGCTCCAATTTCCCCCGCCACATTAGGATGGCGGGGGAATCGTTCCGCAAGCGTGGCGGGTGCAAAGAGCGCCCACCACACTTCCGCCACAGGCAATCGTTGCGATTGCCTGGCAGAGCGGCTCAGACCGGGGAAATGGTGGCGGTGCGTAGCAGGCACCGCCCGCCCGATCACAATGCTGGCGTCATGGAAAGGCTGGCGGAGGCTGGCTTCGGGGGGCCCGTTACGGGCCCACTCTGTGGTGGGGGGGCTTGTTGTGCACTGGGGGGTACCCACATTTCCATGCACAAGGTGGCAGGCACAGCGCGGTGCCTGCCACGTTGTGCAGGGAAATGCACAGCATGGACATTTAACATTGCGGCGGGTGCTGCAGCCAGCAGCACCCGCCACAATGTTAAATTGCTGGATGCAACCGCCGCGGTGGCGGTCGCATCGTAATTAGGGGTGCGAAACTGCCGCCGTACAGGCGGGCAGTCCGGATCCCGCTACGATGGCGGGCAGACTCAAGTCCGCCCGCCATCGTAATAGGCCCCAAAGTTCTTTCGATGAGTTGTTTGCTGATTCGATTTTGTTAGTGTAGAAATTGCATCTAGTTTTTCTAATCAGTACATGATATTTTTTTAGTTCTTCTTTATAAGTGTTTTTGCTATCCAGATTGTAATATCTTCTCCAAATGCTCTCCAGGCGTTTACAGACTTTTTTTGCTACCAGGGAGCAGATTGCTTAGCTCTAGGGTTTTGGTTCCCTGATGACCATGGTATGGCTTCCTCAACTGCTGACATTATCCACTTTTCAATCTGGGAATGTGAAAGATTAACATTGGTATCTAGCTGGGGTAAATTACAGCTAAGGGCATCATTAAAGGTTTTAGAATTCAGTGAATTCCATTTCCTGCTCTTGAGCAACCAGTCCGTAGTCCGTAGTGTAAGAGTAATGTGTTATTTCTCTATTTTTGTTAACAATCTTGTTGTATTTTAGATACCTTTTTCTGCAATAATTTTGTCGTTGATATTGGTGTGTTTACTGTTTAAAAAGAGGGATGCAATATTTTTGCTTTAGATATTTTTTGGGCGTAATATTTGTGCATGTCGACATTGTTTTTTTCAATGTTGGGTCATACAATCACTCAGAGGGCACAAACTCTGTGGTCACTCCTTCACAGGCACTATATTGAAAGTCACTACAGTACAGGAACATTTTTAATACATTTTCATCACAGGCTCCATTACTGTAGGTAAGTAAATGTAAGTATTCATGTTTACATATATTTTTATGTTTTATATATCAGTACCTGCCAAGTAAAAATTCTTGCGACTAAAATGAAGTACACTGGCCAGAGAGTCCAGTGAGACCCAAATTGGTACACAGAGGCAAAAGTAGATAGTACTAACGCTCTATTTGTGGTAGTGTGGGTGAGCAGTTAGGCTTATCAGATGGTAGTGCTAAGCATTTGTTGTACTCATACAGGCAATAATTAATACACATACTCAAGAATAAATATGAGACCAATTTATAAAAATGACACCAATTTTTATGTCATTTTTCAGACCAAGAACTTTGTTCTACAGGAAGTACTTTTTGAGATATGAATTTTTCTAGTTTGCAAAATAAATCACTTTTGTGCGCAATTACGCATCATTGAAGTCAATGGGAGAAAAAAGAAAAATGCATATAAAATCATACAGTTGTATTTCGAGGTTCACTTTCAGGGTTTAGGTAACTAGAAAGGACAGGTCCAATGTTTTACCAGCGGATTCTTGGGAGCATCCCGGATGCGGCCGGGAGTAGGGAGCTGAGGTCATTGGTAGCTGGTGTGCTACGAAGAAGGGGGCCACCTGACAACACACTGCACAAGGGGACTTATAGGTAAGTCCGAGGGATCCCACCTGAAGGAGCAGGTTGCGCTGGGGGCAGAGCAGGGTGGGCTGGGTGCAGAGCAGATAGGTCAGCCGGGCGGCGCATGTCAAGATGTCCTTGCAGTCAGGAGCAGCCAGCTTGGAGAGGTGATTTCGGGACAGCTGGGCCACTCACGAAGTGGGTCTCAGGAGTCTCGACGTCCCTCGATGAGTGCTTGCTTCCTGGGCAGTTGGAGTCTGGATTGGACTCTTCGAATTGGTGAATGCTGCAGATGGTCTGGTGCGGCACCGCTCCTGTTGATCCTGGTATCTCCACACTTAGAGGAGAGACAGATTTGATCCTCTGGAGATGGTGTACCACTTTTGGTTCAGGTGCTGCGCAGCGGCGGCTCCTCCTCTATGGCGGAGGAGTGTTACCCCCCAAAAATAGCAGGAAAGGAAAAATAAAACAATAGTAAACACTTGTTTTATTTTTCCTTTCCTGCCGAGTCTTGGGGGCGGTGCCACGGAGATGACAGGAGGAGTGGTAGTGCAGTGCCTTCAGTGAGCATGATGGTTTGGCCGACCGTCTCAGGCCGGCCAAACCATCATGAGCATTGACGCTCTCTCCAACCCAGCAGCGTTGCTGGTTGGAGAGAGCAGGCACAGACTCCCAGTTTGTCTGTGAGTGCAAATCGAGGGTGCTCAGGCAAATCCTGAAGATGCTCTCAAGCATGAGAGCAGGTTCAGGATTGGCTGCAGGGCAGACTGGGAGACTGTGCCTGAAGAAGAGGAGCAGAAGAGCGTGATGCAGCCGGCTGCAGGTACATTTTTTCGAATTATTATTTTGATTTATTTTGCTCACCCGTGACCCCTATGAACTCCAACCCACCCCGCCACTCGTCCACAAAACCGTCCGCTAATGGAGCTGCGTCGGAGTCACTGTGAAGCAGCAAGTCAGGCAACCGAATTCTGCGTGCTCGATGCCTGCGGACTGCAGGTAATTAGTACCTCTACTCCAAGGGAGTTCTTTGGTTAATTGTCGAAGACTGGAGTGACTCTGGGGTTGTTGGAGGCCTCACAGTTGAAGGACAAGACAGCACACCACGACTGTGAAGTCTTTAGGGCAGCAGCAGCAGGCAGGGTTTGCATCAAATTTCTGCAGACCACGGCTTCGGTCCTCGGGTCAGCAGCTCTTCTTTTTCCTTATCTTCTTTGTGTCCATCGAATCTCAGTTGCAAGGTCCAGGGATGCCACCTAAATGCAAAATTTTGGGGGGTTAAAAGGGGCGACAGGTAGTAGCCAATGGGCTACCTACTTTTATGGTGTCTACACCCTCTAAGTGACCACTTCTTCTGGGAAGGGGCATTACCCTGACCCTAATTGGCTAATTTCCTCTCAAATCAAGATGGTGGGAAATAAAAAGTGGGCTCCACATCACCTGCCGCAATGGCTGAATGGGGACCCACCTCCTAATTTAACAAATTTTCCCGCTTGTCCTCCCGCCAAATGTGGGAGTAGGATAGGGGGATTGGCATCCTCCACTATCTGGAGATGCCTGGGGCGCATTTCAAAGGCAGCATCGCCTTTGAAGCTTCCCGCCTTGGAAGGCCATCCTGGCCTGGGGGAGGTGTGAAGCAACTCCGCCCTGAGCAGGCTTTGTTCCTGGCTTCTGAGAGTGCTGGCCCTCACCCATTAGGTCAGAAACATGTCTGGTGGTGGCAGGCTAGCTAAGCCTAGTCAGAGACCACACCAATGCTTGGAAGCATTTCAGGGGACTCTCTAATGTGTCTCCTGTGTGCATTTATTAGATGTTTAGTACCAAACATCTTAGGGTAGAGTGAAGCCATCATGGAGCTTGGAAACTCTTACGGGCAAGTATCCAGCCCATGTACTCTCTATGGTTTCCCTGTGCACTTACAATATCCAAGAATAGACTTAGATATTTTAGGATCATATGTGGATATGTCACCACATGGGATACAGTGCACCCTGCCTTAGGGCTGTAAGGCCTGCAAGGCCTGCAAGGCCTGCAGTAGGGTGACTTGCCTATGCCTCATGTAGTGTCTGTGAGCATGGTACACAGGGATGTGTGCCATGCCAACTCTTCAGTTTCCTCTGCACCAAGACACACAGCTTGCAATGGTAGTTTGCATGGGATTGGTGAGGGGTCCCTAGGGTGGCACAATTTGTGCTGCAGCCCTAGTTGGCCCTCTTCAGTCCCAATGTCATAGGTACCAGGGGTACCATTTACTAGGGGCTTATAGGGGTTGCTGAAGTTGTACCAAGTGTGGTACAGTGTTAGGGAAAGAACACTGGTACTGGGAACCCAGAGCAGGGACCCAGTTCACCTCAGTCAAAGTTGCATCGAAAACCAGGCAAAAAGTGGGGAGGGGTACTGCAACAAGAACACAGTTTCTCACATGTATATATTTAATAAAATATTCGGTGTTTCATTTGGAATTATTTTGAGGTGTTCTATACTTTGGTTTTAATGTTTAGGAGATATGTGTTATTTCTCTATTTTTGTTGTATTTTAGATACTTTTTTCTGCAATAATTTTGTCGTTGATATTGGTGGGTTTACTGTTTAAAAAGAGGGATGCAATATTTTTGCTTTAGATATTTTTGGGTGCAATATTTGTGCATGTCGCCATTGTTTTTTTCAATATAGGGCCATACAACCACTTAGAGGGCACAACATCTGTTGTCACTTCTTCACAGGCGCAACACTGGAAGTCACTACATTACAGGAACATTTTTAATACATTTTCATCATAGGATCCATTATATTGCAGGTAAGTAAATGTAAGTATTAATGTTTACATATATTTTTATGTTTTGCTACTCTTTTATAAATATATCGGTACCTGCAAAGTAAAAATTATTGTAATGTAGTGACTCCCAATGTTGAAGCCACAATATAGTGACTCCAGATGTTTTGACTTATGAAGTAATGACTTCAGGAGGGGCCAGCGCTGGTAAGAGCGTTGGGGCGTTGGGGCTGGGTTGGGAAGGATTCGATAGACGACCACAAGAGAAAATTAAATAAATAATTAATTTTCCCTCGTCATCGTGTGTCGAAATCCCCCCTCACCCAGCCCTACCGCCCCACTTCTCTTACCTACACGGGCCGCTCCTTAATGACATGCAACCACAATGCCATAGGATTACACAGTTGTTATTAGGATTTACACCGATTAGCTTTTAGTAGGGGGAGGGTGACACGATCAAAGAAGTAAATGTGATGGGGTAGGATTGAAAGTTACCTCTAGTGGTACTTGAACCAGACGTCCTTGATGTTGCCCCTATGTTACATTTTATAGAAACTCCTCTTCAATAATATCTCCGACAGGTCGAACAGTGTGCATATACCACTGCTCTAAAAAGATAATGGGGCATATTATCAAGGAATAGCGATATTTATCGCTAACCGCGCTTAGCGCGAATTATTTTAACGCCGCCTATCGCTGGAAAATATTGCTGAGATAACACCCTATTAGTAAGGTTTATCTCCATAGCGATAAAATTTCCAGCGATAGCGGCAAAATGAGAGAATATCGCTGGAAAAGCAGCGATATTCTCGCATTAACGCTAAGGTGGATTCAGCATTAGAATCCACCTCCTATACTTTAAACAGGTAAGTCATCCTCACTAGCAGGTGATAAAATCTAGCGATAAACGCGCTTAGCGCGATTTATTTTATCGCTTCGCCTGCCTTGCTAACAGGGGGTAGTGGTGTTAGCGACTGTTTTCAGTCGCTTTTAGTAGGGAACGCCTTCCTTGCATGTCATTAGCGATAATTATCGCTGACATGCAAGGCGATGGAAAACGCGCCCGCTAACGCCTGAAAGCTGTCGCTAACGCCTGTTAGCGACAGCTTGCTGATAAGGCGATAAAATTATCGCCGCTTTAGCGGCAAAAAGTGCCGCTAAAGCGGCGATAAAGCCCTTGATAATGTGCCCCAATGTCTTTATTACAATGGAAGCATTTTTCCTCTTTTTGTCTTTCATGTATAAGTGTTTCCAAATGGCATTCCCTACCGATAGTAATAGTGATATCTGGGATGTTTACCCTTGTACATAAATATTCACTGGTGTGTATATCACATTGTGGAAACTCAGGTACGTTAGTGTTTTCCAGGTTGTTCTTTAACAACCATTTCACCAGTTTGCCATATAAAGGTTACCATATTAAAGTGCCACTCTATGCCTAAAGCTGTTTGCATCTCTTTCCTGCAATGTTTTCAACAGAGACAGAAATTGTTGCATGTTAGTCTGAATTCAATGATGTTTGTAAGACCTTGATTGAGACATCTACATCACTGGTCCTTTATTGTAAAAAATGTTTGCATGGTCATCTTTGTGTGGTATATTGGAACCAGTATAACCAATATTGCTGTACTTGTATAGTTGCCTATCCTTAATAATGCCCTTCAAGCCATGCATGAACGGCCCATACTCACGTATAACACACCCCAAGTGCTAAACTTCCAAGACATTGCAGTTTTTAGCATGATGTACCATAGATCACATCAATAGATATGCCCATTAGTAGACTCCCACTGGGATAAAGTTTCCAGCTGGGAGGTATTGCCCTACAGACATTACAGTCCAGAGACTCACAAGTGTGATTCCTAAAAGAAAAAACAAATCAGACTCTTATATGAAACTAGTGTCCACAAATGATGTTAAACAGTTAGAAAGAGTACAGAAATTGATTAAGCTTCGTTGTAGTGATTAATTCAACTGACTGACTTTTACGGAAAATGAAAGTATCAAGAGGAAAGACATTTCATAGGAAACACAGTTCAGGATCTTGGTGGACGATATATTATTTATCATGAGCCACTGATTCATCCAGAGACAAAGTGAGTTGCCAAGTGACAGAAGTGCAAGATACTGGGGCAGAAATCCAAGACTTTGTGCATAATGTATAAGGAAATAAATGGCCTAACTGCTGGGTAACTTTCCAGGGTTCCACAAACATGTCAACCAGTAAAACACTTGAGGCATACTACCCAGAACTTACTCACCATTGGCCAAAGACATGTGGAAATGTGAGAGATTCCTGCATTCCAGCTAACTCTCTAGAACACTCCTCAAGTTTGAAATTGACTTTTTGAAAATTCTCACTGGATTGAATACTTATTCCTTCATCTCTGTTTGTTGTTAGAAGAGGGTTCACTATTATCTTTCTTGATTCTGACATTTGACCCCTTGGCAAGAGGTTCTAAAGCAAGGTGGCCAGAAGGTCCAATTCTACTAATTCATCACAATCTCAACAGCACATTGAAGGGTTTTTACAGATGTTTGACACTCAATCTTGTGTCAATCCGGTTTGAACAGAATTTATTCTCCCTGATACTCTACATTAAGCACACTGTGGTTCCTCATAAGCAGCATGCAGGGCATGACAATATTAATAAATAATAGACAGTAAATTGAAAGGAAATTGAGAAGCAAGTGCTGGTTTATTTAAAGACCTCAAATTCCTGTTTGCCTATGCTGCCCCACCTTATTATCATCCAGAGTTAAACTGCCTTGCAATCTATTTGTTGATAAGAACCCTTCTATCCCCTTTTAACACACTCACCAGTCCCTCAACCTCTTTCACCAGCCTGACATGTTTCAACTCGCACATGCATCTTTTTATTCTCCCATAGTAAGAATCTCAATCCTTTTGTCTTGCTACAGATAGTTCCAGCTGTTTGTTGGGAGACTGCGTTATATACAGTACTCCACAGAGCCAATCTTTGCTTAAAATTGGATGACGTTTGTGTTAGTCAACTAACCCTTGATCCTGGTTGTTGGTTACCTCCCTTTCTATATTTGACATGCCTACAAGAACTTTTTGGTTTCGCCGAAGTTAGATTTGCTATTCGTTCCTCTCCCAACGCGTCATTGCATCTAATAAAGCAGAGCCATGTTTAAGCAACATCAGTTTGCTGCGTTTCAGTGCCACCTAATGATCAGTTGAAAAACTGCAACAGATATGTGGATGATACAACATCGATTTTGATATACGTTGAAGACTATTTTAAACAAGTGTTGGCGTTGACAATGCCTGTTTCATTTCTTACGCAAGATAGACCATACAGAAAGAAATAGTCAAAATACTGAAAGTTCCAGGAAGAAAAAGACCTAGATTGGCCCCGAAATCAGGTCAATACAAAAGGGTATGCAGTTACTAACTGTTGCAAGGGAACAAGAGGGCTTGGTGGTCATAAGTTAAAGGGGGAACGGAGAGTTCCTCCTGTTGGAATTAGGGCCCTCACACACCCGGCTTGGTGTCATGCTTCATCATAGGGCATGCTCCTCGTCAGGTCGGCGCTGCAATACCTGACGGGCACCCTATGAGGGGCTCTTTGGCGGAGTTCTTTTATTCCGAGTAGGCGTTTGGTGCCGTAGGGGTGAGCGGCCTATAGGTGTAGATGGAGTGAGTGGAGGTGAATGAACCAAAGGAAATTAAAACAGGAAATGGAAGTACCAGAGAGAACAATTTTAATCAATAGGGCTTCCAACCTGATTAAAAACTGGGTGGCACACTTCTGAGGTAATGTCTCAGGGTTGGCGCTCTATCAGATGGTCAACATGTTTCTCGCCTAATAGTCATATGATCTAGCGGCGATTCGTCAGGACCAATATAAACAAATCTATCTACACGAAGGTGGTTGTCTGGTGATATGTCCCTGATAAACCAACTTAAACAAACTTACAGTGTAGTACCTGTAAAAGGATGACCAATCCTATTTGGGTCGGTAATTTACAGCATCGACACCCGGCAGGTAAGACACTTGGAATTCCCTAGTGTTGTTTGCTTCGTAGCAACACAGCCAGCAGACCTACCCAATCGCTGCCAGGTACCATAAATTTGGGTCATAAATTCCATGAGTTTCCTCTAGCCAAAACATGTTTCGTCAGGCTCCCTTTGCTATGACTTCCTCAAGGCTAGAAAGTATATAAACAAATATGATATGATATAAAAAACATTTGTCCTAACTCAAAAGGTTTCCACAACCATCACTCGAAAAGTTTGTGGATCTCATAAAAAAGTTCATATAGTTCAAATTTTTTGTCCCAAGCACCAATAATTCATAACATGAGTATCGACCAATATCATGTGTGTTAAAGTGCATAACATAGTAAAACTGATCCTCAAATCCATCAGTAGCCAACAATGTTCAATAAGTACCATAATATGCATGAGAACTAGAAGGCAACGTCTTCTTGAAATAGTGAATCAGCCCACAATGTGAAATAAACTAAGATTAATGTGATTCACCCAAAACAAAATAGTAAATAAAGTGTCAAATCCCTATTATTAAAAACCAACAGTGCTGAGCGGATCAACATTCCTGCCTCAATGTAGGTGCTAGAAATTCAGTATATAATACCACCAACATGGTTCCAGTACGATAATGATTCTACTACTACAAAGACAAAATACAACTGATGTAAATACTGTCCATGGAGCATAACAAGCACTGATTAATAATCACATATTTCCCAACAAAATTAATCTTAACTCCACTTACTTTATTCTCTCCAGCGTCACAACAAATATTAAGGGGCCGATTACAATGTCGGTCGGAAACGTTCCGCCTGACACCATCTCCGAATCGGACAGACCGACTCGCGGTCGGCTGTTCTGCCCGACTGATTATGATGCAACCGAACACTGTTCGGTTGGATTCCCATTGTTTCCTATGAGAGCTCGTGTTCCGCCCAACAACTGGCTGTAACACAGGCTCCCATGGGGAAATGGGGTGTGTGCAGAAAATACTGCACCCTGTCGCAGGCACCCCATGGTGCCTGTCGCGCAGTGCATGGTTTTACAGGGGGGTCCCTTAGGTACTCCCTCAGCCACCAACTGGAGGCCTCAGCACAAAGGGGGCCCTGCGAGGGGCCCCCAAACTCACTTTCTGACAGCCTTTTCGTATCGGACAGGCCGACTCGGAAAGGCTGCTGAAAATCGACATCGTAATCCCGAGGTCGGACACAGCTGTCCTTAGGGCTGTACAATGTGGCTCCGACCGACACAGATACTCCAAGAGCCAGTTGAAACCAATTCAGAATGACCGCACAGTTTACCTTCTGACCGCGAACATCGTAATTGGTCGGTTGGGATGTAAACCGACCGAGTCGGTCGGAAGGGTTTCGAAACGGTCTAGGAGAATCCACCTGTCGGTCGGAGCCTTTTCGACTGACATTGTAATCAGCCCCTAAGTGTCCGCATGGAATACGAGTATGTCATAAGGATGGAGTCCAGCTAAAAAATCATTCAAGAGACTCAATGAGATTCAACCTCCATAAACGCCTAGTGAGATCTTACACAAGTAAGTAACCAAAACTCCCTTAGCACTTACTTCATATATCTGTGCATTCATCCAAAATTCCGTGTGTGCATGATTGGCATTCAGAATCGATGCCCTCTAAGGACAGAATGGGATTTTTGGGGTTAAAAGAAGGGTAACATTAAGGAGTAGTAAGGGCTTTTAGGGTTATGAGAATGTAGCAGTAAAGGGTAGTTTGGGGTTTTGACGGTTTAGGGATGAAAAGCATTAGGAGTACTAATGGGTTATTAGAGTACAATTAGATCAATTAAAGAAAGCATGTAATAAAAACAACTTTTAAAATTCTATATTTTTGGGATTGTTAATAATAAAGGACACAGCATTATTACCATGAGAATTTCAATTCCACAATAATGTTCTCAACATTTTAAAAGATGACTTTATTACATATAACTGGGAGATCTTCTATAAAAGGAATTAGTTATGAATGGAAAAGTCTGGATTATGTCAAAGATGTGCATGCCAAAATCATTGAATGGAATACACCCTGCTATTACTGTGCTTGGATACATGAGAGTGTAAGCGGTATAGTAATAACAGAATAAAAATACAATACAATATTATCAGTATTATCAATCCATAAGAAACATACATTTTCAAAAGCCATCAGCATCAAATACCATCTCTAACACAACTAAAACAGAGCTAAGCATCCTAATAGTTATTTGTCCCCTACTATATTCAGAAGAGAGTGCAGATACTGGAATTATTTGAATTCTTTGTCACTGGTGTTACAGGATTCTCCTTGAAATGACCACCTATCTCGAATTCAGACTCTGGACACTCAATGGCACAATTGTTCATCTTGCCGCGAGGCTGAAAACTCTCCACTTGATGACGGCGTCTCTCACTGTGAGATTTAGTGTGCTCTGGATCAGGACAATTTGCCTCAGTGCTTGACTTATGTGCCAGTTCCCTTTGCTTCCTCTGAAGTTGTTTTCTCAAGTTCCTTACAAGCATTTTCACGTGTACCATCTCGTAGCTTTTTTCACGCAAAAGGCTCTTAGACTCAGTCCACTCTACCGCCAAGACATTGATTTCAGCTTCTTTCTGGGAGTTTTCAGATTCCAGTTCTGCCACCTTTTGACTCAAGTAGGCAATAGACTCCTTGGCATCACAAAGCTGTAACAGAAAGAAAGGAGTACCTTTAGCAGGGTAACATACAGGAACCTGGCAGCTAGCTTTAATTCTGGCATTATATGTCTTGGGCCACACCATCAGCAATCAGAGTAGGGCATTATGCAGATCACATTGACTTACGTCTGATAGGCTAGTGCTCCCAACTATAATTAATTAGAATCTCTTTCATTTCATAATCCTTGTTCTGTTCTGGACCCCTATCTGATACATGTGGTTCCCTTCTAGAGCTATAACATACTCATAAATAAATAAATAAATAAATCCCCCTTCACGACTGACTTTCATGCTATCACCATGAAAATCAAAGCAAAGGACAGAGAATTTTCACAACTCCATTGCATGAAATGTGATCATTTTCATCTTAGTTCCTTTCCCCTGCCTTCTTATTCCTCTCCTATTTATGTATGTACATTCTATGGCTAGACATTTACCTCTGCTTCCGCTGAATAACAAAGTGGTGAGTGGTGTGAGACAGGAGAAAAACATAGAAGTAAAGAGAACAGTATAACAAGAGAGATGAAGTAGAGGGAGAAGGGGGAAAGAGAGCTGAGGTAGAGAGATAAGTGAGGTAGGGAGAGATGTGTGATAAAGAGAGATGGAAAGAGGAAGAGGTAGATAGAGAAAGAGAGGTAGAGAGATAGATAAGGTTTTAGAGAGGTACAGAGAGCTATATATGGAGAGAAGAAAAAGTAGAGAGAGGAACAAGAGTGTGGTTCCCCCATCGGGACGATAGAGAGAGGAAGTTGCAAAAGAAAAAGAGGTTAGTGAGTAAGAGTTAGCAGCAGGGAGAGGTAGAGGTAAACAGAGGTCACGTTATAGGGAGAAGTATATAGAGAGCATTGAGGTGGCGGAGGGGTAACAGGTGTAGTGGTATAGAAAGACTGGTCATGTTAGGAGAGTAGTAAGACAGAGAGAAAGGTAGAGAGAGAACAGTCAAGGGTAGAAAGAGAGATGAGGCATGGAGAGAAAAGTGGTGAAGTACAGAAACAGGGATGAGGTAGAGAATGAAAGAAGAAGTTGATAGAACAGTAAAAATAGAAATGGTGTGCTAACTGTGAATTGAGTTAAAAATTGAATTCCACAATTCTTGTCATACACGAATGAAGGCATGAACCCCTGCACTGTTCAGTGCTTCCCTTCGAACTCCAATTTACACCAAGAGCATTCACCAAGGTAGTAGCTCCCATAGTGGCCTTTCTTTATGGCTACAGGATACCGATAATACATGCTCAATTTTCTTGAAGCTAGAATCTAATTTTAGAGTGGTCTATAAAGATTGATAGATTTTGTGTTCCTTATTCCAAAATTCATGCCTGTTGCTTGTCTCTCTTAACCTCCTCCTATTTCTGAAAATCGCTAGCACTTCATGTGTTTGAGCTATAATCTACACTCTTTGGAAACATATCCATGCAACCTAGCAGTGCCTCATCTCCTCTAGCCTATTTGTTCACCCATCAACCATTTGCAAGAACTCACATAGCCCCCGTAAGAAAACAGGGCTTTTTGCCCCCATTTGGACTACTAGATACTGGTTTTTGACTCTGACAGTGCACTGAAGCCTGCTAACCAAGCCCCAGTGCTCTCTCCCTAAAACTGTAATGTGTGGCTTGATATCCCCAATTGACAAGGAGCTTATCCCCCTTATAAATCCCTAGTATATGTTACCAGTGGTCCCCAGGGCATGTGTTATAAAGGAGTCCCCAGGACTTTCAATATGTTTGTGCCACCCTGAGTGACCCAAGTAAACTATTGACAGCAGGTCTGCCATTGCAGACTGCAGGAACAGTGAACACTGCTTCATTTCGACTTTGCCCTCACCATGAGTGGCAAAGTCAATGCACTGGTTTAGTATAGGTCAGTCACCCCTAAAGAAGGCCTCCTGAACCCAGGAGGCAGGGTGCAGTATACTAAGGGTGTAGGCATGCAAGTGCAAGCTTATATGTCTCTATAGTGGCCCTTATCATTAAAGTCCACTATAAGTGATAGGCGGTCCATAGGATAACATAGGCTTGTACCCGGGCCGACCTGGGGTCGCTGGCTCCATTATGATACCACCTAAGTATGTCAAGTATGGTATCAAACAAAGTGTCTCATCACCCCTGACATGAATTTCGTGCCGATGGTGAGGTGGCATGCACTCAAGTGGCTATCTTAGAGGTTGCCCACCTGCTTGGCCCAGCTTCTCTGTGCTCCTGCTGACAGCCTGCGCTGGCAGCTGCCAAGACAGGATTCTGACCTCCTGCCAGGCACAGTGATCACTCCCAGGAGTCAAGAACAAAGGCCTGGACAGGAAGGAGGTCACACACCCTCCCTCCCAGGAAGGCTAGTGAAGTGGCACATTAAGGCAGTGAGCTTCAAAGGCTACACTGCCTCTGATATGCACCAGGGCTGCCCCCCCAAAGGAATAAACAGACCTGCCCCTGCCCCGGGCACATTTGCTCCTGGACAGGCGGGAAATTAGGTATGCAGGAGAGGTACACTCCAGAAGGCTAGCTGCACCTCCAGGGTGAGCTGCCTGGTCTGTACACCTAAGGAAGGCTTCTGCCATTTTTAAAAGTGGTAGAAATGGTGGGTTCTGAGTAGAAAAGGTGACCTACATTCCCAGATGTGGTCACCTCAAGGGCAGATTAGCTGCCCATTGGCTACTTGCTCCCACACCCCTAACTCTCCTAAATCTAGGATTTGAGGGTCACCCCTGGCACCAGAACCGCAGTTCTGATCCAACTTGCATCAAAGAGGACAAAGAAGAGACCCGTGTCAGCGGCAACAGGGATACTCTGCACCTGTGGCAACGCTCTTGGAACTACATGAACGAGACTCGTCCTAGGTGAAAAGTCAGTTCCTCCAGACAGCGGGACCCCTGTGAGAGCCAGAAGCAACCTCAGACTCCCTTGGGCTAATGGCACTAGTCCCCTCCAAACTGCAGGTAAATCAACACTCTAGATCCAAAGAATCGCTGGCTATCAGGCCCTCCGAGGGATAGCCCTAGAAAAGATGGTCCAGTGCATTGTGGGAACTGTAGCTCTGCCTTTCACGAAGTTTCAGGCTGCTACTGCGTTGCCCCGAACCTCCAAATGTCGAAGAAGTTGTGCTGTGCTTGCCGCTGTCAAGGTTTGTTGGTCGCCAGTCCGGCAACTGACCCTTCCACTTGATGCTACATCAAGTGGGCACTTCGCAACACCTTCAACTGACGTCAGCATCGGCGTGGTTTTTTAGATTTTGCATCCGTTTTCCTCCCTGCACCATCTAAGTCGTAAAAGCAGCACCCCCACGGCTCCCGTTCAGCACCATCGACAGCCAGGACAACTCTGCACCCAGGCTCTACGGGCCAGGTAAAATTGAACTGACTACTGTGGCCTGGTCCTGGGACCTGCACCACCTTTACCCTACAAGGGTACCATGCAGTTTGACCTGCAAGTGACCGATTGTCACTACTATTTTTTACCCTTGACAGCAATGCAAAAGTTCTGCAGTAATGAATTGCTGTAATTTATGTTTGCTTGTAAACCTCATGACTCCGGTTATATGTATGCTATTTTGTTCGTTTTGGTTTCCAAATTAAGATAAAAATACACTCTATTTTTATAAATTGGTGTTGGATTTCTCTCGAGTCAATTACTTATTGTCCATGTTGGTACTCTGAAATGCTTAACACATTTTCATCTAGTAAAGCTTGACTGCTCTTTGCCACACTACCAGGACTGAGCTAAGGATTTATTAGTGTGAATCCAAGAACCATCGTTGGGGTTTGTGACAGTATTGCATGGGGAAGCCTAACCAGCATCACCACATAATACTCCACTTTCCTACAGCCCCCACCAATGATCACACCTAACTCTAATTAATGTAATCTACCACATAGAAACTGAAGTATAGCCATGGAATGATTTCCTTGAGAGCACAAGACAAATCCCAGTAACTAAAATAACCAATAACCACTAAACTTTCGGTTCAGGAGTAGCATACTACTTGCTGTAAAGTGCTTCAACTCCTTATGAGAGGTAGTGAGCCCTATATATATCCAATTATAATACAATATAATGCAAAAAAACACCGATAGCTGTACGGTACTGGAATGTGTAACTATATGTCGTCCAGGCTGAGAGGCGAAGGATATCCCCTGAATGGATCAACTTGAATTACCTTTTGTAACATCCCCATTTTGGTCGCTGGCAGGCTACCAATCTACTTAGATGGCCCTACGCTGTACTCATAATTTAGGAAAGGATCCCAAAATACAAGGTCCTAATTAGTTTATTGATGAATATATTCAAAGTACAAGAGCAGTTTGTAGTTGAGCTTGTGCTTCGAATCTGTTCATCAAAAAATCTACTCAGCACCTTGGATTATATATGAATCTTTCCTATGTTACAAGTAGAGTGTGATGGTTTTCTCTAAAAACATAGCCCCTACAACTAAATAGGCACATGACCCATAATCCTATGGTGGCTCTGGGAAGGCCCTGATCAGCGGTGCTTGGGCTGCCTGCTGTTCACTTCAAACTATGCAGATATAATTCTGTTTCGGGCAGAAGAAACCCTAGCAGGCATGATGGTGACTAGGTCCCAAAGCTGAGAAGCAAAGCATGCTTGGCAGAGAGAAAACAGTACAGCATAGATCCCAAAAGGTTGTAGCATACTAGCCTGATAAAACACATGAGGAGTCTAGTCCTATGAATAGAATACAAAGTTACTTGGACATCTGGTAACAAAGGGGGTGAAGGGGAGAGATTGAGGGGGGTCCCTACTCTCTCCCTCTAATACCTCATGGAGCCCAAATCCTACTGATGGAGCAAGGTTTCATAAATGAAACTTGCTTGTATTCAATCCTCATCACAGTATTAATTTATTAAAACTTGTATTGTTAATACTAACCTTTGCATTCACGACACGAAAGGGAAGGATGCTTGCTTATGTGTTTTTCTAATGAATAACGCTTGTCTGTAAATCCAAAATGGCCGCTAAAGCGCGGGAACCTCAATGCGCATGTCGCATCCATATCACATGGTGGGACGTCTTTCTTTGCTTGGTGGGAAATTTCTGCTTCTGCGCAGTGTGTAGTAAAATGGCTGCTTGATGTTTTCACATGCTTCAGCTTGCTCTCATGTCACTACTAAATTGTCGTTTCCTAAGGCTACTAACGCGGGATAGAATTTATAATTAAATGGGAATAGAGTAGAAAAAGTGGGCATACAGTGAAACATTTTATTCTGTGATTTTAATATTTTCTTCTTGCACTTTTATTAGTTTGTAAACTTGGGCCTGGGTTGGTGATCTGAAACTCGAGAGGCAAATGGTTCTGCGCATGTGTCCTGTGTGCCTGCCAAATGAAGTCAATCTGGACGTCGTCCAAGGCCGCGACCCGATGGCCGAAGATGCTGTACTCTTGCCTTTCCTTTGTACATTGATACATTGTCTATGAAAATTGGTGTACATTTGTCATGAGACGGGTGGGAAATAAAGCGAATGTATTAATTTGAAGGGGTGGTAGTTTAAAAACAATAGGCTTCAGAAATACAAGGCAAATCAATATGGTGTGAGAATCCACCCCCTGTCCCTGTCCAATCAGAAGTAGTGGTCCCATATTTTAGCAACATTAAGGGGAGGTACATGGGCGTAGAAGGGTATAATAGATATAGAATTAGCTAATTAGTTAGCTCTTAGCTCCAGACTGCCAAGCTGATCGATTGCAGACTGAACCGCTGTCCAGAGAAGTGCTGAGGAGGGGGCGGCGGAGTCCATTAGAAGGAAGGCACAGGAGAATCGAGGAGAAGCCGAGTATCAGAGAGGGGAACGACGCAGGCGTCGTTGTAGAGAGGTCACCGGTCCTGTCCTGATCCTGGAGGAGGTCTTTACTCTTCATCCTTCCTGGGTCCTATTCTTTCAACTCCTTGGCTAAGGGGTTTGGTTCTCGCACTTAGGTAAATATAATGCAACCTTTAGTTGCGCTGCTATCTCTATCCTCTCCTTTCCTTTAAACACCGTCATTGATTAGCAATAATCATTTCTATGCTTAGTCTTGGGTATTGCGATTAAGTACCATGTGGCTCTGTATTTTACTCTGCTAAATATTTAGATAAACATTTTAAAACTTCCTGACTCAGTGGTTATTTCAGGATTATGTACTATAATGAATGTCACTCATTTGAAATTTCCCAATTAGCAAAGGATTCATTGGTAAGTCATTACTCTTCAATCAGAAGGTAATTGGTAGCAGGGATTTTGATAGAGAGTAACAACTGATAAAAAACCCGGCGTAAGTATTAGCATAGTATGAATGTATGGGCCCAAGTGAGTATCTGGTGTATGAATGCTGTTTGCTAATATCGTGCTGGATCAGTTTTCTGGTAATCAGAGGATGGTTACTCTTTGTTAGTTGGGTAATGAGAATTTTATTTTTATGAACTAACATCCGTATATTCGAAGTTTGTTTTATGTTGTCCAGAATCCCCGGGGTAAAAGGAATAGCGGATGGTAAGTGGAAGCCATACTGCAGTGAGGTTATCTGCCAGGCAGAATTAGTTCTGAAAAGTTAAGCAGGACTTTCAGTACTCGTTAGGGACTCTATGCGTGTGAGTAATAGCAAAAGAATACGCTGGTAAAAATTTGATGTTATATCACCTAGAAAGGGTAACATTGGAGAAGTAACAGGTACTTCTGGAACTTGTGTGAAGAGTAGACGGAAGTGTTTTACTCATAGTGTATGTTTAGTAAACGCAAAGGTTTTACTAAGTGTGAGAGAAAACTATCTTTTCTATTTTAGAGAAACTGGCACGATAGCGAATGTTTTATGTTGTTACTGAAATTTAATTAAGATTAATAGAGAAAATAAGTTTGCGTAAATTTTTGTAAAGGGAGGGTCAGTTGCCGGAGAGGGAGCTGACGTCACAAAACGCCGCGCTGGGATTGGTTGAAACAGCGGGAGTGGAGAGACTCTTGTAAAGGAGGGGTCAGTAGTCAGGAGCAGTCCTGACGTCACAGGTGCCGCGCTGGGATTGGTTAAACCAGCAAGGACAGAAAAAAGCAGATTGTAAAGGAGGGGTTGACAGACAAACGTCACCAAAAGGCCGCGCAAGGATTGGCTCGGAAATAAAAGATAGCAGACATTTGATTGGTCAAAAATATAGAAGCAAAATTCTTAGTGGATAAGGATTGCATGTTAAAACGCGATCCGACTTTAACAGGAATTCGTCAGGGTAGGAGATATTTAGGCTTTGCAGAATATAATTTTATACATCGGTACTTACCCAAGATGTACGGAGAAAGGAGAAAAATGTCATTTTTACAAAAGATCAAGAATTATTTTAAAAAGGACAAACCAATCAAAACTAGAGAAGGAATTATTATTCCACCAGCTAAAACACCCGCTTCATTCATGATGATGGAGAGAGGTTATCATACTTGTGTATGGATGGAGAATTGGATAGAATATACCAAAAATGATGGAATACTAGCATTTCCCGAGAATGGCACGTTCAATGGGCGAATTCTACAAAACTTGAGATTGAGGATGAATGACTTAGAACCCAGACCTAGATTAACTCAGTACGAAGCTCTAGAGGAATGGGAAACCGAGGCATTTGAGTGGGACCTATCTAGGAGTAATAGGGGTTATCCAGGATTTTTCCCCAGATACCTACATGAGTCTAGGAACGGTCAGATGAAACAATGGAGAAGGGCAATGATTACAGAAGGATTATATCCATTGTTCTCAGCAGAGGAGAAATTAGGAAGTAAGTGCACAGAAAAGACAAAACATTTAATGAGAAATGAGGAGTCTGAAGATGAATTTATGGAGGAAATGTTAAGAAACCCCCCACCATATCAGGAAGGAACAAGTGGATGCACCCCAAGTGCACCACCAAAAACTCCATTAGTGCCACAGGTAATGCATGAATTCACCCCTAGTAGAATACTTCATGACAAAGAAAAAGAAGCTCTAGAAAAGACTAGAACAGAATTAATACAGAAAATAACCCAGATAAAAGTACACCCTGATTCGTTGACCATACCTGTAACAATTGGTCCAGTAGTTCCATTATATGGTACTACGGGAAGCTGTCCTCCACCGATACTTGCACCTACTCCTGTGAATAATTCCATACCTGACGCTCCAGTTATAATTGAGGATCAATTTAGCGACTGTGAATCCACAATATCACTCATGGACTTGCCTATTCGAAGTACTGTAAATAGCACTCCCAGAAAAGATGTACCTGGATGTTCAAAGGATGTAAGTTTAATAACTTCATCTGGAGCAAAAAGTGCTACCATAGTAACACCTGAAGATCTAGAAAGATGGGCGCAAGGGTCAGTTAAACAGTGCACATCTCCGAAAATAATGGACATTCATAAATTGAAAGTCGAATTAGAAGAAATAATAGCAGGAAATGTAGGACTAGAACGCTTAAATTTCTATTTCTATTTTCTATTTAAAAGATTTGTAGAGCGCGACAGCTGCCCCAGCCAGGAGGCGTCCCGGCGCTAACAGCAAATAGGAGACCACAACGCAGGGGAGGACCCGAGCGACCTACACAGTGGGAAAGAGAAGTGTTTTGATAGCTTTCCTGAATTTGAGGAAGTTACTGAGGCCTCGAACATGAAGGGGCAGCGAATTCCAGAGAATAGCCGCTCTGTACCGGAAGGAGCGCCCTCCGGCCCGAGTCCTCTTAACCCGAGGGACCACTAACAAATGCTGGCCCATGGAGCGAAGCTGACGGGAAGGGACGTAAAAAGAGAGCAGATCAGCCAGAATTTTAGGGGAGGCGAACTTCAAGATTTTAAAGGCTATACAAAGAGCCTTAAACTCAATCCGTTGAGCCACAGGCAGCCAGTGAAGGTGGCGGATTGTGTTGGTCACCGAACAGACTCTGCGCAGACCCAGAAGAGATCTTGCTGCGGCGTTCTGTACTCTCTGTAGCCTGAGTACTTCCGCCTTGTTAGCCCCCAGATACAGAGAGTTCGCATAATCAAGCCTAGATGTAATCAAGGCCTGAATAATGATCTGTCTGGTCGGGGCATCAAAGAAACCCAGAATAGGTTTGAGTCTGCGTAGCAAACCGAAACAAGTACCCGCCACCTTCTTCGTTTGGGTCTGGAAGCTGAGAGAGGCATCCATCCAAACTCCCAGGTTCTTTACAACCTGTTTAGGAGGGGGAGGGGGTGCCTAGATTCGTGGGCCACCAATACTCATTCCATAGCCCATGATCCCAGCCCACCAGCAACACCTCCGACTTGCTGGCATTCAGCTGGAGGCAGTTAGCTGTCATCCACCCGGCAACTGCAGCAACATCGCCTTGAAACTTAGAGGCGTCGTGCTTAGAGTTGCTCGAGAGGGCTACCACCAGCTGAGTGTCGTCGGCGTAGGAGACCACAGTCAGTCCTCTGCTCTTGGCTATTATAGCCAGAGGTTGTACATACAAATTAAAGAGCAGGGGGCTTAAAGAAGAACCCTGTGGCACCCCGTGCTTGATGGGGAAGGTGGGCGAAGAGAAAGGGGGAGCAATCACCTGAAAAGTCCTGTCAGAAAGAAATGACGCAAGCCACTTCAAAGCAAGGCCACCGATGCCGGCCTCTTCCAGACGGCGCAGCAGGATTGCATGGGACACAGTGTCGAATGCGGCACTGAGATCCAAAAGGATCAGTGCCGATAAATACCTATGATGAAGAAGAATTATTGTTCCTGTGTAGGAGTATCACCAGAAATGTAAGGATATTCCATGAAAAATTATCCAACTTAGCACTACAGATGGGAATAGAAATAGGGAGATCAAAAGTACTACAGAAACCCTATAGAGCAGAATTTTCAGACAAAGATTTAGAAAATATGAATGCCTCTGGAAGAAGATTACAAATAAGAAAATTAATGTTAGTTTTGCAAAAATGGGGAGACCTAGATAAATGGAGAACTAGGTGGGCCAAGAAAAAGGAAGAAGCACGAACAAGTAGAGCAGCATCTGAATATGTGATGAAGGAAACAGGGAAAGCAGACCAAATGTATCCAATGCGAGAAGTTGCGGGAGGAGGATATGTACATGTCCCATGGAGCAGACAGGATATTTTGTCATTTACGAATGATTTTCCAAAGTTGAGGGAAAAACCAATTGAATGGTACAAGCAGGTTGACAGGTTTGTGAAGGTGTCAAAGGTATTGTTGAAGGATTTGGATGGGTTGTTTGATATAGTGGTACCTGCCGATTTGTGGACAGATTGCAAAATCACAGTGGATTGGCCAAGTGATGAATATCCTAGAGATCCGAAGACAGGTGCCCCGTCAAATGATATGATGAAAAAGTATCAGCAAGTGATAACATACCTGAAAGGGAAAATACCCCCGAAAGAAACAGATTGGGTAAAAATAGATCGAACTACCCAAGAAGCTAATGAATCAGTACATTCCTACTATGAGCGTCTATTGCTGGTTGCTTTTCTCAGCCGAGTGCTGAGCTGCATTGCTTTATTTGTGTGCTCACATTTTTAAAACTACAAAGCCTTTTTTTAATTCACCGCTGATATCCCTGCACACTGCTAGATCTATTACCTGCTCTTCATACCGCACTGCTCCCCGGTCCACCGCGGGTCCTTGTCCCGATTGAGTGGAGGGAGTACCGGCAACGTACTTGCATGGTTTTCCTCTTCCGGGCTGGAGACCGGAGGGGCGGAGCCTTAGCTCCTATTTAATGCAGATGCCATTCCCTACGCGCAGCGGACGCGCGCTGGTTGCTTTTCTCAGCCGAGTGCTGAGCTGCATTGCTTTATTTGTGTGCTCACATTTTTAAAACTACAAAGCCTTTTTTTTAATTCACCGCTGATATCCCTGCACACTGCTAGATCTATTACCTGCTCTTCATACCGCACTGCTCCCGGTCCACCGCGGGTCCTTGTCCCGATTGAGTGGAGGGAGTACCGGCAACGTACTTGCATGGTTTTCCTCTTCCGGGCTGGAGACCGGAGGGGGCGGAGCCTTAGCTCCTATTTAATGCAGATGCCATTCCCTACGCGCAGCGGACGCGCGCAGCGGGCGCGCCGCCGGCGCGCCAAAGGCAAGCCCGTCTGCGCCCGTCCGCGCCCAGAAGGGACCAGGGGCCAGGTATGTCCCTCTCACTACATATACTGCGCAAGAACTTAACTCAATGCAAGGGACCGGGCCCATTAGCCCCGCACCAAAGCCAAATTAAATACTCTTGGACTCCTGTCCTGTAGGAACCCCGACCTTGAAAACACATCCAAAGGCTCCAGTCAAGAGCCGACACCTAACAACCAAAGTCAGCCACATAGAGCAATTACCTCTATGCACCAGGCAATAGAGGGACTGGCAGTATACTATTTAAACACACGCTCAATGGTGAAACACCAACTGGAGATCTTCTGCCTTTTGGACACAGAGAAGCCTGACATTCTCCTTCTTTCCGAAACATGGTTGACAGAGGATTCTGCCCCCGATATTCTCGCAGCACTCCCTGGCAACTATTATATCCTCCAGACAGATAGACCTGCGGGTAAGGCAGGAGGAGGAGTCGCAGCCATAGTCCACCAGAAACTTAAATTTACATCACTAGTCCCCATAGGTATCCCCTCGGTTGATAGCCTTTTGCTAAAATTTGAGTCCAATGTTTCCTCATTCATCTGTGCTCTATTCTATAGACCCCCTCATCACATGCCTACATTCCCCCAATTACTGGGTGACATGATGGCTGAGGTGGTGGTCAACAATGCTCGAATTCTGATCATTGGTGACTTCAATTTTTGGCCAAATGATCCACAAGAAAGCCCCTGCTCTATCGAATTCACGGAACTACTAGCAGGCATGAATTGCCTCCAGCATATAAAAGTAGCTACCCATACCAAAGGGCATACCTTAGACCAGGTTTGGACTGCCAACTTAGAAATCTCCCATCTACAGGTTCTTCCCTGCCCATGGTCAGATCATTACCTCATTTCCTTCTTTATCCCCAATGCCCTGCCATATCATGCTCCTCAAACTGGCAACTTTATGGCCAGAAACTGGCGGCGGGTGGATACCAATGAATTCTGCTCCTTGTTAGCAGTCTCATCCCCTCCGGTTTCGGAGGAGTCTCTCCATGTGCAAGCCGAAAATATTAACACCTGGCTGGACTCGGCTAGAGATCAGATAGCACCATTAAGGAAAGTTAAAAGAAAGAGGCCCCATGACGCCCAACGCTGGTTTTCAGCAGATTTGAAAATAAAGAAAACAGCCCTGAGGAAAGCTGAACGTAAATGGCGATGCGATTATAGCCCTAATCAAAAGGCCAATTTTTTGTCCCTCTCTAGAGACTACAAAACCGCTATCCTTCAAGCTAAGACAGAATATTTCTCTGCTAAGGTACTACACTCCACAAATAAAGCGAAGGATATTTTCTCAATTGTGGATGAACTCTCTAAACTAGACCGAGTCACTGTTAAACCCGCTCCTTCGCAATCTTTGTGCGACTCGATCAATACTTTCTTTATCGAGAAAATTGTCTCCATTAAAGCTAGCATTCCTAAATCCTCTACTCCTCTGACTCTCCATCATCCACGTAAGAACCTGGTGTATCTAGATGGTATTCCACCTATTACCAGAGAGGCCTTCTTCGCCCTACTTGCAAAAGTGGGTTCTGGTTCCCCCATGGACAGCTGTCCTTCCTATATTCTTCGGGATATTTTTCTGCGCTATCCTAACCCCCCTTACAGCTTCTCAATAATTCATTGGCCCAAGGGACCGTCCCTAATCTTTTTAAAATGGCGGAAGTGGTCCCCATTATCAAGAAACCTAGTTTAGACCCCTCAACTCCGGCCAACTACCGCCCTATTTCTCTGCTACCCTATCTGAGTAAGATCCTTGAAGCCCATGTTGCCACCTGCTTCAGCTCCTTTATAGAACAGACCCATTATCTGGACCCCCATCAGGCAGGCTTCAGACCTGAACATTCCACTGAATCCGTCATTCTGGCGGTCATGGACGAACTGAGAAGGGGGCTGATCAGGACAAAACTCTGGCCCTGGTCCTCCTCGATTTGTCAGCTGCTGCGACACGGTCGATCACAAACTGCTGATCGACCGTGTCGGCTGTGCTGGGATCCAGGGCCTGCCCCTGAAATGGACTACCTCCTTTCTCAGTAACCGTTCCCAATCGGTTCGTCTGGCCAACTTTAGAGCAGAGGAAAAGAAATTAACCTGCGGGGTCCCGCAGGGCTCCTCTCTCTCACCCCTACTTTTCAATCTGTACATCTTTCCTTTGGTTTTGGCCCTGCGTAATAGAGAGGTCGTAGTCTTTAACTACGCTGACGACCTTCAGTTGATATTCAACATCGACACCTCCGTATCATCTGTGTCTAACTTCAAATCCACTATGAATTTCATTAGCGACTGGATGAACATCAATCAACTCAAATTAAACCCAGATAAAACAGAGTTGATTCTCACAGGCGGTTTGGCCAATCCCTGGGATTCCAACTTTTGGCCTCCGCTGTTAGGGAGCCCCCTCTCCCTGCTAACTCGGTAAAAAGCTTAGGAATTATCATCAGTAACGATCTTACCATGAAGGCCCAGATCAGCTCAGTGGTCTCTGCGTGCTTTTTCAACTCCGAAGAATTCGGAAAATCAGCAGATTTCTCTCCACTGCAGCTCTGACCCAAGTGGTACTTGCCCTGGTCATCTCGCGGATCGGTTACGCAAACTCCCTTTATACTGGTATACCAGCCTACCAGTTACATCGGTTGCAACTCGTCCAGAACCAGGCAGCCAGGCTCATCTTTGGTCAGCCCAAACATCAACGAGTGAGTCCAATGCTGAAAAGTCTCCACTGGCTCCCTCTACTCCAACGCTGCCTATTTAAGTTGGGCTGCATCATCTATAAAGCCCTTTCAGGCCATGGACCCGTTTTCATTGCCTCTAATATACAACGGTACATCCCTTCCCGCGATCTACGTTCCTCTAACAAAAATTTGTTGATCCCCCACACTTTCAAACGGAAAAAACATGGTGGATTGAGATATACGATTCTGGCCCCCCAGCTTTGGAACACCTTGCCACCCCATTTGCGTACTGCTGACTCTTACACCAAGTTTAGGAAATTATTTAAGACCTGGCTCTTTACCCAAGCATACAACTAAACTATTATCATCTGCAACCACGGACACCCTCCCTCAGCGCCAAGAAACCGCCTGGTGAACGAGCGCTCTACAAATCACCTTTAACATAACATAACATAACATATTTAAACAGTATAGTGGATTTGAGGACATTGGAGACAAGAACATGAGTCAGTTTGTGTATCGATTTGTTTACGGTTTGAAGCCAGAAATTTGTCAAATGATTAAACAGCATATGCTTTGTTGGCAAGGGAAGCCCATTGATGAGATTTTGAAGTATGCAAAATATTGTGGAGACGATATTGAGGATAGACACAAGAAGTTACAGGAGAAGGTAATGTGGGCACAGGTGAAAATGGCTGAGAAACAGGGAATAAATTTGGAAAATCCGAGTGAAAATCAAGGAAAAGATTCTGGAACGAATGGTGATACTGGGAATGGTGGAAAATTTAGAGGACGAATGAGTAGAGAAGAAGCTAAAAAGAAATTTCCTTGTCATGGATGCGGAAAATTGGGGCATTGGAAGGATGAATGTAAAAAGATTCGGAATAATAATGGCCCAAATCAAAATTTAAATCCACAGACGCAGAATAACTCACAGCAGGGTGTAAATCCTCAGAGTCAGTTGCCACCTGCACCTATTCAGGGTAATGTAAGCAGAGCAAAGCATGGTACAGACATCGGATATCAAGGAGGAAGTGGTAAGAATGATTATATGACATCACAATTTCTTTTACAGGACGATTTCTGTCAATTCAGTCCATGACGGTGCCTAGGAGAGGGGAAGAAGGAGTGCATACTTGGCGCATCCTTACAGGTAGATCAGTCAGGTCCATATGTTGAAGGGAATGTGAAAGGTAATAATATTACTTTCCTTTTGGACAATGGTGCTACCCGGTCTACTGTGAGAACAGCAGACATTCCAGACCTTCCTCTCTCTGGTGAAAATATCCAAGTAGTGGGGGTAGCTAATCAGCGGATTAGAACACCTCTTACCGAACCCATGGAAGTTAAAATCGGAAATTTCAGAGAAATGCATCAATTTGTAGTGTGTGATTCTAGTCCAGTAAACTTATTAGGTAGGGATTTGTTGTGCAAGATGAATTGTACAATTTTCTGCACACCGGATGGTGTGGCAGTTCAGACACCAGATGAAGACCATGTATATAAAATTATGATTGCAAAACAAGGTACAGAAGTGGATGAGATGTTTTCGTTAATAACAAAAGATGAGTTGCCAGAAGAATTAAAAGGTACAGTAAACCCCATAGTATGGGATTTCACCAGAAAGGAAGTAGGACTTATGGCTAAAATAGATCCAGTTAAAATTACTGTAAAAGAAGGTGCAATTTTCCCAAATACCAGACAGTACAAAATGAGTGCAGAAGTAAAAGCAGGAGTCATTGAAGAAATAAATCGAATGGTAGAACAAAATATCCTAAAAGAAGTAATGAGTAGCCCATTTAATTCACCTATAATGGGGTTAAAGAAACCTAGTGGAAAATATAGGCTTGTTCAGGACCTGAGAAAAATAAATAAGATTGTGGAACCATGTTGTCCCATAGTGCCAAATCCTGCAGTAATTCTATACCAGATCCCTTGGAGTGCAGGATGGTTCACAGTAATTGATTTGTGTCAAGCGTTCTTTTCAATACCATTACATCCAGACAGCCAGTATCTTTTCTCATTTAAATTTGAGAACAAGGTCTATGTGTGGAATCGTGTTCCTCAGGGGTACACAGAAAGTCCTTCTATTTTCAACCAGATACTGAAAAAGTGCCTGGAAAAACTAGTGATGCCAGGAAGCTCAGTCTTAGTCCAATATATTGACGACTTATTGGTGGCATCGAATACCAGAGAGGACTGTGTTGTTGATTCCATAGCATTATTAAATCTTTTGGCAGAAGAAGGACATAAAGTCTCACCTGAAAAATTGCAATTCTGTACAACAGCTGTTAAGTATCTGGGACACCAAATTGAGAGGGGAAAAAGAAGAGTAACAGCTGAAAGGGTAACTTTAATAAAGAAAATGCAAATGCCTGTAACACAAAGACGAGTGAGAATGTTCCTAGGAGTAGTAGGTTACTGTCGACAATGGATACCAGGATTTTCCATGTTAGCTAAGCCCTTAATTAATATGACAAAAAAGAAAGCAAAGGACCCTGTTGAGTGGGAGGACGAAAGTGTAGAAACCTTTGTAAAATTGAGAAATGCCCTATGTTCAGCACCTGCCTTAGGCATGCCTGATTATAAAAGAGAATTTGCATTGTTCTGTCATGAGAGAGAAAATTGTGCACTTTCTGTCTTAACTCAGAGACATGGATTAGAAAGACGTCCTATTGCATATTTTTCTGCTACATTGGACCCAGTAGCAGCCGCGTTGCCAGGATGCTTAAAAGCAGTGGCGGCTACTTGTTTGAGCATTGAACAAAGTGAGTCAATTGTGATGGGACACCCTGTAAAAGTGTATGTTCCACATGCAGTTGTCATTCTCTTGACAAGAACCCGAACTCAGCATCTTACTCCTAGTCGGCTGACTAAATATGAAAGAATAATAATGGGTGCTGAAAATGTGAACATGGTAAGGTGTACTATAATAAATCCAGCAACCTTACTACCAGACCCATATCATGAGAGAATTAAAGATGATGAAGACGATGAACATGATTGTATACAAATTACAGAATTATGCACAAAACCACGCCCAGATATAGAGGAACAGCCGCTTAAAAGCCAGACAGGGAGCTATTTGTTGATGGTTCATGTCAAAGACATGAAGACGGTAAACTAACTGCTGCCTATGCGGTATGTGAATTAACTGGAATAGTTGAAGCATCTTATTTACCAGGAGTCAAATCTGCACAAGTAGCTGAATTGATTGCGTTGATAAGAGCATGCAAAATTGGGAGGAATCAAAAAGTAACTATATTTACAGACAGCCAATATGGTTACGGGGTTGTGCATGATTTTGGCCAACTATGGATGCAGAGGGATTTCATGACTTCTTCAGGATCCCCCATTAAAAATGGACAATTTGTAAGGGAATTGCTAGAAGCAATACAATCACCAAAAGAATTGGCTGTGGTGAAATGTGCCGCACACCAGTCAGGAGTTGACTGGGTGGTAGTCGGCAACAGATATGCAGATCTGGTGGCTCAACATTGTGCCAAAACCAGAATGTCAGTCAATAAGAGGGTGGAAAGAATGGGAATCAGCTGCCAACTTATGCTGTATATGCCACCTGAAACTTGGAATGACGTCAAGAAATTGCAAGATGAAGTTGATGAAAGTGAGAAGAATTTGTGGATCAAAGTGGGTTGTTCACAAAGAGGAGATGATGAAGTGTGGATCAGTGCTGATGGCAGACCAGTCATGCCAGACTGTTTACTCTCACAAATGGCTAGAATGCATCATGGAGACACACACATAGGAAGAGATGCAATGATTAGGCTGTTCAGACAAAATTGGTACAATCCCAAGTTCAGGGCTGTTGCAGAGAGTCTTTGCCAGAGATGTCTAACTTGCCAGATGCATAATCCCGGGAGGAAGACAGTAATTGGATTTGGAAAAATTGGAAAGGCAGAGGGTCCATTTATGAGACTTCAGTTTGATTTCATACAGTTACCACCATGTAGAGGGCTGAAATATGTACTAGTCATAGTGTGTCTGTTTTCAAAGTAGGTGGAGGCTTACCCTACTAGGAGAAATGACAGCATTACAGTTGCAAAACTGTTGCTACGAGAGCTCATTCCTAGGTTTGGTTTTCCAGTAACTTTGGAATCAGATAGAGGAAAACATTTTAACAGTGAAGTGATTCAAATAATCTGTGAAGCATTTCAAATCAAACAGAAACTGCACTGTGCATATCGTCCAGAAGCTTCTGGAGTGGTTGAACAATTGAATGGCACTATAAAGTCAAGACTGGGAAAAATGTGTGCATCAACATCATTAGAGTGGCCAGATGCATTGCCACTCGTTTTAATGGGACTCAGAAGTATACCTGACAGAACCACAGGATTGAGCCCACATGAAATAATGATGGGAAGAGCAATGAGACAAACACATGTTCCCACAAACAAACTGGTGAATATATCTGATGATATGGTTCTGGACTATTGCAAAGGATTGGCTGACCTAGTGCGTTCTGTCTCTCATCAGGTTGGAGAAGACGCAGTTTCCAGGCAGCCTGAGCAAGAACATGATCTGAATCCTGGTGACTGGGTGGTAGTGAAGAATCACACCAGAGAAACGTGTCTATCACCTAGATGGGGCAGACTGTGTCAAGTCATATTGACAACGAATACAGCAGTGAAGTGTGCCGGATTTCCGAATTGGATTCATGTAAGTCACACCAAGAGAGTACCAGATCCCTAGGAAGAGAATCCTCAGACAACGCCAATCACTGAAGAAGCTGAAGGTTGCCCAGCTGAAGGATCTCAGGTTCGAGATTCCAGAGAAGCTGAAGAAGAACAACCGAGCACAAGTCAGGATTGGATACCCGTGGTAGAGGTTCCTGAAATATACCACAGAACAAGAAGTCAAGCGAAATTGGAAGAAATTGAAGAAGATCAGATAGGTGAAGAAGAAGCAGTTCAGGAACAAGAAGAAAAGACATTAAGAAATCCTGAACAAGGTCAGATAGGGAAAGGAAACTGGACTCAAAACAGTGAAGACCTAATAGACTTTGAACAGGGACAGACAGGTCTAGAAGAATCCGGTCAGGCTGCAGAAGTTCACAGTGCAATAAGCCCTGATCAGAACAAGTTAGATCAAGAAGAGTACACAGAAGAAGAAAACCTTGAAAAACATGAACTTGAAGAAATAAATAAAGAACAAGGTCAGTTATTGGAAACTCACAGCGGAGCTGTTGCAGAGAAACCAATCAGACCTGAAAAGGAGCAAACAAGAAACACAGTAATTGAAGAACACGAAACAGTGCTAAGCAGTGAAATTAAAAAGATTTCTGAAAACGAAGATAAAGAGACAGTGCAGACAAAGAAAACAAGAAAAGGAGATCATTGGCCGAGTGTCATTAAAAGAGTAAAATACCACATAACAACCAGAAGTGAAGATCCAGATCAAGTGAATGAAGTAACAAGTCAAACTGAACAAGAAAATAAAACTGAGAAAAGAAGAAGTAAAAGACTGAAACTTGTGAATAACAAATTCAAGGATCCTGACTGGACTTATATCATTATTGAAGATTTTGAAAGCTCAGAGTCAAGTGACAGTGGTGGCGAAGGAACAAGTGCAGAATTGACGTACGAAAAAGAAACAAGACCACCCTGACTAAGCAAAAGAATAAGCTAAAGAAAAGAAGAAAAGATAAGAAGAGCAATCTTCCTTGGCGAAAAATGCCTGACGATAGAGTTGCTGGGAGACCAAAACAGAAATGTTGTAGAAGATGCTGTGCATTATGCATATGTAGTCTAGTGATGGTGCTTATAGTATGGTTAGTCCTGATTGTAGCAATTCCTTACCTTATGATAATAGATAAAAAGATTAATAATGAAACTAAAGGGAGGACGGCAAACATGAAGGGCAATAGAGTAGAACTAATGGCAGAATATGAACAAGAAATTCATCGTGAAATAGCTGATAACGACACTAGTTTAAACGTTTTCACAAAGTTATTGTTTCAATATGTAGATACCATGGAAGTTAGTAATTGTTACGTCTGTATGAAGTTACCCGAATCAGTAGCAGAAGGTCTAACATATCACCATTTACCACTGACATATGGCATATCATGTAGTGTTTTGTCTAGTTTATTTTATAGAACAGGGAAACTTCAGTATCATTATTCAAACTTAGATGTGATATTTTCTGAGGTTCCGATTCGCAAGAGTATGAACTCAGTGATTAGTAGTCAAGACGCACAGTTTATGGGAGAATTTTTCTTAACAATGAAATCAATAGACATAACACATGCACATAGACACAATCTAACATGTTCTTTACATGAAGAAGAAAAGATATTTTTGAATTTAGTAGAAGATAGAAGACAAGATTTTCAAAAGAAAGCTTCTGAGCATAAGGCTCATTTACTATCTTGGGCTGAGAAAGAAGGGAGTTACACACCTGGCAAGGCTCAAGCTGCTATGGCTCTGGATTTTGTAAAGACAGGGAAAATTTGTCTTCATAGGTTAAAGACTGAATATAACAATGTTTTCATCGGTACCAGTGAATGTGAACACAATTTTTTAATTCTTGGAGGTTGGGGACTCAAAGGAGGAACAGATTCAGTTTTTCCTGGAATCTATTATGTGTGTGGGAATAAGGCTTACTTTAGGCTTCCTGCACGGTGGTATGGTAGTTGTTATTTTGGAATAGTATTTCCAAAGATATACCACGTAAAAATAAACACTGGGAACAATGAAAACAATAGCGAATTAATACGTAGTAAAAGAGCTAGTTTTTCAGAAATTGTAGGTGATATATTTGGTGCATTGATACCTTCAGTGGGAATAATTCTAAACTCAAGGAAAATATGTAAATTGTCTACAGTGGTTGATCGTTTATCAACGGATACTGCTGGAGGTTTTCTAATGATTAATGCGGAAATGGTTGCGATTAGATCTATGGTTATGCAAAATCGACTTGCTCTTGATATTATATTGGCAAAAGAGGGCGGAGTCTGTAAATTATTGAAGACAAAACATTGTTGCACTTATATTCCTGATAAGAGTGCAGAAATTGGAACGTATATACAGAATATAACTAAACTTGAGAAGGAACTTAAACCACTGGAAGTTGATAGTGTATGGGAAAGATTGACAAATAGTATCTCGTCAATTGGTACCTGGTTTGCTAATGTAGGAAAAGGACTTATAGGTCAAATATTAGTACCCTTAGCAGGGATAGCAATAATAATCTTGGCAATAACAATATGGTGCAAATGCTGTAAAAAGAATGGAACATATAAGGTGACAGGAAGAGGAAAGAAACGAAAGGTAGATGAAATCGAACTTGAAGAGTGGAGAAGTGAATTATACAAGGAATTAAAAGGAGATTGTAAAAATGGAAAGTGTAAAGATGAGAATGAAGTAATTTCCTAGAAGTTGGCATCTGAATGAGGGTAGTGTTTTGATGGCTCAGAAACGCCATCAGAGAGGGATTGATGGAGCAAGGTTTCATAAATGAAACTTGCTTGTATTCAATCCTCATCACAGTATTAATTTATTAAAACTTGTATTGTTAATACTAACCTTTGCATTCACGACACGAAAGGGAAGGATGCTTGCATATGTGTTTTTCTAATGAATAACGCTTGTCTGTAAATCCAAAATGGCCGCTAAAGCGCAGGAACCTCAATGCGCATGTCGCATCTATATCACATGGTGTGACGTCTTTCTTTGCTTGGTGGGAAATTTCTGCTTCTGCGCAGTGTGTAGTAAAATGGCTGCTTGATGTTTTCACATGCTTCAGCTTGCTCTCATGTCACTACTAAATTGTCGTTTCCTAGGGCTACTAACGCGGGATAGAATTTATAATTAAATGGGAATAGAGTAGAAAAAGTGGGCATACAGTGAAACATTTTATTCTGTGATTTTAATATTTTCTTCTTGCACTTTTATTAGTTCGTAAACTTGGGCCTGGGTTGGTGATCTGAAACTCGAGAGGCAAATGGTTCTGCGCATGTGTTCTGTGTGCCTGCCAAATGAAGTCAATCTGGACGTCGTCCAAGGCCGCGACCCGATGGCCGAAGATGCTGTACTCTTGCCTTTCCTGTTGTACATTGATACATTGTCTATGAAAATTGGTGTACATTTGTCATGAGACGGGTGGGAAATAAAGCGAATGTATTAATTTGAAGGGGTGGTAGTTTAAAAACAATAGGCTTCAGAAATACAAGGCAAATCAATATGATGTGAGAATCCACCCCCTGTCCCTGTCCAATCAGAAGTAGTGGTCCCATATTTTAGCAACATTAAGGGGAGGTACATGGGCGTAGAAGGGTATAATAGATATAGAATTAGCTAATTTGTTAGCTCTTAGCTCCAGACTGCCAAGCTGATCGATTGCAGACTGAACCGCTGTCCAGAGAAGTCCTGAGGAGGGGGCGGCGGAGTCCATTAGAAGGAAGGCACAGGAGAATCGAGGAGAAGCCGAGTATCAGAGAGGGGAACGACGCAGGCGTCGTTGTAGAGAGGTCACCGGTCCTGTCCTGATCCTGGAGGAGGTCTTTACTCTTCATCCTTCCTGGGTCCTATTCTTTCAACTCCTTGGCTAAGGGGTTTGGTTCTTGCACTTAGGTAAATATAACGCAACCTTTAGTTGCGCTGCTATCTCTATCCTCTCCTTTCCTTTAAACACCGTCATTGATTAGCAATAATCATTTCTATGCTTAGTCTTGGGTATTGCGATTAAGTACCATGTGGCTCTGTATTTTACTCTGCTAAATCTTTAGATAAACATTTTAAAACTTCCTGACTCAGTGGTTATTTCAGGATTATGTACTATAATGAATGTCACTCATTTTAAATTTCCCAATTAGCAAAGGATTCATTGGTAAGTCATTACTCTTCAATCAGAAGGTAATTGGTAGCAGGGATTTTGATAGAGAGTAACAACTGATAAAAAAACCAGCGTAAGTATTAGCATAATATGAATGTATGGGCCCAAGTGAGTATCTGGTGTATGAATGCTGTTTGCTAATATCGCGCTGGATCACTACTATTAGAGGGAGAACCTACAACTGATATGAATCATACTGCTCTGTAGGCACCTCTTCATCCCCTTCTACCCACAGTGTACACAATGGTTAAAGACACCCCAGACAGTTGCCTCACCAACCCAAAATTGACAGTTGAGCAAAGTCCTATGTACTGATCATAGCCATACTGCAGAGGAGCGGGCCCAGCGGCTGACGGACTGGTTGCTCAGACCTCAGACACAGCAGTGATATTGCAAGCCATTGACCGTTTCCATGAGGCACTAGAGACTACACTGTGGGATGCTGTGGATGATGTGATAATGTTTGGACAAGATGTAAGGACAAGTGTGTATGGAGACGCAGAGGCGGAAAGAGAATCTCAGAATTTGAAAACACTATGAAAGACCTTCAGACAGCTGGGCGAGGGGAGACTGGCAAGCTCTTCTAAAGTCCTTAGTGAGTGGGTGGAACACGCAGAGGGTAGGGCATGCTGCAACAACATTCGATCGATGGGATTTCTGGAGGGGTCAATTTAAGCAATACTGTAGTATCCAGAGATTTCTGGAGGGAGTTTGATTTAAGGAACACTGTGTTCAGAGTCACAGGACAGAAAGCAGAATCTCAGAACTAGAAGACACTATGAAAGACATTTAGACAAATGGGGAGACTAGCAGCTCCTCAAAAGTCCTTAATGAGTGGATGGAACATGCAAATGGTAAGTCATGCTGCAACGACATTCGATCAGTGGGATTTTGAAGGGGTTCGAGGGCACCATCCTCCTAAAACACTGCCTAGATGCATGGATCCTCTCCTGGGTTTCGGAGACTGAGCTGTTGACCTGTTTCATGGACGAGCGAGCCCACTGAGCCCCGGCTCAGAGGCAGGCCTTAGAGCCCCGTCGGGCCCCATGATCACCCAGATATTGAACTTCAGAGACACTATCTTGAAGATGACATGGGTGAAGGGTTCAGTGATGTATGATTACAAAAGCATACTTAACTTCCCTGACTACACCAAACAGGTGGAACAGCAAAGAATGTCTTGACAGGGTAAAGCAAAAACTACATGTCATGAATCTAGAGTAGATGTTACTCTACCTTGCTAAGCTTAAAGTCCTCTTCAACAGTATAATTCTATTGTAACCCGGAGGCTGGTCATGGAACTTGGCGGCTTGGCAAAGTCATCGGGAAAGTGGACTCAGCCATTAAAGGAACGAACAATCAATGGAGACCCACTTGAAGCCTGATCAATGAGAGGCACCACAGGACCGAACGCAAAAGGAAGGTGCACGTTGATGCAGGGGACTGACCTGTCTAAACACTGACATACCTGTACAATAGCACACATGAAGTTTGCAAAATGATTTGAACTAGGCCTTAGATCTAAAATTATGCCTTTGTCATCCTGAATTTAGTTATGGGTAGTAGTGTGGGGACTGTGGTTACCATGGTGCTAATGCACTCTGTGCTGTTGGAGATAAACACAGGGTGTCTAAACGTGATTGACAGATGCTTCATGTTTCAAAGTATAAGGTGGTGTAGGGGGAAGAAGTTAAGAATTATTCACAGTCTTGTTAGTTAGGTTTCATATTTTCTTTAGCTGTTTTTGCCACATACGTGATCTTGCTGTCCACAGGATGGCTCTCTGAGTATGGCTAGAAACACTAACAGGTTTTCACCCACAAGCATGCAGACTTCTTACCTGGAACATAAATGACATACTAAACAAAATTAAACAAGGAGCCATCCTGAACGCAGCCAAGAAATACTCATCAGGTGTTCTGTTTTTGCAGTGGACGCACTTGATGGGGGATCAAATGTTGCTTCCCAGCCCACTACATCTTTGCCTCTGTCATGCATGCTGGTTTTGTGAGGGGCTTGAAAGGAGTTGCTGTACTCCTCAATTGCCACAACCTTGTTCAACCTCTTAAGACATAGAAGTACCCAATGGGGCTTTATGTGGCTGCCTCAAGCCTTCTATATGGGCAATACCATGATTTTATTGAATATGTATGCATTGCATCGACTCTCCATGGCATTCCTGGTAAACATTGAGTCTGCTCTGACATGGCCGTTTCCAGTCATAGTTGAAATGGGCTGACACTTTGATGGGATTATGGACCAGACATTGGACTAACCCATCACACAATACTCTAACTCAAATACATCTCCTCTCTCGCTGCCCTTGCCAAATCCCTAGGGTTGGGAGATATTTGGCACCATTTCTACCCGAATAAAAGAGAACATACTTTCTATGTCAGGATACACAAATCCATTTCTAAGATAGGTTACTTTCTGATGCCCTCACGGATACCACAGGGTCATAAGTACCCACATCTTGGCTGGGGGCTGTAGGACTATTCCCCAGAGGGCTTGCTCCTAGACTTTGGAAGGTAGCATGGAATGCAGGAAATGGAGTTTCAACACCTGGTGGCTGGCAGACAGTGAAATAGTGATGAACCTTATGGCTGTCGCAGAGCAATACTTCAAAGCTAACTTAGGTTCAGTCAAATCCCCTCAGATGCTTTGGAAAGCTTTACTAGCAACCACTAGGCACCGAATGATGAGTACTTAGCAGGAGGCTACAGATTTAGACAGGAAAAAGTTGCAGAGTTCAAATCCCTTTTTCCCTTCTTAATCTCAAGGCACAATTCTTTCTCACCTGAAGTACTTCGAGAAATTGAGTAAGGCTCCAAAGACAAACCATCCTGGATGAGGCTCGATGGTCATGGATGATGGAAAGCTCCTCCACTGACTAACTAACCAGGAGGTGCTCTGTTGGGCTATTGGGCAGGTTGTTGAACCTAATGGATACACAATCATGGATTGCCAGGACTGCCAGATGCTTGCCTAGATATCTGTTGACTCCTACCTGACCCCATATATCGATGCAGACCCTCCTTCTTCAGAGACAATGCATAATTTCATCAATAATCTGCCTATGCAACACCTTTTGGCATCGGATTAGACTTCATTAGAAGACCCAATTGATACTGAACTAGGCAAGTTGGTTTGTCAACTTCAGACTAGTAAGACTCCCAGCCCCATTGAGTTCCCTGTCTAATTCTTTATACGTCTCTCAGGGAAGATCCTACCCCATCTCAGCTATGATCAAAGCATCTGTTATAAATAGGGCTCCCGGTTTTATGGTATTTATTTTTTTCACATTTCCGTCTGTATTTATCCATATTTATTTTTTGGTCGTTTTATCTGTATTTATCCACATTTATTTTTGACGCAAGAAAAAAAAAACGCTAAAGCTAGCATCTTTCCACATTTATTTAAATTGACAGGCACACTTGCACTAGTTTGTTATAGCTGTGTTTTTAAATTGGAGCCTATGCTAAGTGCACTTTACATATTGGGAGCAAATTTCTTCCCTGTCCTCTAAGAAAAGATGCGTGAATTAGTGATTTTGATTAGGTCTCATTTGCGCAGCTGTCTTGCAAAATGTCAATACATTACTAACTCTTTTACTCACATTTAAACAGCCATCTCAGAGAGTGTCTGCTCTTAGAATATCAGATCATTCTTAGTGTGCACTAGAAGACGACCTACCCCACGAGGCATTGTAAATCGCCAAAATATCGAAAGAATCTCGCATCTTCATCTGTACAGAATAGTGCTTTGATATGGACACTATGGAGAAAATGTAGAGCACAGGTGGTGCAAGTCATTTCTCTTCTTGTTTTTATTTTTATTTAAGTAGCACTTAAATAAACATTAAATAGAAAAATGAAGTCATGCTAACTGACTTGCTCACCTCTCACTCAGCCTCACTGCCCAACAGCGTGCATAGTCACGGAGAGATGCAGCCGGGCTTCATGCTAATAGTTGTTGGAGGCATTTCTGCCACGCTCCCCCCTGCCCTGCCACATCAACCTCCTTCACCCTCCCACACAACAAGAAACAAAAGGTTGCTGGAGCAGCAGCCGATGTCCTGGGGTGTTTTCACACCTCTTAATGGACATCGGCTGTTTGCACTGCTCCAGCAATTATCTTGCGAAAACTACCGCAGTGAGAGGTGCTGGAGTGTCTCTGCAGACACAGTGCTCCCAGTTCCCCGTCTCTGGAGCAGTTTTGGGTCAGCAGTTTCCGTTTCTTTGGCCGCCCCTGTGCACCTCTGACTCGGATTTTACAGAGGAGCACAGAGGCAGGAGGAGCATTTGTTTTATAAGTATTTTCCCGTTTTTATATATAAATACAGAGAAAAACCAAAATGTTTTCCGTCTGTATTTATATGTAAAAATCCGTTTAAACGGAAAACCGGGAGCCTTAGTTATAAATTACAGTGTTCCACAAAGCAGGCAGAGCCATGGAGGCATGTACTTCATACAGACCGATTTCTCTCATAAATATAGAGGATAAGATCCTAACAAAAGTCCTCATAAATTGCCTTATTTGCATTATCAATGCTCTGGTACACCACAACCAAAATGGTTCCTTGCTGAATAGAGTCATAAAGCATAATACTCAACCACTCCACAACTCTCTCATCCTGGCAACCGTCTACAGGACCTGCTCACTCTTCTCATAATGGATTTCTAAAAGGCCTTTGATTCAGTTGAATGGAAGTTTATCCCTTGCAAAAAAGAATCTTGCACCCCAACTTCCTCAGTTACGTTTGACTATACGTACAGCTCACAGGAAGTGTCTGAATCAATGGAAAATGGTCAGAGCCCTTGCCAGTTGGTAGAGGAAACAGGCGGGTCTGCCATCCCTCTGCCCTTCTATTTGGCCTAGCCATTGAACCTCTTATGAAATTGGCTTAGAACCTACATAGATTTGGGTTCACAGGGAAGGTGGAAGCAGAGTGTTACTCTATGCAGATGACTTATTTATTTATCTCTAAAATATCAAGGAATCTGGCCTTTGCGCTCTGTGAATTTTAACAAAATATGGTGAATTCTCCAGCCTTAAAATTATAGGTTTATGTTGGTGGTATATTGGATCGGGAGAGGAATGTCATAGTTGAAGTGGGCCTCAGGCCTGACGATTGCGACTGAGGGGTTCACATACTTGGGCATCTATGTTCCAAGGGACGGGGCTAAAAGCTGTAGGGGCAACATACTTCCCTTGTTGGATGGGATGCCAAAGCATATGCCTTATTTGTCCCCCTTCCTCTGTTGCAGATAGCACGGACAGCTATAACTAAAACGATATTCCTACTCAAACTTCTATATATACTCTGGAATTACCTACACAAATTCGCAAAGGGATTTTCTCTACACAAATTAACGTTTTAATGAAGATTTTACTATGGGATAAAGTCATTCTTAGAGTAGTAATAAACAAATGGTTCCAGTACCCACCTGATGGCAGCCTGCGAATGGCCAACATCTTGTCTCACTATAATCTAGTTGTTGTTAATGATTGGGTATTTGGCCCACATTTCAATCACAACCATGCAGCTCAGTGGTGGACAATTGGGTGACTAACACCTGCTATATTTCCCTTATGGTAAAAAGACCCCACCGGGCCTTCCCTCCAGTATGTCATGGTAATTTGCTGAGCGCTATCTAGTGGAATAATCAGCTCACTGGAGAGACCCTATTATAAATGGGTGCAACTCTGAAGCAGGTGCATGCCCTTCTGTGTTTTTGTGGCAATGGTATGTCTTTTCTGGATATGTGGTGACCCACAACATTATATGCTCATTTGTCAGACCCTGAGTCGGACTTTGACCTCAATACGCAACCAATCTTTCGATACTTACAACGTTTCCATAACCTGTTTCCAAACTTAGCGAAACCAGGAGGCACACTATATTTTAATCCACTGATATCCAAATTTCTAATGAAAAACACAGGCAAACATGCAATTTTCTGGCTCTATTGTGTTTTTTGTGATTAATATTTTGGCCTCCTTTCTTAACCTAAGTGTGCCATGGGAGGTAGACATAGGCTCCCTATTGAAGGATATTGAAGGAGGACTGTTGATGAATCCAAGGAAAGACGCTCTGGCCCAGTTCTGCCTGACCCAGTTCAAATGTCTACACCACACATACCTAACCTGAAAAAAGCTCTGGTCCTTCTGCTTTGACGCCTCCCCAATGTGCCTGAGAAGAGGGAATTGAGAATGACTTGATGCACACAATTTGGCATTGCTGAGTATTACAATTGTTTTGAGATTGAGTTTCCTGGTCCCTGGCGAATGGAGTGGGCTGGCTACTGGATCTGACTTCTAAGATAGCCGTATTCAACATCCTACAAGACCTAGGCACCCGCAGGTACATCCACACCTTCAGACATATTGGCCTCTGTTCTGCCGAAAGAGACAGTCATGACCTAGATTGTTGGGCACAATGACTAGACCATTGCATGGCCTTGTAAATACTGGAATAATGAGCCAGAGGGAGCTCACAGAAACACCATAAAATATGAGGTGTATGGCTAACCTATATGAGGCTTTGATCATGGTATTCCATGGGATGCTGATATATATTGACTTACCCGGACATGATAATGGGGGGGCCTTGTGTATAGGGCATTCACTGAGACTGGGCCTTTTGTTTGTCACCGAAAGAACACTTCTTGCACATTCATTGCTCATAAATCTTCAAGTATTCTTCATGAGTTGAATGATATGATGCACATTGTGAACTCACGTAAATCTTTGTTCTCGCATTATTCTGACCATATACTTCACTAAATATTCAGTCATTACTTATATATGCATATATACCTGAAATACCAATAAAGTTGTTTAGAAAAAAAGGAGCTGGAAATAATTGGGCCATTAGATGCTACAAACTGGATAGTATTTGTTATCACTTATTCTGGATTTGGCCAAATTTGATTATATATTGCAAAGAGGTATTTTACAAATGAAATACGATCCTATGTACTGAAATCCTGCCGGCAATCAGCTGGCTTTCTAGGGAATAACATGTCAGTCAGTAAAATTATCTAAACACTGGCTTGTCTTTGTAGCCACATTTGCGTGCTAAAACATACTACAAAAACTGCAGAACAAATACCACTCCGCTGACTGAAATGTGGCGACCAATTCAATGAAAATCTCGAAAATAGAAAATGTTTTATTATTCAGACAAAATAAAGTTCGGAAACTTTTGAAAAGTAGGTCGAGATAGCTTTGTTTGAGGATGGTGCACGTTATAACGATCAGAGGACTTTGGGAAACCACATTTTTAATAATATTAATAATAATAAATACAATTAAGAAACACTGTTGCCTTTAAATACTTGTATTACTTTATCATTTCGCGATGCATTAATTCTCACCAACTTGTCAGCCTAAGATATAGTATTTAAAAACTGCACTTACATTCTTCGTTAATTCCTTTGAGGTGTGCTTCAACTGTTCCAACTCTTCCAACTTCAGGTGGCATTGAGCCAGCAGCTTCATCACAGAGAGATCATGCTCTTGTTCACTCTTGGCTTGGTTCCTGCAGGTAATGGTTTTGTCATTTACCTTTGCTTGGTACTCAGTGTCGCTGTCATCATCAGCACTTGCTGCAGAAACACTGAACTGCTCAGCTGTCCTATTAATTAGTTTATCTTGGTAATTACAGTGCATCAGTTTCAAATTCAGCAATCTAAGATTAACCAAAGTTTTGTTGACTGGGAAATGGTGCTTTGAATTACTTTCAGGTGAAGCCTTAAAAAGTTGGTTATTCTGCATTAACATATCATCTAACATTTCCTCTTCCACCAGGGATTGCTGGTGCCACCGTAGTTGTTTAGTTGTTGAGCCAAATACGCTGTCAGTCTTTTTAGCCTTATTCCATTCAATTCCAGTGGTGACATTTTGCAGTTCCCACTGGTTGCTTGTCTTGGTTTCATCTGAAACACCTCCCATTCTCCATCTTATGTCATTCCTTACACATTCTGCTTGGTTTGTCAAGCCAATGTTATTTGTAGTCTCTGGATTGGAATTACTTGGGAAGCATTTTTCATAAATGTTTTTTTCTGCTGAGCTCCTTGGTAAGTTAGGCTCTTCAAGTTCCTTTGGGATCTCCGGGCAAGCACGGAAATACATATAGCACGGTTCTGCAATATTACCTTCCATTCCAACTACCACTTCAACTTTACTAGTGAATTAAGCTGTGTTTCTGTCTACATATTACATTGGGTAGATATACAACGGCTCTTCTGCTGGTTGGCCACAGGACCTATTGACTCTGACTGCAGTCACTTTGCTGCAGTTCCCAGAACTTGACAGACGCCACCAACAGTACCAATTGGATTTTTGTGCTTTGCATTAATATAAACAGATTGGGTTGGATCCCATCTCAGAAATTCATTTTGATATTGCCATCTCAGAAATGTACCTTCATACCTAAAAAAAGAAAAGAAGACTATTAGTCCTAATAAAAATGGCAGGATGTGTATTTGACCTTTAATGCATGGTTAGATGTTAAGCCTTTGGAATCAGTAAGGTGCTATCAGTTGATATCTTTTGACAGAGATGTTTTAAGGCATGAGCAAAGGGGGGAATTTCCCAGTGCTCCCACCTTCCATGCAGCCCCTGTAAAAGTAAACTTTCGCTTTTTCATACTTCCATCTATTTCTCCCTCTCATCCTTTTACATATATTTCAATATTGTTTGGTATCATGGGGCCTGAATGAGCAGAAAATGGGTAATAATTTTCAAAGTTGTTCCAAACACAGGCCCCAAAATATACCTTACCGCTCAAACAGAGGGGGCCCTAATGAGAAGGATGAAGGTAGGGAGACATAGGGGAAAACACAAGGCAATCAAACAAGAAGGCAACCCTACCTATTTATTTCAAAATATGCATAACGTCACAAATAGTTATAGCATGACCAGTGCTGATGAATAGGTCCCCAAAGGAGGAGGACACATAGGGACAAGATTATAACAAAATAGATTTATTTAATCAATAAATAAGACATAATAATAACATCAATTAAAGAGATCCCACCGCTCATTCATACAATCTCACACAACCAAACCATCAATCACACCTCTATCATTCAAAAGCAAAACATCATACATGCACTCAAATGGTTAGGCAACCTATGTGTTTAAACAAATCCCCACAGAATATCCTGGATATCATTGAACAAGATGCTAGGAACAGATCAAAGTCGTCAACATAACTCAATGTGTACAAAATGCAAATAATAAAACAATAATACAATCACAGAATTGGTGGCTGCATTGGAGGATGTTTCTGGAAGGGGGAAAATTGTGGACAACACTCTAACCGAAGTTACATCAACAAGCGCCGACGCGCGTTTCGGTGTGCAGCCCGGCTACGGGCAAACACCTTCTTCAGGGCGCAAATAGCGGTGAAATCAAGCGGTGGGTAAATTCTGAAAAATGAACAGACATGGCATGATGATCTATACTCCTATGTTGCTGCTCTAAACTAATTCATTTCAATATGATATATACTGCATCAAAAAAAATATAATCTAACAAAACCTAATGGGTATAGAATCCTGACAGCACTGGTACAATGTACATACAAAATCAAGCAAAACACTAATCATGGAACAAGTTGTGCACAGTTATGGATAGAACAAAATTAAAACACATATACATATAAACCAAAACATATATAAAGATAAAAATAAAACTAGTAAGACAATGATAATGGGGACCCCAAATAGGAATTAATCAGAAAGCAGATAACTAAATACGAACAAAGTCATGTACCTGGTTTAAAAATAAACTCAAGCCTCGATGTAGGTAAAATGGACAGCCAGGAACAACAATAAAACGTGCCGGTTTCAGAATAACGTCATATTCGTGATTGTAAAAGAAGTCCGGGCAGATGTCCTCTCTGCCTATGGCAAAAATAGAAAAAACGCCATATATAACAAAATCATTAGAAGTCCGGGCACAAATCCTCTCTAACTGAGGCGAAAATGGAATAAACGCCATATACAACAAAATTATTAGAGGTTCGCATGCGAGCGGGCTAAAGGCCGATGTTCTGGTTAACAAACACGCATTTGTTAGATATGCACTCAGGTAAACAACTCACCCGAAGGAGCGAGTTGCTTGATGAATAGATCCTGGATGGCCGCGAGGGTAAAACCACAGACCCTGTTCGGACTGGATACGGGAGTTCAAAAAGCAGCTAGGGCCTGGGCCGAGAGCCGTGGTAATGCAGGTTTTTAACGGGCAATGGGCTCCAATGACATAAAAGAAATTCTTGCGAAGAGTTAAGGAACAGGAAAAAGAAAAGAGAAAAGTATAAGTCTAAGCAACCACAGCCCTTAAAGAGCTTACAAGAGCTCTAGAGTTCTGGCGACATCTAGTGTTCTACACAGACATGCGAACTCTAACGTAAACAAACGGTGAATCCGTTATAAAAGGGATGTTGTTTACCTGACAACCTGGATACACTATTAAAGGAGCAAAACGAAATTGCACCGCAGGTCCCTAGCGTGGCAGGTATAAACGGGCCTGAAAATAATGAAAGAATCGGGGAGACGATTCTATGAAGGAAAAATAAATACAACAGCATAAATGTATGAGAGCGGACATGCCATAGAAAAAGAAAAAGAAAAAACAGCCTTCCGTCCCTTGCGCTTCCAGGGGAAGATATAAACTTACCCAGGTCTCAATGTATTAGATGACCGAGCGATATGATGGTCGATCGGTTCGATCGGTAATAAAGCAGACTCCGTCACGTAGAAACGCACAGAGAAGAAAACGGCGAATTTAAATCAAAACACTGCCGTGCGAATAAACCAATCACGGTGCAGTATAGGGTCATCTGATACAAATAGGTCAGATGGGCATAAGTATGCACGAAAAAGCGAAATGGACTCAAAGAGTGAACGGAGCCCAAACGGCAATGGATCGCCACAATCAGTCCATCCAAAATCACTGCACGAATGACTGTGTCAACCACTACAGAACCTTTTTACAAAAAAAGAAGAGCAACCTATGTAGTGCATAGGAGTAAAGAATAACCATAAAAAAGCTACCTCCAAAAATAATATAAATCACATTTATGGGACTAGAGGAATCAGAAAAAGGAAAACAAGGAAGGTCAGCTCCTATTGTCCAAATAATCGTCAACTACAAAAATAGAGGTTGAAAGCTAATTCAGAGGCAACATTAAAGAAAAGCATGTTCCCATTGGAGACTTTCGTTGAGTCCCTGGTCCTTGGTGTTAAGAAGGAACATCCAAAATAATTCGCGTTTTAGCGAATGGCAGACATGTCCGAGCCCGGAGTGCTGCGCACCTTTTCTAAAATGGTCCAGCGTAGATCTTTTTCGCAATGTTCCTGCGAGGCCCAATGTTTCACCAATGGGGCCGAAAGTTTGAGAAGCCTGATGTTGGATTTGTGTTCGCCAATGCGAATTCTACACTCCCTGGCTGTTTCTCCCACATACGCCATATTGCAGGGGCATAAAATGGCATATACAATGTTTGTAGAGCGACAGTTGGTCATTTCCTTAAGGTACACGGTACGCGAGTTGTTGCAAATCTGGTCACTGACTATCGCATTGTGACAAGCCTGACAATTGCCACATTTGTGGTTGCCTTTAACTGGCGCTCCCCCTATTATAGAGCTTTGAGCAAAACTGGGTCTATTGGATCCTTTAGCTCGCACAAGCATATTCCTCAAATTTTTATTCCTTTTAAAGGAAAAGATGGGTTTACTAATCAGGGGCAGGGATTGGTCCAAGTTTAGAAGGTGCCACTGAGAATTAACAATTTGGCGTACTTTATTGTTGAACCATGAGTGTTTAGTCACACAAACCAGTTGATCCAAAGGGTTTTTTTGTTTTGGCAGGAACATAGAATCTCGATCGTAGTATCTTGCTCTTTTAGAGCATTCTTCACAAGTTTAGATGGATAGCCTCTGGCAATAAGTTTGATCTTAAGAGCTTCAGCATGATAAAGATATTCTTTGATGGTAGTACAGTTCCTGCGATATCGCAGGAACTGGCTAAATGGTATTCCATCTTTCTGGCAGCTAGGATGGAAACTCTTAAAATGCAACAGAGTGTTTCTTGCGGTCGGTTTCGTATATAAGGAAACCGCTAGCTGACACTCAGAATGCTCGATCCACACATCCAGGAATTCCAGTTTTGAGTGCTGGTATGTGCCGTAAAGGTCAAATTAGGGTCAGCCAAATTGATCCAAGAAATAAATTCATCCAAAGTGTTCTGGTCCCCTTGCCAGATAAAGAAAATATCGTCGATAAAACGGGACCAGTAATGTATGCTCTCATAAAAAGGGGCCACTTTGTTGTAGATGTTATAACTCTCGAAGTGCCCCATATATAGACACGCAACGCTAGGAGCGCAAGCAGCCCCCATGCTTACTCCCTGAATCTGATGGAAAAAGGTGTTCTCGAATTCAAAAAAGTTTTCAGATAAAACGATCTCAAGGAGTTGAAGAATGAGAGTAGAATTAGTCAAGGTGTTTTCGCCTTCTATTATGCCCTTGATAACCTCAAATGCTCCTTTTTGAGGTATGTTTGAGTATAAAGACTCAAGATCCATGGTAACGAGGATCTCCTGCTGGTTGTTGAAAGGGAAGCCCTCGATTTGAGAGATAAAGTGGCCCGTATCCTTAATATATGATGGTAAAATAGCGACCAGTGGTTTCAAAAACCGGTCCACGTATTTAGAATGCGGCTCCGTGGCCGACCCAATGGTGGACACAATTGGTCTAAGTGGGGGGTCCGTCTCGTGTTTGTGAGTCTTTGGCAACCCGTAGATGATAGGAATACGGGTGTAAGAGGGAGTAAGAAATTCAGCCTCTTTCTGGCATTTCTCACCTCTTTCAACGGCCACCTCTACTACTTTTAGGATCCGGCGTTTGAGTTGAGGTTCAGGGTTGGACATGATTTTTTCATAATGCCTGGGTGAACCCAGAAGGCACTCCATTTTTTCTCTGTATTTGTTAGAGTCGAAAATAACAATACCTCCCCCTTTATCGCATGGTTTGATCGTCAGAGAGGTATCATCTTTGAGTTTCTTTAGGGCATAATGCTCCCCTTTAGTAATATTGTAAATAGGTTTGGGGATGTATTTAATGGACTGTTTGATCTTCTGAAGGACCGCCCTCTCAAACAAGTCCACCTCAGCGCCAACCTGATCTATTTCGGGGCAAAATGTGGACGGAGGTTTGAGGCCCGAAAGGTTTTCTTCGCTCGGTGTATTATTTCTATTGAGAAAGAATTTTTGTAAACAAATCTTTCGAAAGAAAGAATGCATGTCTCTCATCAATTCAAATTCATCAAAGTAGGTCGTAGGAACGAATGAAAGTCCCTTATCTAGAAGAGTCTCTGTGCGTGGATCCAGAGGACTGGAAGACAGATTAAAGATGGGAATCATATCTAGGTTCGCCAATACTGGTGTTGGCGGGTCTGAATGTACTTCTGAGCTGGCTCCTGTTCCTCGAAACGGGTCCTCTGCGCTTGTCCCCGGTTGGGGAAGGAGCCCCTCTGTTGTTGGCCCAATTGGAACCCCCTTTGTTGTTGTTGCCCTCGATATCTGGGGTGAAAATTTCCACTTCGGTTGCCTAAAAAATTATTATCAGGACCAGATCTATCCGAGTTGTATCTAGGTGGGTAATTCTGATACGTGGACCCCTCGCCCTCAGAATCGGTGGTATCTGAGAATGTAGTGATTCGTTGATGTCCCCAATTGGCGGTATTGCTACCCGCCGCGATCTCACTGTTGGATTTATAGAATCCCTCAGAGAGAAAAGGGTAAGTGCGTTCTTGTGTGAACAAGCGTATATCCTTTCTTAACTTCTCCGTCTTTCTCTTGAGAAGATATTCACTGAAAGAATCTAGCTCGTAGGAAATTTCCTCGAGTTTCTTCTTACCCTCTTCAACACTGTGTGACTGTTTCAGTTTGTCTTCCAGCTCCTGGATCTCTTTGTTTAATAGTTCCACAACCTCACGGGCCGTCTCGATAATGAGTATCATCCAGTCCCTGGAGCAGCGATTGGAGATGAGTGCCCACTTCTCCAGGAACTGTCTGATCTCATTGAATAGGCCCGGGATGTTGCTGACTCTTAGCCCGATGGGTATAGTGCCTGCTTTGAAATACTCGAGCATAAAGCTGGCATGGGACTCAGTACGCTTAGATTTTTTCCTCAAATTAAATAACTTCGTCCATTCCTCATTAAGTCCCTTAGATAAAGTGAAAAGCTGATCATTGCCCGCGGTCTGACCTAACAGTCGTGCTAGGTCCTCGTCGGTAAAACCGAAGGTTTTAATACTTTCTGTCGACATAGGGAAGGTAACAATTAAAGATATACTGATCAACTACAACAAATGGGGTCAAAAGACCAACCAGACGACACCCAAAGATATGACACACACAAATCACCAAAAAGTGAATAATATCAAATAAAAAGGAAAATAAAGATAAACAAATAAAGTGCACACGTTCCAGAGGACAGCTCAGGATGGAAAACAAACAAACCCCCACAGCACAAGGCTGGGAAGAAACTACCGCTCAAACAGAGGGGGCCCCTAATGAGAAGGATGAAGGTAGGGAGACATAGGGCAACCCTACCGATTTATTTCAAAATATGCATAACGTCACAAATAATTAGAGCATGACCAGTGCTGATGAATAGGTCCCCAAAGGAGGAGGACACATAGGGAGAGGATTATAACAAAATAGATTTATTTAATCAATAAATAAGACATAATAATAACATCAATTAAAGAGATCCCACCGCTCATTCATACAATCTCACACAACCAAACCATCAATCACACCTCTATCATTCAAAAGCAAAACATCATACATGCACTCAAATGGTTAGGCAACCTATGTGTTTAAACAAATCCCCACAGAATATCCTGGATATCATTGAACAAGATGCTAGGAACAGATCAAAGTCGTCAACATAACTCAATGTGTACAAAATGCAAAAAATATAACAATAATACAATCACAGAATTGGTGGCTGCATTGGAGGATGTTTCTGGAAGGGGGAAAATTGTGGACAACACTCTAACCGAAGTTACATCAACAAGCGCCGACGCGCGTTTCGGTGTGCAGCCCGGCTATGGGCAAACACCTTCTTCAGAGCGCAAATAGCGGTGAAATCAAGCGGTGGGTAAATTCTGAAAAATGAACAGACATGGCATGATGATCTATACTCCTATGTTGCTGCTCTAAACTAATTCATTTCAATATGATATATACTGCATTCAAAAAATATAATCTAACAAAACCTAATGGGTATAGAATCCTGACAGCACTGGTACAATGTACATACAAAATCAAGCAAAACACTAATCATGGAACAAGTTGTGCACAGTTATGGATAGAACAAAATTAAAACACATATACATATAAACCAAAACATATATAAAAATAAAAATAAAACTAGTAAGACAATGACAATGGGGACCCCAAATATGAATTAATCAGAAAGCAGATAACTAAATACGAACAAAGTCATGTACCTGGTTTAAAAATAAACTCAAGCCTCGATGTAGGTAAAATGGACAGCCAGGAACAACAATAAAACATGCCGGTTTCAGAATAACGTCATATTCGTGATTGTAAAAGAAGTCCGGGCACATGTCCTCTCTGCCTATGGCAAAAATAGAAAAAACGCCATATATAACAAAATCATTAGAAGTCCGGGCACAAACCCTCTCTAACTGAGGCGAAAATGGAATAAACGCCATATATAACAAAATTATTAGAGGTTCGCATGCGAGCGGGCTAAAGGCCGATGTTCTGGTTACCAAACACGCATTTGTTAGACATGCACTCAGGTAAACAACTCACCCGAAGGAGCGAGTTGCTTGATGAATAGATACTGGATGGCCGCGAGGGTAAAACCACAGACCCTGTTCGGACTGGATACGGGAGTTCAAAAAGCAGCTAGGGCCTAGGCCGAGAGCCGTGGTAATGCAGGTTTTTAACGGGCAAAGGGTTCCAATGACATAAAAGAAATTCTTGCGAAGAGTTAAGGAACAGGAAAAAGAAAAGAGAAAAGTATAAGTCTAAGCAACCACAGCCCTTAAAGAGCTTACAAGAGCTCTAGAGTTCTGGCGACACCTAGTGTTCTACACAGACATGCGAACTCTAACGTAAACAAACGGTGAATCCGTTATAAAAGGGATGTTGTTTAGAGGTGAGATTGATGCTTTGGTTGTGTGAGATTGTATGAATGAGCGGTGGGATCTCTTTAATTGATGTTATTATTATGTCTTATTTATTGATTAAATAAATCTATTTTGTTATAATCTTGTCCCTATGTGTCCTCCTCCTTTGGGGACCTATTCATCAGCACTGGTCATGCTATAATTATTTGTGACGTTATGCATATTTTGAAATAAATAGGTAGGGTTGCCTTCTTGTTTGATTGCCTTGTGTTTTCCCCTATGTCTCCCTACCTTCATCCTTCTCATTAGGGGCCCCCTCTGTTTGAGCGGTAGTTTCTTCCCAGCCTTGTGCTGTGGGGGTTTGTTTGTTTTCCATCCTGAGCTGTCCTCTGGAACGTTTGCACTTTATTTGTTTATCTTTATTTTCCTTTTTATTTGATATTATTCACTTTTTGGTGATTTGTGTGTGTCATATCTTTGGGTGTCGTCTGGTTGGTCTTTTGACCCCATTTGTTGTAGTTGATCAGTATATCTTTAATTGTTACCTTCCCTATGTCGACAGAAAGTATTAAAACCTTCGGTTTTACCGACGAGGACCTAGCACGACTGTTAGGTCAGACCGCGGGCAATGATCAGCTTTTCACTTTATCTAAGGGACTTAATGAGGAATGGACGAAGTTATTTAATTTGAGGAAAAAATCTAAGCGTACTGAGTCTCATGCCAGCTTTATGCTCGAGTATCTCAAAGCAGGCACTATACCCATCGGGCTAAGAGTCCGTAACATCCCGGGCATATTCATTGAGATCAGACAGTTCCTGGAGAAGTGGGCACTCATCTCCAACCGCTGCTCCAGGGACTGGATGATACTCATTATCGAGATGGCCCGTGAGGTTGTGGAACTATTAAACAAAGAGATCCAGGAGCTGGAAGACAAACTGAAACAGTCACACAGTGTTGAAGAGGGTAAGAAGAAACTCGAGGAAATTTCCTACGAGCTAGATTCTTTCAGTGAATATCTTCTCAAGAGAAAGACGGAGAAGTTAAGAAAGGATATACGCTTGTTCACACAAGAACGCACTTACCCTTTTCTCTCTGAGGGATTCTATAAATCCAACAGTGAGATTGCGGCGGGTAGCAATACCGCCAATTGGGGACATCAACAAATCACTACATTCTCAGATACCACTGATTCTGAGGGCGAGGGTTCCACGTATCAGAATTACCAACCTAGATACAACTCGGATAGATCTGGTCCTGATAATCATTTTTTAGGCAACCGAAGGGGCAATTTTCGCCCCAGATATCGAGGGCAACAACAACAAAGGGGGTTCCAATTGGGCCAACAACAGAGGGGCTTCTTCCCCAACCGGGGACAAGCGCAGAGGACCCGTTTCGAGGACCAGGAGCCAGCTCAGAAGTACATTCAGACCCGCCAACACCAGTATTGGCGAACCTAGATATGATTCCCATCTTTAATCTGTCTTCCAGTCCTCTGGATCCACACACGGAGACTCTTCTAGCTAAGGGACTTTCATTCGTTCCCACGACCTACTTTGATGAATTTGAATTGATGAGAGACATGCATTCTTTCTTTTGAAAGATTCGTTTACAAAAATTCTTTCTCAATAGAAATAATACACCGAGCGAAGAAAACCTTTCGGGCCTCAAACCTCCGTCCACGTTTTGCCCCGAAATAGATCAGGTTGGCGCTGAGGTGGACTTGTTTGAGAGGGCGGTCCTTCAGAAGATCAAACAGTCCATTAAATACATCCCCAAACCTATTTACAATATTACTAAAGAGGAGCATTATGCCCTAAAGAAACTCAAAGATGATACCTCTCTGACGATCAAACCATGCGATAAAGGGGGAGGTATTGTTATTTTCGACTCTAACAAATACAGAGAAAAAATGGAGTGCCTTCTGGGTTCACCCAGGCATTATGAAAAAATCATGTCCAACCCTGAACCTCAACTCAAACGCCGGATCCTAAAAGTAGTAGAGGCGGCCGTTGAAAGAGGTGAGAAATGCCAGAAAGAGGCTGAATTTCTTACTCCCTCTTACACCCGTATTCCTATCATCTACGGGTTGCCAAAGACTCACAAACACGAGACGGACCCCCCACTTAGACCAATTGTGTCCACCATTGGGTCGGCCATGGAGCCGCTTTCTAAATACGTGGACCGGTTTTTGAAACCACTGGTCGCTATTTTACCATCATATATTAAGGATACGGGCCACTTTATCTCTCAAATCGAGGGCCTCCCTTTCAACAACCAGCAGGAGATCCTCGTTACCATGGATCTTGAGTCTTTATACTCAAAGATACTTCAAAAAGGAGCATTTGAGGTTATCAAGGGCATAATAGAAGGCGAAAACACCTTGACTAATTCTACTCTCATTCTTCAACTCCTTGAGATCGTTTTATCTGAAAACTTTTTTGAATTCGAGAACTCCTTTTTCCATCAGATTCAGGGAGTAAGCATGGGGGCTGCTTGCGCTCCTAGCGTTGCGTGTCTATATATGGGGCACTTCGAGAGTTATAACATCTACAACAAAGTGGCCCCTTTTTATGAGAGCATACATTACTGGTCCCGTTTTATCGACGATATTTTCTTTATCTGGCAAGGGGACCAGAACACTTTGGATGAATTTATTTCTTGGATCAATTTGGCTGACCCTAATTTGACCTTTACGGTACATACCAGCACTCAAAAACTGGAATTCCTGGATGTGTGGATCGAGCATTCTGAGTGTCAGCTAGCGGTTTCCTTATATACGAAACCGACCGCAAGAAACACTCTGTTGTATTTTAAGAGTTTCCATCCTAGCTGCCAGAAAGATAGAATACCATTTAGCCAGTTCCTGCGATATCGCAGGAACTGTACTACCATCAAAGAATATCTTTATCATGCTGAAGCTCTTAAGATCAAACTTATTGCCAGAGGCTATCCATCTAAACTTGTGAAGAATGCTCTAAAAAGAGCAAGATACTACGATCGAGATTCTATGTTCCTGCCAAAACAAAAAAAACCTTTGGATCAACTGGTTTGTGTGACTAAACACTCATGGTTCAACAATAAATTACGCCAAATTGTTAATTCTCAGTGGCACCTTCTAAACTTGGACCAATCCCTGCCCCTGATTAGTAAACCCATCTTTTCCTTTAAAAGGAATAAAAATTTGAGGAATATGCTTGTGCGAGCTAAAGGATCCAATAGACCCAGTTTTGCTCAAAGCTCCATAATAGGGGGAGCGCCAGTTAAAGGCAACCACAAATGTGGCAATTGTCAGGCTTGTCACAAAGCGATAGTCAGTGACCAGATTTGCATCAACTCGCGATCCGTGTACCTTAAGGAAATGACCAACTGTCGCTCTACAAACATTGTATATGCCATTTTATGCCCCTGCAATGTGGCGTATGTGGGAGAAACAGCCAGGGAGTGTAGAATTCGCATTGGCGAACACAAATCCAACATCAGGCTTCTCAAACTTTCGGCCCCATTGGTGAAACATTGGGCCTCGCAGGAACATTGCGAAAAAGATCTACGCTGGACCATTTTAGAAAAGGTGCGCAGCACTCCGGGCTCGGACATGACTGCCATTCGCCGAAAACGCGAATTATTTTGGATGTTCCTTCTTAACACCAAGGACCAGGGACTCAACGAAAGTCTCCAATGGGAACATGCTTTTCTTTAATGTTGCCTCTGAATTAGCTTTCAACCTCTATTTTTGTAGTTGACGATTATTTGGACAATAGGAGCTGACCTTCCTTGTTTTCCTTTTTCTGATTCCTCTAGTCCCATAAATGTGATTTATATTATTTTTGGAGGTAGCTTTTTTATGGTTATTCTTTACTCCTATGCACTACATAGGTTGCTCTTCTTTTTTTGTAAAAAGGTTCTGTAGTGGTTGACACAGTCATTCGTGCAGTGATTTTGGATGGACTGATTGTTCCAATCCATTGCCGTTTGGGCTCCGTTCACTCTTTGAGTCCATTTCGCTTTTTCGTGCATACTTATGCCCATCTGACCCATTTGTATCAGATGACCCTATACTGCACCGTGATTGGTTTATTCGCACAGCAGTGTTTTGATTTAAATTCGGCGTTTTCTTCTCTGTGCGTTTCAACGTGACGGAGCCTGCTTTATTACCGATCGAACCGATCGACCATCATGTCGCCCGGTCATCTAATACATTGAGACCTGGGTAAGTTTATATCTTTCCCTGGAAGCGCAAGAGACGGAAGGCTGTTTTTTCTTTTTCTTTTTCTTTGGCATGTCCGCTCTCATACATTTATGCTGTTGTATTTATTTTTCCTTCATAGAATCGTCTCCCCGATTCCTTCATTATTTTCAGGCCCGTTTATACCTGCCACGCTAGGGGACCTGCGGTGCAATTTCGTTTTGCTCCTTTAATAGTGTATCCAGGTTGTCAGGTAAACAACATCCCTTTTATAACGGATTCACCGTTTGTTTACGTTAGAGTTCGCATGTCTGTGTAGAACACTAGATGTCGCCAGAACTCTAGAGCTCTTGTAAGCTCTTTAAGGGCTGTGGTTGCTTAGACTTATACTTTTCTCTTTCTTTTTCCTGTTCCTTAACTCTTCGCAAGAATTTCTTTATGTCATTGGAGCCCTTTGCCCGTTAAAAACCTGCATTACCACGGCTCTCGGCCCAGGCCCTAGCTGCTTTTTGAACTCCCGTATCCAGTCCGAACAGGGTCTGTGGTTTTACCCTCGCGGCCATCCAGGATCTATTCATCAAGCAACCTCGCTCCTTCGGGTGAGTTGTTTACCTGAGTGCATGTCTAACAAATGCGTGTTTGGTAACCAGAACATCGGCCTTTAGCCCGCTCGCATGCGAACCTCTAATACTTTTGTTATATATGGCGTTTATTCCATTTTCGCCTCAGTTAGAGAGGGTTTGTGCCCGGACTTCTAATGATTTTGTTATATATGGCGTTTTTTCTATTTTTGCCATAGGCAGAGAGGACATGTGCCCGGACTTCTTTTACAATCACGAATATGACGTTATTCTGAAACCGGCACGTTTTATTGTTGTTCCTGGCTGTCCATTTTACCTACATCGAGGCTTGAGTTTATTTTTAAACCAGGTACATGACTTTGTTCGTATTTAGTTATCTGCTTTCTGATTAATTCCTATTTGGGGTCCCCATTGTCATTGTCTTACTAGTTTTATTTTTATTTTTATATATGTTTTGGTTTATATGTATATGTGTTTTAATTTTGTTCTATCCATAACTGTGCACAACTTGTTCCATGATTAGTGTTTTGCTTGATTTTGTATGTACATTGTACCAGTGCTGTCAGGATTCTATACCCATTAGGTTTTGTTAGATTATATTTTTTTTGATGCAGTATATATCATATTGAAATGAATTAGTTTAGAGCAGCAACATAGGAGTATAGATCATCATGCCATGTCTGTTCATTTTTCAGAATTTACCCACCGCTTGATTTCACCGCTATTTGCGCCCTGAAGAAGGTGTTTGCCCATAGCCGGGCTGCACACCGAAACGCGCGTCGGCGCTTGTTGATGTAACTTCGGTTAGAGTGTTGTCCATAATTTTCCCCCTTCCAGAAACATCCTCCAATGCAGCCACCAATTCTGTGATTGTATTATTGTTATATTTTTTGCATTTTGTACACATTGAGTTATGTTGACGACTTTGATCTGTTCCTAGCATCTTGTTCAATGATATCCAGGATATTCTGTGGGGATTTGTTTAAACACATAGGTTGCCTAACCATTTGAGTGCATGTATGATGTTTTGCTTTTGAATGATAGAGGTGTGATTGATGGTTTGGTTGTGTGAGATTGTATGAATGAGCGGTGGGATCTCTTTAATTGATGTTATTATTATGTCTTATTTATTGATTAAATAAATCTATTGTGTTATAATCTTGTCCCTATGTGTCCTCCTCCGTTGGGGACCTATTCATCAGCACTGGTCATGCTATAATTATTTGTGACGTTATGCATATTTTGAAATAAATAGGTAGGGTTGCCTTCTTGTTTGATTGCCCAAAATATACCTTGCCTAGGGTCCAAAGAATCCATAAGATGACGCTGTCTTTCGATCACCAATATCAAACAAGTTGATTCTATGCTCCATTCACTTTACATCCATATGCAGCCAGTGGCGGCTCGCAGAGGGAGTGCTGCGGGCGGTGTGCAGGGCGGGGGAGGGGCTGGGTGGGGGGGGTAGTGGAGTCGGACATACGACGGGCAGGAGTAAAGTAAGTAAATAAATAAATAAAATATTTGCCTTGCGCACGCTGCATCGCCAACTCGGCGATGCAGCGAGCGCAAGGTAAATAGTTTTATTTATTTATTTACTTACTTTACTCCTGCCTGTCGTATGTCCGACTCCACTACCCCCCACCCAGCCCCTCACCCGCCCCACCACCCCGTAGTACTCCCTCTGCAAGCCGCCACTGTATGCAGCACTGTTACTGAAGTTTGAAATTTGTGTCTGAACAACAAAAAGGAATGCCTCACAGACACTTGGTCCCAGATGTCAGACCATTTCATTTTGCTAGTCTCTAATTGTGATTTGTTTTGTCACTTGCAATTAGGAACTCGCAAAATGAAATGTACTAATGTGTCTCAGACACATTTAGGATTCCCAATGGGGTTGCAATTGACCTGCCTCATCAATATTCATGAGGCAGGTTGCAAATTTGCAACCCAGTGGGAATGGCCTGTAGTTACAGGGATGGTGGCCTGCTGGGCTCAGCAGACCACCATGTCTGTGACTGCTTTTTAAATAACGCAATTTTTTCTATTGAAATATAGCCCATTTTCCTTAAAGTAAAACAGGATGTATTTCAAACATAAAAATGAAAAGCTACCTTTTCATTTTTGAAGAGTAGGCAGTGGCCCGTGGGACCACTGCCTGCGCTTAATAATGTTGGTGCCGACATTCACAAAGGGGAAAGGGTACCACGGGCAGGGGTCCCTTGGGGACCCCTTCCCGTTTGTGAATGGGTTACGACCTCCTTCACGGAGTCAGTAAAATATGAATGTTTTGCAACCGCATTCCGGTCACAAAACATTTATACATGCCCCTTCACTATTAGTAAGGGACACCCTTGAAACGCCCCTTTCTAATACCGACTTGCAAACCTTATTTTGCGTGTCAGTAATAGGTTACTGACTCGCAAAATAGGGTTAGTACATGCTAAAAGCTGTTTTAGCGGTCACAAACGGCCCGATTCTCCGTTTGCGGCAGCTAAACACGGTCGTACATCTGGCCCTTGATGACTACACACTCCACTTTGGTCACATAAAACAGTGACAAACTTTGTTGGATCCACCTGAGCTTTTAAATTAAGGCAATAATGGCATAACAGGTGGCTGCATAAAAAATAACTTGAGAGACGGTTCTTTCCATTTTGTAAGCTATCTGTTTAAATACCAGGCATGTAGCTGAACACAATGTAGTTATCTAAGGTTTCAACATTAAAAATGCAGTTTCCCATAACTGGTCTACACATGTATCCCTGCCCGGCTTTTCTTTCTATTTGATCATACTTGGAGATCTCCCACTTCTCTACTTTAACTATAGAATTCACATTACGAGAGAGATGGAAGGTGGGAATGGCAGCTAAGGCAAGGTCCATTTCGGTCTGGATAACCTTGGGTAGAGGAGCTATGGTTGCAAATGTGGGTGCCTATACCATTGTGCCTCCAGATGTGAAAGTGAATTCGATTACTATAATGCCATTACCCTAAGCTGATTTCCTGGTGGACCATCTGTTCCTTCATCTAGAATGTATGCATCAATTATTCATTTTTATTTTGCATCAATGAGCTGTGTTGAAGCCTGTGGCTTTCCAGTAGAAGATGTGTCTAGGCGTATATCCGAGCACAAAACTTTGGATGGTATAAGAACAAAATGTTGTCCAAAATTATTTCCACAAGCCTAGCTTTACAGAGTTATTATGATATCCAGTTATGACTCATCATAACGAAATATTTCAAATTAGAGAAGCTATCAAGGGATAACAAATAAAAAAAGAAATTCTAAAATTATCTTTCCACTGACAAAACACGAGAAAAAAAACAGAGCTGCATATCCACAGGAAATTCAATCTAATGACAAAAGGAAATTTTAGCTTCTGGTGGGACGAGCTTTGCAGGTTCATTATATTGGCTGTGATTCTGGAGAAAAATATATTGCTTGACAGTGAGAATAATACGGGTCTTCTGCTTGCGACATAATTGATAGCCATTGGATGTATTGCTTTTTAGTTTCACACACTATGAAGGAGTGAGAGGCAAATCTCTCTACTCCGGCCTCCCCAGTTATATAGCACTAACACATCAGGAGGAGTAGCGAGCAGTGTTGAAAAGGTGGCACATGCTCTGTAAGAAAATACTGCCCTCACTCACAAAGTTGTGACATGCTTCATCATTGGGCTTGCTTACAATACACCCCTGCGCAGACCAACGCCTGGGGTGGAGCATAAGGGAGGGGAAGACAATACACACATAAAAATGAAATGATATCTCAATATGCTTTGGGATCACCGAAAGAAAGTGCAGTAAAGATATAAAACTAGCTCAGTGGTGTCTTTGTGCAACAATTTATTCCTAGACCCACCGTCTAGGTCTAAAAACGTGAAGGATGGTGGTGATAGGAGAAGTATTAAGAGTCCCTTCACCCCTCCTTACTGCCAAAGTGTTAACATGTTTCAGCCGTGTTTCAAAGTGCCCAAAGTGTTGGGTCACACCGGCATTCTTCAGGACCAATCGGATCCCATGTGTTATATTTACCCTCTCTACCAAATAGGTAGTGTTAGGAAATTGTGATTTCCAAGCGGAGGGTATCCCTACGTAACGTATAATTGGTTATCGAGTTTCATCAAGAACAATGCCTAAAATGGCGAGTTTATGGGAGAGGCCCCCTGTAGTCAAACTTTCATCAAGGGTGGTCCTCTGCCGTGGACAGTTTCCGCGACTCGCCGTGAAGGTATTGCTTTTTAACCAATCAGTGAAATGTCTTATCTCAACTGCAAAGTTCCTGGCCCTGAGAAGCTCCACATTCATACATTTAAGTTTCTACCTGCCTACTGGGGAATTGCTTTTACTACCCCATAAATATAATTCTTGATTTGGGATGTATTCCAGCTCTTTTGAAGTACAATGTACTTAATGATCAGCAGAAAAGGAACACACACCGCTCCAAGCACCCATGGGCTAATAGCCTTACTCGAAGGAAAGCTACTCAAGAAACTTTTACTTGAGAACTTTTTGAGTTTGGTCGAGGATATCAACTTGCTGCATCCTATCCAATTGAGGTGCTGAAGGGTTTTTAAAAAAATCATGGTGAATGTAACAATGCAAGTCTGATGAGACCTAAATTAGTGGCTTGGGAAAAACCAGCATAGGTCTAAATGGAAACGCCAGTGTAAGTCAGTGAAACTACAGGGAGGCGTATAGCAACACTATGCCCATGGGCTGCAATATGAGAGCTGGGTGTTCATTCTCGTTTACAGCAGGGGCTGAGGAAACCTCCTGACAGAGCCTAAATTATAGATGGAAAGGATAACGTGCATGTCTGCTTTACCTGTGGTTCACAAAGAGTGCCTTAACTATGGTCTAGCACAGGGCTACTTCGCATGTTTTTTCTTTTATTTGTTTAATCGCCTCCCTAGTGTTTTACTGCTGGGGCTTGCAATGCAATCTTGTGACTGATCTTGTGAATTCTTTCCTTGTTTATGCTGTACGCATTTACATTATGAATAAAAGATAACACCTCTTTGGGGCAATTAAATATTAGTGGGTTATTTAACATATCTTGTTTTTGCACATATATGTATATATCCATTATATGTATCCATTAAAATCTTCTTTTTGTTTTATGCCAAGGAGGGAATGGTCTGAATATATGTCCTAAAGTACGTTACAAGACATGGTCCCAAAATTAAACAGGTGCTCTGATGTCTGTGCGGGGGAATACAGATTGCTTAGCTGGCAATTTAAAGAGGAGCTGTCCCTTGGCAAGCAGCATTATTTCTTTAACGATTATTCTGAGCAAAGCATATAATAACAATATGTTTCGCTCGTGACCTCTTTAGCCATAAGGGACCACGAGCTATGGCTGGGATGGAAATTTCGAACCCCTTTACAGTTTTGTGAACTATTTCTATGGAAACTTCCATTTTTCGTTTTTAAAGGGAAATACATTATTAGGCGAGCTTCTTACCTTCAGAGCCTCTGGTTTCTTCTCCAAAATGTCACATATGCGGTGGTTGCTGTCACTCATGCTCTGCCACTCTCGCCTGGCACCGGACTCTGCATCCTTCCTCTGTGCCATCTCTGGTGCTCTCTTGTCTTTCGAAGGACGATGTCTGCCGCTCCCTTTTGATGACAATGGATCATGCATCAAGGGTTCAAGTTACAGCACCTCAGCTCAGCTGAATTAAGGGAACAGCGCACACAACAGGTGTATCTGCACTAGTGTTAGCATGAACTATTAATGTGGTACCCGCAGTTTGTATGGCCTGGCTTGACAGCGCAGCTGTCGCCAGAAAATTATGTGAGCATTACTAGAGAGGGGCTTTGGCTCCACCCACATGTTGGGAGCCAGGAGTCCAAGTTTTGATTGAGCAGAAATTGTGGGCTTCCACAAAAAAAGTGCTTGCCCTCCACACGGCTGTGATAATTTTATTTATTTATTCAGTTGTCTGAGCTTGATCTTTAGGGGCACACACATGACATTGTACTGCTATTATGGTGTCATAGATAACTAGAAAATTGATAGTGTTTTTCTATGGCAGCAGCACTGATGGGAGGAGGACATTAACGTACATGGAATTGTAGGTCTGGCTTGACAGTGTAGTCATAAGCTAGACCTGTTGTCATTGCCAATGCTTGTTCTGGTATTAATCAAGTAATTGTATACAGTAGTTGGTGTGTAAATTTCAAATTGTACATAACTTAACGAGCAGTGCTTATATGTGTGTATGTATATATAGCAGTATTATACGAGACTGTGGGTTCGTCCTGATAAGGACAGTAATAAATACGCCAAACATGTCCGCTGCAGCGTTAAGAGATCGCGAGTCCGCTGCAGAGGAAATGTTTTCAGAATCTCCTCTAGAGCAGCAGGACATTACAGGAAGTGCTAATGACGGAGCAAGTGGAGGGTTAACAAACCTTAAGGAGACATTTCGGGCTTTAGAGAAGCTCATGCGCCAAGAAATGTCGAAGTGGTGGGAATCCAAGTCACTGCAGAAGTACTTGGACGTTGGAAGAATTCCCAGGGGCCTGCGCATAATGATTGCCCCGAGTTATGAGACACCCAATCCCGAGATGATGGCTGAATGGGCGCTTTGCAATCTGGAATCTTCATGGAAACTGGTGGTCATATTAGTAAAATATGCAGACAGTGATAGGCGTGATATCCAACAAAAAATCGACAGCCTCAATGAGGAAATTAAGGCGCACAGTGATTCCCAGCAGAAACAGAAATACTATGAGGAAATGACAAGCAGATTGAACAAAGAAGAGGACAAAATAAAGCAACGTAAAACATACAAATTCAGGAGGGATAAAGAGGACTACGCAAATGGACACATTTTCACCTTTGCCCGCAAGTTCGACACCTTTAGAAAAGATACAGAAAATAAAAAGATGCAAGTGACACAATATGAGGATAAGGGTCAGCCTCTGGCGGGAGCAACCTCAACCTCTGACCTAAGCTCAGCGCTGGAAAGCGAGTCGGAAACAGGTCAAAGAAATCGATCTACCCAAAATACTATCAAGCCAACATTGGGGGAGGAACTGGAATACATAAGACGCAGTCGGAGAGAAACACTGCGCCCGAGGAATGCACCGACAAAAAACGGAGGAACCAAAGAAGGAGGGAGAGGAGAAAAGCGGCAAGAAAGCGCGAGTGTCAAGCGTCCGGCAAGAGGACGGGGAGCTTGGAAGCGCAATTAAGTATGGCAGCAAAATGTTCGGCAACATTTACAAATGCAAATACCATTATTAACCTGTCAAATATTGATTTAAGTGCTGCTGAACAACAACTGCTTTCCTTGGGCCTCTCATATTGTCCTGAGACAAATTTCAATTATACACAGACATGGACCAATATCTATAGATTTATCAGGAAGCTCAAACTGAAAAAATACCATCAGCTACAATCGCAAAGTAAGGAGAATACGAACAGTACCACTGCAACAAATATTTCCAGCATATCTAATTTGTCAGCTGCTGATTTTAATGTGCTAAAAGATTTACAAGACTTGGATAAGGAAAGCACAGCCATAGGTGAAGGAGGTGCACACGAGGAACCTCTCAGTGGTTCGCAAGGTAGTGGAGTGCTTGAAATGGAAATTAATGCTAAACCCATCACTCATTTCAAGGAAAAATCCAAATTCACTCCCATTATGTCGAGGGATTCCTTGGATGTTTTCAATGAGCAAATTGTAGCACAAATTAAAAAGCTTAACATCAATATCAATAAAACCAAAAGGAAAATTTCAGATCAAGAGAGAAGATATGGCCAACTCATTGAGAAATTAAGAAAGGAAAAAGAGGTTATTGTCAGGAACTCGGATAAGGGAGGAAATATTGTCTTGTGGCCCTTAAAAGAGTATATGACTGAGGCAATGGGACAGTTAAACAATATGGAGTGTTACAGAAAAAGTTCTTTCCAAAAATTTAAAAGCACACATGATTGTTTTTTGACTAAGCTGTTGGCTTGGAAGAATTTTTGTATGCTGAACACCGATGAATATAAATATCTCAAAAAAGAGCATCCTACCATCCCTAAGATATATTTCATCCCTAAAGTGCATAAGGACAGATACAAGCCACCGGGAAGACCGATCATTTCGGCTTGTGACGGACCATTTGAAAATATGTCACGTTACATCGATTTTTTCTTGCAAGACCATGTCCGCAATTTAGACTCTTATGTGCAAGACACTAGTGACTTTATACGGAAAATTAAAAACATACAATGGCGGAGTGGGTACCAGCTAATAGCACTTGATGTATCGTCCTTGTATACATGTATACGAAATTGTGATGGAATAAGGGCAACAGAGCATTTTTTATCCAGTAGACCGATACAATTTGTTCAGCATAACAAGATGATAATTGATTTGTTAACCTTCTGTCTAAATAATAATCTGTTCCTTTTTAAGAACCAGGTATACCAACAGGTACAGGGAGTAGCGAAGGGGGCCAGCTTCTCCCCCAGTTATGCATGTTTGTTCATGGGATGGTCGGAGGAGCTGGTCCTCAAGAGGAAATATGACCACATTTGCCAAGAAAAAATAATCTGTTGGCTTAGATATATAGATGATTTGTTTATAGTATGGCAAGGTACGGAACATAGTGCTAATGAATTCATAGCGCAGCTCAACATCAATGACATCAATTTAAAGTTCACATCCTGCATCAGTGAGGAAAGTGTAACCTTTTTAGATGTACAAATCACTATAGTAAATAATGTCATGTCTACAACGCTGTACCGAAAAGAGACTACGGGCAATGCGCTATTACATGCATCTAGCGCACACCCTCCTCACCTGATAGAAAGCATCCCCTACGGGGAGATGCTGTGAATAAGGAGGATTTACAGCAATGAGAAAGATTGTGAAAGCAAACAAAATGAGAGTAAGGTACGATTTCTAGAGAGGGGGTACAGAAATACAACCATTGATAAAGCCATGTCAAAATCTAGGCAGAAACCCAGGGATGATTTACTGACATATAGAAATAGGCTGTATGGAGCAACCGGTAACACCTTGAATGCACCTAACGAACCCACTAGACTTATTCTGTCATTCTCTAGGCAGGAGAAACAGATTAGGGGGATCGTGAGACGTAGTTGGCCCATTATATTGGATGATCCTATAATTGGACAGTCACTCCCCAGGAAGCCAGCCATTACCTATAGAAAAACGGCATCTATGGGAAATGCCCTAGTGAGAAATAATCCTGAAGACCAAGAGATAGGATCATGGCTCACATCTAGAAAGGGATTTTTCAAATGTACAAGTTGTAAGGCATGCCAGTTTGGAGTCAATAAATCTTTATACTGCACAGCTTTTAATGATAGTCCTCGGACCATCAATCGATATTTGACCTGCAGAACAGAGTATGCGGTCTATGTTTTAGAATGTAGCTGTGATTTAAAATATATTGGAAGTACAAAATTGGCAGTACATAAAAGGATCCTACAACACACAAGGGCAATCACCAACAATGACCCTAGCTACCCTGTGGCGAGACACTTTAAAGAGCAACATGAAAGTAATATCAAGCATCTAAGATATTATGTATTAGATGCTATTCCCGTAGAAAAGAGAGGGGGAAACAGGGAAGCAAAACTTAGACGCCTGGAAACTCAATACATTTTAGAGTTGGACACCAAGCATCCGGGGGGTCTTAATACAAGCGAGGACCTTTACACATTTTTATGAGAACTCTACAATAAATCCCCTTATTTCTATAAGTCCAGCAGTAATAGGATCTTGAACCCAAACTGAATGTATTTGTTTATTCAATTGATTTTATTGTAATTCATATTATTCTTAAAATTGGTGTTTAAATGATTGTCCATCGAACTACAATCTGCAATATATTTACATAGATCATAAACTAAGGAATTTTATATAGTAGGGGCAAAATGGAATAGAGTTTTAGCATTTGAGTTGTATATTTATTGATATTTATATGTATTTATTTATTCATTCATTTAACTACATATTTTATGTCTATGTTTACAACTGTGGGAATCAATTGCATATGAAATGATGATTATCAGGTTTAACCAATTCCCCCGTATATACTTGCTTAGTTTGCACATGTCATGTTTTGCACTAGAAATCTTTTGCCAGGGCATGCTTAGTAGTACGCAAAAAGACATTATGTCAATACATGCTGCCTCTGACATATGTGGATACATATAATTGGAAAAATTGGTTTTTATTAGTTTTAGCACTCGCACGTTTTATAGGTTTTTAGCACTTCTTTTAGGGTATTTATAAGGATAAACACTTTTATGGTATTTTAATCAGTTATGTGATGAGATTTGGAAATAAGTGAAGTATTGGTGATGTTCCAGAGTAGCATCTGAGCCAATGAAGTTTTAGTAATTTGTATTAATACTAAACCTGGTTAGTTGTGTTTATATTTTATATTTAATGAAATTTATATGCACATTTTAGAAATTTACAAAATGCATTTAGGCCAACAACTGTATCACCAATGATCGTATAGTAATTGAAGCATTCAAGCGTATATATATATATATATTTTTTCCATTTCTATTAATTAACTGGTTGCACTGTCACTTTAAAAATGGCGATCAGACTTCCTAACGCTGTCATGTGATCAAGGCAGGTAACTGCCGAAACGCGTAATGGCGAGACTGTTTGTGCGTGAATAAACAGAAATATGCACAATACCTGGGTCCACTCTCGTTTGTTTGGAACAGCAGATGTGAGCGAGGAATCGTCATATATATATATATTTATTCACTGTAAAAACCAACGGTTACAGGGACGTTATAGTTAGGCTCAGGTTTCACTCATACAAAACCAGTGAAATTCAGGAGTTATAGTTAGCTGAGCTAACTATAACTTGCGCCCCCCGTAATGCACTGCTAATGACCTCACATATTCTATCACTCATGACATGGTCAGTGGCATCACTGATGACATCACTGATGACATCTCAAATGACATCACTGATGACATCACTGATGGCGTCATCCCCAGAATCACTGGCTCACCCAATCACACCCCCATAGAACCTATCATATACCCACTCCGACTCCCACACAACCATTCCCAAACCCATTCACATACCCATACCAGTAATTACACACCCACCTCTACTCGTTCACCCATACATTCACTCATACACCCACTCAGTCACTAATACAGCTGCTGACATAGCCACTCATACACCCATATAGCCACTCACACACTGAGTTGGATGGACCTTTTTTTGGGAAAGTTGCGTGCAGGTTTGTCAAACTGCAACAAAGTTATTAGTGAAACAAAAACTCTCTTGCAATGGATACTCTGACCTAACTATAACTACACAGTGGCAACATCTGTAACACATTTAAAGGTTAGCTATGGTTCAACGAATGAAAACCTGTAAAGCCCCTGAAATTTGGTAGTTATGGTTTGCAATGCACACAACGCATGCCACAACTCATGCCACCCCCCATGTTTTGCTCTTGACAAACAGTCTTTTTTCCTGTGCCTTATGCAAAGTGGTATATTAATCATGGTGGGCTGCATGAAACATGGCATGCCTTGTAAATCATAACTGCCGAATCTCAGTGGTTTTATGGGTTTGCATTTGCTGAATCATAACTAGGCCTAACTAAGGTTTTTTATCGTTTTTTCGATCTGGCACTTCAATCTCCTGCCATGTGTCCATTCTGCTCTGTGCACAGCTTTTGTCATTCACCATATCATTAGTGATGTCATCAATTATTTCATTTAACACATCATTAGTGATGTTATATGTGGGGTCATAAGTAGAGCATGACGGAAAAACATGTTAAGGATTTTTAGTGATTTTTATTTTATTTGAACTATGTGGCCCGATGTACTAAGATTGGGAATAGCGATTTCCAAATTGTGATTTTCTCTGAATAGCAATTTGGAAATTGCGATTCCTATTGTATGAAACTTTTATTTTTTCATTAGCGATTCCTGGGGGGCACAAATCGACCTACCTCATGAATATTAATAAGATAGGTCGCAATTTGTGAACCCACAGGAATGACAGCCATCACAGGTATGCTGGCCTGCTGAGGCCAGAAAACCACCATGTCTGTGATTACTTTTAAATAAAGCAATCTTTTTTTTTATGCAACCCATTTTCTTCAAAGGAAAACAGAATGTGTTTTAAAAAAAATGGAAAAGTGTAACTTACATTTTGTTAAGAGTAGGCAATGGTCCATGGGACATAGTGGTCCCTTGGGGTCCCCTTCATGTTTGTTAATGGCTTTCCACCTTCGTTGAGGAGGTGATAAAGTGTTTCTGTTTTGCAACCGCAATTCGGCCGCAAAACATTAATACATTCCATAAGGAATCGCTGTTTAGAAGGGATGCCCTGAACATGCCCCTTCTGAATAGCGATTGCCTATTATTTCCTAAACCCATCCACCTCACAAAATGACCCACTTAATTCCGATGATAGGAACTCCATATGCTCAAAGTTTGGCTCAGGCATTCCTCCAACATATGTTTTGCTTACAAGATATACCATCAGTACTGATATCCAATAAAGGCCCACAGTTTGTATCATAGTTTTGGAAATTATTGTGCACATTTCAAGATATTGATGTGTGTCTGTTTATGAGTTACCACCCACTCACCTATAGACAGATGGAATAGGTGAGCTAAAGCTTAGAGCGATACCTTGCAGGCCACCTTTTGGTCATCAATGACGATTGGGTATCACTGCTGTGGTTAGTGGAGTATTTGTTACAACAAAAGTCTTTATGTATCCACCTAAGTTTCTCCTTTTAACTGCAAAACGTATTACCATCCGAATATTGAGCCATTTGAAATGCTGTTCACATCATCAGTCCCAGGAATTCAGCATTAGGGCTCTCACCTTTGGCACATGCAACAACATGCATCAATGCATCTGCAAGAAGCAAAAACTCTGTAAGAAACAAGTACATTCCCACAAACATTCCACCTATAACCAAGAAAGTGAACAAGTGTGGTTATTAACAACACACACAGAGGTTTGGAAACATGTTCATCAGTATATAGTTCCTCATGCCATAGACAAGGTGGTAAACCCAGTCACCATCAAAGTGGAACTTATGCAGAAAATGACATATTTCCTGTGTTTCATATGGTGTTGATAGAGCCATAATATCTTGCATCATGCTATAATGTTATCTTTCTTCACACAGGCCAACAGACTGAAGCAACTGTTTCTTGACGTCCTTCAACAACGCCAACTGCTCAGGTTGTACCTTGACCCATCTCGTCCATGGACTTTTACTTGGTCATGGGCTCCTATGTGATCGTATTGTTATTCGACTCTGATCTGAAAAGATTAACCAATGCACACCACCTGTACCATAAAACTATAAATAGTTTAATATACTTCCTGGAATCACTCCATCTGTGACTTGGATATCTATTGTATTTCTGACCTAATATATGCCAACAAGAGGTGGTTGTTGTATTCTGGCCTTCCATGCAGTAGTTCTTGATGCAAGGATTTCTTATACGATTTACACAGGAGACCATGACATTAAGTCCATGGATCAATAGAAGCCATGCCAGTCCACCATGATTCCTGATGACGTTCCTCTTCCTGTCAGATGTTTCCTTTTTCAGGAGTTTCAGTGTCGGGGTATATTTGTCTAAATCCTCCATGTTGCTCCTTTCAGGCAATGGATTTTAGGCTAGATAGCGCGATCTTGGCTCATGATTCCAGTCTTGTTTACCTGAATTTGTGCTTCTCTAGTTGCTCCTAGCTTGCTACTATATACAGTACTGCTATGATAATGAATCAGGGTTTTGATCAGCTTTTGCTTTCTAGTTAAATCAAGCTTGAAGACCTAGGTTCAACCTTACTACTCTGGTCCAGTGAATATGTGCCATAAGAAACTTTCAAGAAGACAGTCCTGAGAAGTTGATTACTGCACAAACAGTTTGTTAATAGCTTGGTTGCTTTTTAATTTTGGTGCTTTTTGCAATATTTTCAAGGGTGCATCTTCTTATACCTATTTTACTACTGACGCATACAAATATGGCCTCTGAAAGGACAGCTATTGCCTAAAGACGCTAAATGATCAACTTCAAATAGAAGCAAAAATGTACGATATTGGTGTGTGAGAGAACACTGCAGACTTAAAATGGTATATTGTTCACTTGTTAAGGTGCTTAAAGAAGAATCTTAAGCTGAAGATAGGTAAAGGACATTTAGATGATACACCAGAACCTAGTTACTCAAGTATCAAAGAGACAAATAGACCTAGAAAATCCTACAAAATTTTCTCCACTTATCACCCAAATATTCTCTTTCATGTGCAAACTGACGGACGTATATGAGCTTCACATTTTAATTTGCCCTGATCTGTGAAGAAAAACTGATGAACAATGCTAAAATTAAAACCTATATCAAAAAGTATAAAGTAATAAACATTATTGATTATCTTCAGCACACAGCACAGATAAAGTAAAAATGTAGGCTGAAGAAGTGTCCAAATTTACTTCCTTAAGAAAAGAAGACAGGCTGTGGAAAGGATTATTTAAATCATCTATGAAATTTTGATTTGCCCTGTTGATATCTGGGCATGTACTTTATATCTTCTCAACCCTCTCAGAGAAGTGCTTGTACAACTTAATTGTATTATTGAAGTATGTAGTGAACCAGTGGAAGCGTACTTCTTTTCATTTACTCTCATGCAATTCAATGTATTCTTTCTATCCTCATTTAATCCTCCAACCATACTGGGCCCTTTACGATTAGATGATCAATCAATTTTCCACAGAGGCATTGATCCTCTGATGAATCTTTCTCTGCTGATAGGAAGGGTGGAAATTAGGGTGATTAACTCACTGTTAACTGTACAATGAGGACCATTAATTGACAGTTAACTCACAAATTGGAAATCAAATTTAGTTAAACCGCTCTCAAGACCATGCTGTATATATAAAGAATAGCAACTGGCAATCCCAACCTCCTGAAGAAGCTAAGGTGGGTAAGTATGATGCAAACTAACAGTTGCTACACAAAATAAGAATAATAACACCTGTTGTTCAGTCAGGGTTTGCTGATTCTTATGACAGTAAATTTAAATCATCAATATCAATACAGAATAATCAACAAGACTCAATAATAGACTCGGGCAAGTTTATAATAAGAAATTACTGTATTAGAGAAGAGAAATTCATCATAATCAGCAATTGTTTACACAGCTCAGTTAAAAGAGTAACAGCTTTAATCAGAATGCCTAGCATTTAAGCAGGCGTCAATTTGAATAGCCACAGGTTTACAAAATACATCTATCATGTAGGAAGAAGTAAAAATCATAGTCTAACAGCTTAGTTCTAAGAGTGAAGAATTTAGTTAAATTCCTTTAGAAGCAAGTCCATTAGCATTTAAACTCAAGAAAGTTCAGGAAAGTATAGTCTAAATGCTACCAACTATAGCAAAGACTAAGCAGTCCAAAGTTGATAGAGTTCAGCATCCAAAAAGAGAATCGATTTGTATCAAGGAAAAGAAAAAATCTGTCTGCGCATCTACATTAAGGAAAGAAAACATCTGTCTGCCGATCTGCATGAAGGAAAGAAAAAAATCTGTCTGTGGTGCCCCTCCTTTGGGGTTCCTTTTTAGGTCTCGGCCTGCACCAGCGCTTGCGCTGGTCTGGCCGAGAGTTTTAGTAAGCGGGTTTTGGAAGTGCAAACACTGGCTTTCGGCTGGCGACCAGCTTGAGTTCACGATGGTCGTGCATGCGCGCAGCTGCCATCTATCTCTTCCTCATTTCCTCGTCATGGCTCATTAACTCTCTGGACTCTGATGTTTCAATCGCAGCAGCAGCTCACATTACCAACTGAGGGCCCTGGACTACAGTCACATGAAAAACAACAGCGATTAGCATTGAAATGCAAGCTTTTTTTTGTCTAGTTAGAAATATTGCTTCGGTGGGTTGATTTCACCTTATATCGCTATTTGTTTTATATTGGGAGTCACAGCCTAATTACCAGTATTTTTGTCTCTCACTGTTTTTTTTTTTATATTTATTTGCGCAAAGCACAAAGCTATATTTAAGGTTACTTTTTCCGCGTCACTTCTTCACTCTATTTAAACTCCACACACCCCACTCTTATTGTCTCTCTCCTTCTCTCTCTCTCCCTCTCTAATTCTCTCTCTACTTAATTAACTCTCCCTCTCTATCTTTTTTAGCCTTTCATTCTCTCTCACCCCTTTATCAGTTTCTCTTTCAAACTCCTTCATTCACTCTCTCTCTCCTTCTTTCTCTCTCTCTATCCCGCTCCACTCTTTATTCTATGTACACCCTTTCTCTCTCTTGCTCTCTCACCACCCTCTCTAATTGGGCATTATATCTTCACTCTATCTCTCACTCGGCAACACCACAGCATCACTCAGCGCAACCACAGCATCAATCAGAGCCAGCACAGCATCAATCAGAGCCAGCACAGCATCAATCAGCACCACCACAGGATGACTCAGCACCACCACAGGATGACTCAGCGCCACCACAGCATCACTCAGCGCCACCACAGCATCACTCAGCACCACCACAGCATCACTCAGCGCCACCACAGCATCACTCAGCGCCACCACAGCATCGCTCAGCACCACCACAGCATCGCTCAGCACCGCCACTGCATCGCTCAGCACCGCCACAGCATCGCTCACCACCACCACAGCATCACTCAGGGCCACCACAGCATCACTCAGCGCCACCACAGCATCACTCAGCGCCAAGGCAATATCACTCAGCACCGCCACAGCATCGCTCACCACAGCATCACTCAGGGCCACCACAGCATCACTCAGCGCCGCCACAGCATCACTCAGCGCCGCCACAGCATCACTCAGCGCCGCCACAGCATCACTCAGCGCCGCCACAGCATCACTCAGCACCAAGACAATATCACTCAGCACCACCACAGCATCACTCAGCGCCAAGACAATATCACTCAGCACCACCACAGCATCACTCAGCACCACAGCAGTATCACTCAGCAACACCTGAGTATCATTCAGCATCACCTCAGCATCGTCTCCGCAACAGTCACCACCACCACCACTACCACCTCAGCATCACTCAGCACCACCTCAGCCTGCTCTCGGAATCTGGCATCTGTTGATTCTCCCCTAGCGTCTGGCCGCTGCTAGTGTTATAATACAGGTACTAGTTCCCAACCTTCACCCTCCGATTGTTTATGCCCCCTCAAAAAAAAAGCTTTAACAAACAACCATTGCAATAGGCAGAAACAAGTTGCCAGCATTGCAAGAACAAAAGAAAACTGAGGAAATTTTTTATTGTAAATACTTTTTTTAATATGGTCGTTCAGTTTTACATAATGCCTTCTTGGTCATATATAAAGTAACAAAAATGCTTCTGACACTTTTTTATTATAACTTTTCAGCATGCCGCACAGCAGCCACACTTCTCTACAGCACAGCTTGAAGACATTGGCAAAGTCAATAGCTCTGGCTAAACACTTATAAGGCCCCAAAGGCGAGACCTATTGGCTATGCCAATGCTTGTTTTTAAGTTCTTTACTGAAGGTCCAGTGGCGTGTCATCACAGCACCATCGAAAGACAATCACATGGCTATGGTCACATCATGTCACCTAAAAGAACTGAAACATCGAGCTGTTTTCCCATGCATGTCATGAGAAATGAAACATAGGAAGTCCACATAGGCCTAACGTTGCTAAGAGAATAGCAAATTACAGTTCATGGTCAGAGTAGACATTCCTGCACACTGGAACTCTTCACAGTTAACATTAGAAAGTACGTCAAGCAACTGTTGTGTTCAGAACAAAATAAGTTACACTGCTCATGTAAAGAACGATCCATTGTATTAGCTTCAGAGGAAAGGTCAATATCATTGGAAAATAAGCATCTCGAACGAAGGAAAGAAATGCCATAAGTTAGCATTGCATGTTAGAATAATAAGCCTTAACTCTGCCTTATTTAAATGAATGTTTTACTAATGCACAAACCAATATATGGACTTCACGAACATTATTACATGAAATGTCTACTTATTGTTATAACGGACCTACACAACTTTTTTCAGATAAATCTCATAAATGCACGTTTTTCAAAGTTAAATGTTTTACTATCGCTTAAATGTTTGCATCTTCTATAGCATTTCCGATAACTGTCTTTAAATATCAAACTCGTATCTCATTTCCAACACATGTTTGTATCAATTTCTAACTGATGCACATTAGCAATAGACGCCATATTATTACATCACTTCATTTTAGTACAATTCTTCCCCTTAATAAACATAAATTTCATTAGTTGAACTCTTTCATATATATTACTACTATTCTACATGTGTTTTCATCACCTTATTTTTTAAAGCACACTTTTACGATGCTTCTGCTACACTAATCTCTATTTCCTGTATCCCTAGCTATTGTGTGTAATGTAAAGTTTCACCTCTTTTCGTATTCTTCACGTGTAAATATGTAGTGTATCTGGAATTCTCAAAGTCTCACTACATCAGTAGTGAATTGCAGAGGACTGAAAGAGGGCTTTACACGTTTCAAATACATTTTGTGCAAAGAGACACAGACAGACATTTAGCAATATACTGGGGCACGAATTACATGAGCATGGAGGAAATAGCAACACCAATATACAAGAAAAAATGGGATTAGCTATATAGCAGACCTAACATTAGCTCAAATATGTATAGGTGGAGCAAATGAGGTCTGTAGGAGGTACGTCAGTTCTTTCCTGAACATTAGGGGTGAAGGGACAGTCTTAGCTACAAAGTTAGATCAATTCAGAGGAAGTGGCAAAGGAATACATTTCTTGTCTTCTTGTCTTGTTTTTGCTTGCTAATGGAATCTCTAGTAGCATTAGGGGTGTACTGCTGACATGGGTGCGTCCGTAGAAGTAGAGTTTTTCAGTCAGGTTGTATTGGTTTGTTGGTGTTGATCGCCTTTTATACTATGCAAGTGTATTGAATTTGATGTACACCTAGAGAAGGAGCCAGTGAAGTACAGTGGGAAATATTACAGGGGGTGGTGTGTTCATATTTGTGTTGGGCGGTGATCAGACAAGCAGCTGAATGGAAGCCGTTCTTGATAGATGAAGTCTCGAGGATGCCCAGAAACACCATACACACACTTGCCCACAAGGATTATTTCCCTCTTTGAGAGCTCTGATGGGTGTGCTCAACCTCTGTAGTTAGGAGGATGAGAAAGATAGTAAAATCTTGTTTCCGGGCAAGTCAGGGAGTGGTGTGAGTTTTGAGCACTCTCGCTCTATTCTGCCAGATAATCACTTTTGCTGTATGTCCTAATATTGTGGGAGCAGCAGCCATCTTGGGCACGCCTGCTATAAAAGCCATGCTCAAGAGCTTACTAGTTGCCTGTTTTTCTTACCTGTGCTGGAAGCAGCAACGCGTCTCCTCAGCTCCGATTCCCAGCATCATGGTTAGATTTGTTCATCAGTTTGTGGGCGGCCCAAATTACCCAAAGCAGCACTACTGGTTGCATACACGGTAAGGCGCATGCATGCGCTGTGCAGTGAGCTAGAACTTACCGTAAGGGAATCTGATTTGCAGGAGGCTCAGTCCTCAACGAAAAATAGGAAATCTGTAAAGCGAAGAAAGATTGTTAAAAGTCAAGATATAGAACCCTGAATTTAGAATTGAATTTAGAAACTCAGTGTACATTCAGTAAAGTCTGGGAGTTTCCCTCAAGAACTTCAAAGCTGGTTAACTTGAACTAATACACTAATGAATGATGTATTTGAATGTCACACAGAAAACATTTATGATGTTGGACATTAAAAGTCATTAAATTGTATCTAAACCACCCAAAATTTCAATGTAGGCATAAAAGTAATTGGGGAATAAAGATACTAGGCACTGGCATTGTGTCTAGATTTGTTATTCCAATCGAATGTAACTTTTTCCCTAGGGAGGTGCAAAGAGTAACACAACTTGGCAGAAATCCGATTCCTGTGACTGACAGGTGTGCCTTGATAAGCCGGACTGCTGACACGTTATGGACATCTCAACTGAAGCCAATCTTTTTCTTGTCACTTCCCATTCCCCTTTTCTCTGCGGGGCTGATCTCATTCTCATGTTGCCTTGGTTGCTGGGGTGGGAGCAGTGGCGTTAGGAGCCAGCTTCGGTGACGTCTCGTTCCCACAGGATCATGCATACCAAAGGTTAAACTGGCTGCAGCTGACATGAAGAGAACCGGATGGTGGATACACCTTTATCAGGGACTTGCCTTGTGCCATAAAAGACAAGCAAAATCATGGTTTCAGTGCTACAACATGAATGGAAACATGACGGGTGGACCCGTAAAAGGTTGCAACAGTCTACGTGGTCTTAAGGTTGCAATACCACAGCTCTTTTGAGGAGTTAGCTTAGAATGGGTAAGTGGGTGAGGAATTGTACTTGCTTGCACTACCGAAGACATGTGTTTCACCAACACAGTAAGTGAAGGCCAGTGTTTCTTACTTCCCAAGCTGTTTGGTTCTTCAAGATCTGCAATGCGCCAGAAATACTTGGAAGCCCAGAGGATCAACCTATCGTGAGGCACAAAGTTCTCTCTTTGACGGTGTACCTCGCTGGCCTACAGGCGGCCTTTGAGACACATCGGAAGCCGCGCAAACTTATTGATGGATACAAAGTAGATCATGACTGGAGGTTGGTGGGGAAATGTGGTCTCATATGGCCAAAAGACAGGGAACTTAATATAGGGAAACAGACAGCAAGGAGTACTCATTTCCAGAATACCTGTGCGGTGTAATTGTAGCAATAGTATCTTTGACAAGGACAGTGAGAATCTTAATCAAGCATGATGCTTCCAAAACTCTGATCAAACAGATTAAGGAAGAGGAAACAGAAAGCAATTCACTTAGTCTCATATCTGATCTAATCCGGCTCAACTTGCAAACTCTAATAACCTCCACCTTAAATCACCCACTGATTTACCTCTATTCATCCAGAATACAGCAAGGTAAAGTTCTCTCTCTGAAACTAAAGACAACACATCCAGAAGATAAAAATAAAGTGCCAAATGAGAGTCACAGCCAAATGTTTGCAGTTTTCACCAACCTGCACCATAGTTTATCGAAAGTGGCCAAAACTAAACATCATATTTTTTCTATGCAGGAAACTCTGGCTATTAAAGAGGAGCAGAGAGTTGAGAACAATCAGAAATCTACAAAAAGTACAGCCATTCAATTAATGCGTTAATTTAAACATTCATACCAATAAGCACATCTTATTTGATCCTAAAGTAGTGGGAAACTCAGGTCTGATTTCTCTCATTGAAAAAGCGCCGACAATTGAAAAGAACTCCCCAGAGGGCCTACCAGAAGAGACAAAAAGAATGTTGGCAAGAAAACTGGCTGCTGCTTCAAACGAATTTCAGATTTTTGCTCACACAGCTTAAACAAGAGCTGCTAGTTGTTGCAATGCTTCTGAATATTCTTGCTGAAATGCAGACTGGTATACATAATAAAAATGAAATAACCTGTCTACGTTCTGAGTTCAAGGATATTCAAGCTCAAAGGGAAAGATTCAAAACAAATGTGAGATTTAGAACAGATTTACAGACATCAAAGATGTTCACGAAAATACCCAATAATTAACAAAGACACTATCCAAGGAACTGAAAGCTTAAAATCTAAACACAAGAAGCATGAAAATCGAACGAGGAGTTCTAAATTAAGGTTCATGGAACCCCCCCCCCCCCAAAAAAAATAGAACTATTCAATTACTGAAATGAAGGAATTGATTAGTACACATGTTCTGCCTGACTCAATATAAGATTTTTCCATCTGCAGAACACATCGAATAGGTTTTACACTCAGGGCCTCTTTACGATGTCGTGCGGAATCACGTCCTTCCAACACCGTTTCGGTCTCGGGTTCGACTGACCTCTGGTCGGCGGTCCCAACACCGCTAATACAATGCGACCACACATGGTGCAGTAGCATGCTCCCATTTCTCTATGGCCGTGAACCGGCCGCAGCACAAGCTCCCATAGAGAAATGGGAGTTTCTGTTAATCCCTGCACCGCGCGTTGCAGGGATTAACAGGGAGGCACCATAGGTGCCCCCGCGGCCACCAACCGGAGGCCGCAGGGAGAAGGAGGCCCTGCTAGGGGCCCCAAAGTTGCTTTCCGACAGGCTTTCCATGTCGGAAAGCTGGACATGGTAAGCCTGTGGGAAACCAACATCGTAATCCCGATGGCAGAAACGCCGTCTTTAAGGGATTACGTGCCGGTTCTGACTGGAGGCCGTTGGAAGCCAGCCGGAATGACCAGCCGGTTTGACTTCCGACCGCCGTCATTGTAATACGCGGTCGAAAGTGAAACCTATGATGTCGGTTGGAAAGCCTCTGACCGCAGGTCGGAGGCTTTCCGACAGCATCATAATAGGGCCCTCAGTCCCAATAATACTCAACCTAGCATGATTCTCAGGATGGGGTTAAGCCTTTTGGATGGGTTCTTGAGTACCTGCATGGCCAATGATATAAATTTGTATCTTTGAATTGCCTAAAAACACCCAGCTTTTTAGAGCTAACATCCAAAATAGAGGTTCTTCGATTTAACATGGAATCCCTGACACTTCCTGCTTTCTTGTATCGGAATTATAATACAGAACCAAAAAGATACCTTGGTAGTTGGGCTCAGATAATTATGAGGATTCATGTAATGTAAATTACATTCATTCGACTTTTAAAAAAATGTATTAGAAAGATGGAATAGACTTCCTCTATCCATTACAGGGAGAGTGTCTCTTATTAAAAGAACATTCTACCTTTAGTGACTTTTCTCTTTTCCATGATTCTGTGTTAATATATGCATTTTATAAGAAAGTTGGAGCATTACTCTATAATAAACAACATCCTACATTCAGCTTATAAAATATTTTTACCACTAGAAGGTGAGTTAGCTGTACCAGGATTACTGATCTATTAGTCTGCTACATATTTAGCAATTCATTCATGACTTTTCAATCTATTACATTTTTAATCACTTTTACTTCCGTTTGATGAAAAGGGATAGTGTTATACATCCGTCCCGAAAACAGACATTGAAACACCAACCTAGTATGTTAGCACGTCATGAACTTGCTTGGTATCTGGCAACAGCAGGTATTTCTAATGTTGCATATTGGTCAGGTCACCAGCTGGATTAGAGAACGAGACACCACAGAGACACCACAGAGACTGTACACAGAGAAGGTGGAAAATGGGACAATGGAGAATAAGAAATAACATCACCAGAGCTACAACTTCCATAGTCACTCATGCAGCCCCAGGCACAGTTGGGAAGTTTCCCACAGGTACACTTCTGTACCTGTGGGAAACAGTATACAAGACCTTACAGGTATCGGTTACTGCCACTTATTACAGTATTTTGCCTTTAGTGTATTTTGTACCCCATGTATCATATATTTTGTACCCCATGTACCCCCTGTTGAATCCACGCCCTCTCTACTACCTCAAGGAAGTTCTTCCACTATAGGAAATTCTGTACTCCAAGCCTATAGAAGCGCCTTCCCAGTGTGTCATGTGTGACTGCCATTTATTGCAGTATTATACCTCCATTTGTATTTGGTATCCCATGTTTCATGCACATCTGTCACTTTTTCCTATTGGAACTCATTCCTCTTTTGTATTTGGTTTGTTTGTTTTTGCACAATTGTCACTTTTTCCTCATGCAATGTAACGCTTGTCTTTGTATTATGCTCATTTGTATCCTCCTCCTTATGTAATGTTGCTGATCCTGTTGTGAAGCGCTCTGACACCCTCGGGTAAAGTCCGCGCTATATAAAAACGCATAAATAAATAAATAAATAAATAAATCGGGGCAAACTGTTTGGCAAATGCAGTTGTTGTGACTCTGTCAACACTTGCTATATTTCGCATCCGACTATTCCACCCCCCACCTTTATTGTTTACTCCCTGTTCAGTATTCTCAGTCACCTTGAGTTTCCTCAATTTGTGGTTTACTTGTTTCTTGCCCTGTGACCTTTGTATGTCAGTTGCCTCCCCATTACCAGGCTCCTTCCTTCCTGGTGCCCTAGTGAGGTTCCATTCTTGTTCAGTTCCTGAGAAGGACACGCAGGAATCATGGGAGCTAGCTAAAGCATATCTCCTGCTCCCACCAGATAAGTCCATATGTACATCCTCTGAGTGTATGTTATGTGTTTCCTGTTGGTGTGCCAGCCCCCCCTTCACTGATGTATGTCCTCTCGCCTATAGATTGAGACTTGGTCTGCCTATACTTGTGATCCGAGATCTTGTCCTGTGCATAATCCAGTTTGGATATTCCAATCACCAACCTGCAGGAGTGTATCTCTTGTTACCAGAGTGTAGGTGGACTCCTAATGCAGTGAATGAGGGATTTGCCTGGACCCCTAGGCATCAGAGCTCCGAAGGCCTTACAGTATCCCAAATATACACCCTGAAGCATCACACGGGGTGCTTTGCATAGGCAGCTCGTACCAAGTGACATACACCACTCGGAGGTGCTTGGCTTTGGAAAAAGAGGAGCCTGGTTTAGCAACTCTCGATTTTTCTCATGGACATATTTAAAGAACAGAATTTTACACAAATAGGATGGTTTAATTTCTCTCTTTACCAAATATATAGTATATTAAGCCAGTTTTCAGCCCTGTAGGTCCAAATTCAAGAAGTGCAGCCACTTACTTCTTTAAAGTATGCACTATATACTGAAGAAAAGGCTCTTGGTCTGTTATCTTAGAAAGGCAAGAACTGATCCTAATCACCTGCTCACAAATATAAACAAGAAATGGCAAAAAGACACAGGCCTTATAATCAGCTCCACCTCCTTGAGTGAAGTGTGTGATTACAATTTATATACAATACGTTAAGCTAACTCTCTCAAAATGCAATTGTACGCACAGTGGCTGGTCTATTACACTCCTGCCCATCTATATAAGTGCAATTCCAACATATCAAATCAGTGCCCCAGGTGCCGAAACTATGGCATTTCTGCTTATATAGTTTGGTCCTGTCCCTCATTACAAGATTGTAGGAAACAAATATTTATATTTATAATAGTTTGTCTTGATATTGAGGACCTGATTATGAGTCTGACGGTGCAATGACCGCCAGACTCGCAGGGGCGTGGGGGCGTGGCGGTCCAGCCACCGCCGCACCGGTGGTCCGACTGCCCTATTATGACTTTGGCGGTCGGACCGCCATTTTACCGCCGCAACCGCCATCGAACTGCGTTCCTTGTCAGTCCCGCAGCGGTCTGAGGGCTGCAATATGGTTGGTGATGCCCTGATGCACCGCCAAGTATATTACGACTTTACTCACCGCCAGCAGTTCCATGAAGGTTCTTCCTGTGCCCCCTCTTATCCCTGTGCACGGGTGTGCTTGCAGGGGTGCACATGTTATGCCCTCCTGTAGTTTTGCACCCCCAGATCCTGCACGGGAAGAAATGCACGACATGGTGCATTCCTTCCTGTGCAGGTACGTGCACTGGCGGTCCCGCAGCGGTGCTGTTTAAGGCTCACAATGAGCCTTTACACAGCACCCCCGCTGGACTGCAACGCTGCCCTCCCGCCAGACCACAAAATTACTTGTAATCTGGCAGGCGTGCGGCGGCGACTCTTGGCGGTTCGGGAGCATGGGGTGCCGCCCACACCGCCAAAGTCCTAATCAGGCCCTAAGTAATCCCTGATACAATTTCTGTTGTTCTTGGGTGCTCAAAACATCTGAGTATTACTTCAAAGGGGGCACGCTGCTTGTGGTTTTTAGCAGTATTATTAGCTAGATCAATAATTACCACCCACAGGAAAGACAAAGACCCTCCAGGATTCTGAGAATTAGAATAAAACGAGAAGAGTATATGATTTGAAAAGGATCTATGCCAACTGCTCAGGCAGGGGCTATATTTAAGTTTAATAAATGTTGGAGTAGGTCTGAGAAGTTTATGCAAAATTGATTCCTCTTTTTAGTAATTCCAACATTAGTAAAAATCAATCGGTGCTCAAAAATAAATTTCAATACAGTATATTTTTTCTATCTTGAATAGTAGATTATAGTGGTATGAAATTAATTAAAACCATCATATAGTGATGTTATGAACAGAAATGTTGAAGTGCATGATGATTCTTGTTTTCTAATACGTATTCCATTCCTCTGTTAACCTAATAAAAACGGTTCAGACTTCCTAGCTGTTTATCCCGTAATTTTAGATTAAAAAGGGTATATAAGAATTGGCGAGACAGAAAACGGTTGGAATTATTTTGTACTGAAATAAAAAGTCAAAGATACAGCCATCCATATGAGGAGGTTAGAGATAACAATAGTTACAAGGATCACTAATGCTTTAAACATGCTGAATAAAATTTTGATGGAATCACATAGAGATGTGGTTTAACTACAAGACCACATATGCCATTTTTTGGTCTCGCCCGAGGCAGCACACATGCGCTGTCTCTCCAAGATCTATTGTATTTTAAACAAACCTGAAAAGGGCTTAGAGCCCACCCATTACTTACCATTGGTTGGTGTCTTCTTCACTCTCACTTCTTTTGTCTTTATTGGTCAGCGGCAGTTGGGCTGGTTTCATTTTGTTGGCCGGTCTCGCTTCGGACGGCTCTAGGTGTATTTGGGTTTCACTTATTTAGATTTGAGACACACACCCTGCAGCAACTTCAAGCTGGAACATATCACATGAATGACTCCACTCCACACAATGCCACTCTATGCCACTTTACTCCACTCTACGTCACTCTAATCCACTCTACTTTATGCCACTCCTCTCTATGACACTCTACTCTACTCTATGGTACTCCATTCTTCAACACTCTACTCCACTCTACACCACTGTATGCCATGCCCGTCCACTCTACACCACACCCCTCTACTCTACGCCACTCTACTCCACTCTAAGCCACTCCACAACATGCTACTCCACTCTACAATACTTTACTCGATTACATTCTACTCCACTATGCACCACTTTACTCTAAGATATTTTACTTCACTCCACTCTACGACACTCTTCCCTACGCCACTCTACACCACTCTATCCCACTCTGTGCCACTCCACTCTTCTCCACTCACACCACTCTACTCCACTCTTTGCAACTCCACGCCACCCCACACTACTTTACTCCACTCTACACCACTCCCTTCTATTCCACTCTGTTCCAGGACACTCTACGTCAATTTACTCCAGTCTGCACCACTCCACTCTCTGTCACTCTGCGCTACTTTACTCCACTGTACGCCACTCCACTCTACGCCAGTCTACTTCATGGCACCTTACTCCACTATATATCACTCCACTTTATGACACTCTGCAACACTCCACAATACTCTGCTGCAATTTAGGCCACTCCTCTCTACACCACTTCACACTGCTATACTCCACTTTACTCCACTTTATGTCACTCCACTCTACTCAGCTCTACACCACTTCACTCTATGACACTGTACTCCACTCTACTCTATGACCCACCACTCCACTATCCAACGCTCCACTTTGACACTTCACTCTATGACACTCTATTCCACTCTACTCAACTGTACACCACTCCACTCTACACCACTCTACTCCACTCTGCCACACTCCACTCCATGCAACCCCACTCCATGCAACTCGACTCCACTCCACAACACTCTACGATACTCTATGCCACTCCACTCTATGCCACTCCACTCTATGACACTATACTACGCTCTACTCCACTCTAATCTACTCCACTATATGCTACGACACCCTATGCCAATTTACGACAATCTACGCCACTCCATGCCACTCAACTCCATTCTTCACCAAGCTACAACACTCTACTCCACAACACTCTACTTCACTCTACGATCCTCCACGACACTTCACTCTATGACATGCCACTATACTCCACGCTACTTTACTCCACTCTACGACACTCCACTCCACTCCAACACTCAACTCCAGTCTGTGCCACTCTAGCCCACTCTACGCCCCTCCACCCCACTCTACACTACTCCACTCTACTAAACTCTATGCCACTCCACTCTAAGCCGCTCTACTCCACTCTGCGCCACTGTACATCACTCCACTCTATGTCACTGCTCTCTTCTACACTCTATTCCACTCAGCTCTATGCCATGACACTCTTCTCTACAAAACTCCACACCACTCAACAACACTCTACGTCACTCTACTCCACAACACTCCACTCTACGACACTCTACTCCACACTACTCGTCTATGACACTATATGCCACTCCACGTCACTCCACTCTACGACACTCTACTCCAGTGTATGACACTCTACTCCACTCAATGCTGCTCTATGCCACTCCACTCCACTCTATGGCATTCCACTCTATGCCACTCAACTCTACGACACTCAACTCTATAACATTCTACACCACTCACTCTGCGACACTCTACTCCACTCTATGCCACTCTACACCACTCCACTGTACGACACTCAACTCTACGACACTCTCCTCCACGACACTCCACTCTATGCCACTCCACGCCACTCCACCCTATGACATTCAAGATGACTTTCCTCTACGCCACTTACTTTTAGCCATGCTGAACCTCAGCCACGCTGATGTACAACATGGCTAAAACACATTGGCAAAGCTAGACTGCCGACTTTGGAGCTGGGAAACCAAGGTTCGAGCCTCGGGGTCAACTCCACATCCTGTGATTCTGGGCAAATCACTTAATCTCCCCGTGCCTACCAAAAAAATGAATGTGTCCTTGTGTAACGTAACTGTGCTCATGTAAAGCGCTCCAATACCTTCAGGTCGAGTTCGCGCTAAATAAATCTGCAAAAAAAAAATAAAAAATAGCTCTTGCATAGGTGAGACCTATTGGCTTTGCCAATGCTTGTTCTAAATGCAGTCTCCTGGCAACACAGTGGATTAAGGATTGGTTTGAGTTCTGCAATGACTGGAAAATAAGAGAAACCCCTCTATTGTTTAAAACAAATTCTGGTGCGAACATGAAGCAGAAGGCAGTGATCAAAGACGGTGAGGACAAGTCAAGTGAAGCAGTAAGCATCTAGAGAACCAACTCTATTGAACTGGGAAGCTCAAAGATATGCGGGTGGTGATGGAACCTTTACGGGCCCCATACGCATGCGCAGGGTGTGTAATATGGCTCTTTTGTCTTTTTGTTGAACGTTCAAAAGACACCTGAACTAAAGCCGTAGGTTTAATAAAGGTGCTGGTATGCAGATATATTATTTAGATCTGAGTAAGATCCGGCCATATACATCACCTGGTAGTTGTTGATGCACACTGTATTTGCATCTCAATTGCACTCAGGCATGCCTTGGATCATGCTACAGTCATGTTGGAGATACATAATATTGCGAGGCTTTGGGGGCTTCTCCGGGTCCTTGTGGGAAAAAAAACATGCGTTTTGTCACTATTTAGAAACTACAACTGATGCTGTTTTTGTCCGGCCTACAGTCAAGATAAATTTACGAGCCATGTTTACACAGTATGGTCCCACAGGGTCCTGCAGGTCAATTGTATATATAGGTGCAGATTGATAGTGTACTGCGAGATGTCCATCGATTGCAAGGAAAATGCTGGACGGGTAAGAAGAAATAACTGCTTTCATCAGTCAACAAAGTACCAGAATAATAGAGTTTTAAATATCGACCTGCATATATATCGGCTCCACAATATCGATTTGCCAGTCCTGAACTAATGTCATATCTGAAATTGTGTGACGAATTGCCGAAAAAAAGTGGGTAGGGCCTAGTACTGCAGGCAAAAATAAATAAATGAACATCACATCAAATTAATGGATTTAAAACAGCTCATGGAGTGCAGAAGAGGCGCATTGCAGCTATAAAAATGATTTATACATTTCTGGCCCTTAAGCTTTGAAGAGAATCTGTTTCACTCTTTCCCGGTCAAGCTAGAGGTTTTCTCAACTATTAGGTTGAAACACAACCACGTGATGCCATGATTACGTCTGAGGAGTTATTTGAAGCTGTGAAGCTGGCATGACAGATGACATCTGTAAATATGTTGCTAAAAAGCTACCAAAGCCTTAAAGGCCCATATCCTGGGCCACTAGAATAATGCCGCAGGGAAGGACCAAATATGCGGTAAGGTTGACTAAATTATGGGGCAAGAAAAAACAAATTATGCAGTGTGATGCGGCACATTTAGTGTTAGTACTACCTCATTATTTTGGAATTTTTACACGTTAACACTATCTGGGCAAAGGTTTCACCTCGTAGGTACGACTTTGATGCCCAAATACAGAAATAAGAAACAGAAAGCTGACCATTCAGCCTTTGCGAAGGACCTTCCCCTGCACAGCTACACGTTGCCGGTTTTCAATATCTTTTGATCCGTTTGAGTTAGAAACAATTTTTTTGTTGGAGTACGCAGATTAGGGAGCAGATGATGGATTATGTGGCAATTGTGGTAACTCCTTAATTATGTGGAAAATGCTGCAGCCGCATAATTGTGTAATTCCATGGGCCTTGCCCATATCTCAACTTTATAGAAATATTGAGGCCTTGATTTACTTAAGAATCACTCACTGTAATGCTACATGTAAAACTGTAGCATTGTGTTGTCAGAACAGCAGAAAATAGTTCAGCACCGTATTTATAAAGCGTTGTTTGTCAGTGATGCCATCAGCCACACTCGCGCTAAATACACATTGTTAATGTAATGCTAAAAACTATTTAAAGTTACACGTGGCACAAAGAAAAGTGAGTTGTGTTTTGTAGCCAAGAAACACCCTTGAGTAGAACTCTCCGTGGACAGCCCATTGCCTAAGTGTCAGTCCTGTAATATGTGTAATTCTTTCGAAGATTATATATTTTATGATTGGAAAAATCACACAATATTTCATATGCCCGTTATTTGCATCAGTCTACATTTAGTGCCAGGATTCCATGTACAGCCCAGTAGTGCTAATTTGCGTTACTTTAATTGATCTGATTTTACGTGAAATCCTAGGGGTGTTTGCACTGTTACCACCCTGTTATTCACTTCACAGCAGTGCAAACCACCATAACTAAGAAATACCTACTGCCCAAGGATAAGTGTATGCCAGCTGCATTTCGCATGGGAAGCCATTGAACCCAAAGAAGGCGCAGGGCTCTGGAATAAGGTATACTTGCTATAGTAGCAGCTTTCAAAGAGGGAATTTTAAAAACAATTATGATTTTTTTGCCTTTAACACAAAAAAAGCTGTTGTGTGTAAAGGTTGATTAGTGCTGCTGTTTGCGTAGTTTTGCGTCACATAGTGCCACTTTACGTCAGGCTAGCTCCTGCGCTAACGTTTAGCAAACATACGTATAAGATTTTTCTTAAATATTTGCCTCTAGATAAAATATTTGTGCCTGCCACAGCAAGCAATCTGTGATCCAAGCAACAAGGGATAATTAAAGGCAGTACTATCTGGAAACCATAACTCACACACAATACGCAATGCTCATGATCTTAAACGTAATGAAACAGATGCAATAAAAAATGTTGTAAATCATTTTACAGATAAATTACCTGTTAGGTTACCCATACCACTTTGACAGAGATGATTATGAATGTAGTATCTTTAATTGATTTTATGCGAGGTTTCTTAATTACATTTTGTGTTTAGGTGTTGTTATATATTGCTATGACTATTATGAGCTCATAGGTATTGTATTTGATGTGCTAGTTATGGTTTTCAAGGCTGTTGGGCGAGTTATGGACTATGCTCATAACCATTACTTGTGAATTTCAGTGGTTTTCCGGCTTGAATTTGTAACTATAACTACAATTAAATAATGTTTGTAGTTGATTTTCTGAGGTTATTTTGAACATATGTTGAGGTGTCACAAACAAAGCTAACCTTAACTTCATGTTAACCTTTGCTTTTTTCCAGTAAAATACTTTTTTTATCATACACCACATCCAAGAATTTACTGCGCACATAGAGAGGAGTTGGGCACAGGGCCGGTTCTCTATTCAGGCAAAGCGCCTAACCGTCGGCTGGCAGCTACAGGCTGACCAGAGGGCCTTGCTTTCGGACAGGCCCTGTGCATAACACTCGGCAAGCAACAGATACCTACTGTGCGCTGCCTTTGACTATGTGCAGCGGTGGTTGGCTGCAGGGCCTATGGGCGTGTGCTGAGTGACCATAGGGCCTGTTCTTAGGCCAGGCCCTGCACCCAACGCTACATTAGCGGCATATGTGTAAAAATATGATGTATCTTCACAGTTCAAGAAGTGTATATCATTAACATGTCGGATGATATCAGTGCAACGAGCAGTATTTTTTTTAAAGTAATAGCTTTCAACATGAATTTAGAACCATTAATGCTACCCACACTGACAATAATGCCAAAGGTGAACTAAGAGGCAAATCAGTTATGTGTACCCTTTGGGTGGCCGGGCTTGCTATTATACATGAACATTATAGCTTATTAAATTATACACGAGACGTTTTTGTACAGTGCACATCCTGAGGTCAAGTATTTCAAGGCAGGGGCATCTTAAGGATTTTGGGTGCCCTGGGCCAAACGTATTTTGGGGGCCCGTGTTTGGAACAGCTTTGAATTTATGATCGAATTTCATATTTTTCATGTTGTCTTTGGCTAGGTCACTGGCACTGCACAGGCACACCCGTCCAAATTCTAAATGTGTTTCCATTGAATATTCAGGGATAGTGATGTGAGTTTTCAATATTGTAATATAGCAGCAGTTCACTGCGATTATTACAAATCTCTGTGAGTCACCGCCATTATTCAAATGTGAGGTCATGTTTCGATCTAAAAGGAACTTTTTTATGGAGGTAGCATGGCGCTGAAAAACATAAATACATTTCTCTGCATAATGTGTGTAAAAGACTCCCCAACATCACCTGTATTAAAACAACTAAAAGAAAGTGGTATTTAAAACATTCTATGTTTAAGAATCATTCAAGGTCATTAGGGCAGGACTGTCAGTATTTTCAGTATTTTTGTTTTAAAATTTAGCATAGTTACTTAAAACCATTGCTACGGAATATCTCATAGCGTTTCATTTTTAAATTACAATTTTTTAAAATAGTATAAGACAATTTACTAAAAATCAATAAAATCAGTGCAAAATATTTGTTTGGCAACATCCAACTCTTTTCCTTTTGGCTATAATACTGTTCTGTCCAAAGTTGGTGGCCGGAGGTCAGCATCTCGATTTTGTGGCATTCTCTTCTCTACTGTTCTCAAATATTTTACCAGGCGGCAGTTTAGCTGCTTGTCCTCGGGTGCGAAGCACGCCAGCACAGCCTGCCTCCGTGTGCGGATACCTCTCTGATTAAAAAGTGGCTTTAAAAGCTGTTTCCGTTCCTTTGTTAGTTCTTTGCACGTACAGAGCAGGTGCAGCATATCTTCATGCGCTGCACCACACAGGCGACAGTTGGAGTTGGATTGGTTTTTTAGCCAGTGCGGATAGTGCTTTATGCATGGTAGCAAGCCAAGTCGGTACCTCAGGAATTGTATTTTAGTGGATTTGGCAAACCCTAGGGCTAGATATTTTTGAGCAGCAAGAGAGGAGTAGGAGCTCAGAATCATCCAGCCGTGCGACCTTCTGGATAGGCTGCCTTGTCCTCGATCCAGGATTGACTCTTTACTGTGTTCTTTGTTATTTTTTTCAGAGGGCAGTGGATTATAGGTGTTTCCCAAAGCTCGGTGAGACCCAGGGTGGTCAAACTTGCTAGTAGGTATTTTATCGCTGGTGACGTTTTTTTCTGTTGTAATTCTGACCATAAATACCAATTTAAGGTTCCTGGTTTTGATTTTCTTACTTTGTCCCAAAAGATGACTGTCGCACCTTGTCTTGCAAGAGTCTGTTTTTGAACACCAAACTCGAGCCTAATCTGTGCTGGAGAGACTCTTGTTGGTAGACTGAAGATTATTCTGTATACTTTTGCGACCACACCATCCAAGATCTTGGAGTCCCTCCCCCTCTGTGCCTCGCTCCCATAGGTTATTGTAGGCAAGAGTTTTGCCCGTATTACTTCGACCAATGGGGCAAGTGAGGGGCCGCTCAGTTTAGAGTTAAGATTCCTCAACGAGACTGCTAGGGCTATTCCCTTCTTTTTGATTGTGTCCCTTTGGGCTGCAAAATGCCCACCTTTGTCGATAATCACCCCCAAGTATTTGTACTCTATTGCTGAGTCTATGCGTGTCTTGCCCCAAAACCAGACAGGTGTTTTCTTGAAGTTCTTTTTGATTGTCATAGTTTTGGTTTTCTCCAAGTTAATATTCAAATAGTTTGCCTCAGAGTAATCAAATGTAATGTTAAGAAGATTTTGTAGACCCACCTTCGTTTGGCTGATCAAAACTAAGTCGTCAGCGTAGAGTAAACAGGGTAAAACTAGATTCCCGACTTTTGGAGAATGTGAATTACTGGCGTTTAGTAGCGGGATAAGGTCTGCAAGAAACAGGTTAAATAGGGTCGGGGCCAGCACGCAGCCTTGCTTGAGACCTTTTGTTGTTGGTATCTTTCTTGATAAGGCTGACCCGTCCCCCAACTTTACTTGAATCCAGGTCTCAGTATGTAGATTAATTAGCAGGTTTAGTAAAGCCTGTGGTATGCCCCAACCGGCTAGTTTTGACCAAAGTCTGTTGCGATTTACGTGATCAAAAGCGGCCCGGTAATCGATAAAGCACAGGTATAGTGGCATTTTTGTAGTTTCGGCCTTGTGTATTAACAGAGCCATGGTAATTATGTTGGTTACAGTTCCAACAGATTTGGAGAAGCCAGTTTGGTTTAAGGGAATAATTGAATTGTCTTCGGCCCAAAGTTGCAATTCATCCAGCAGAGTGCCTGCAAAGAATTTTGCCTTATTATCCAGAAGGGCAACTAAGCGATAGTTCATAGGAAGAGTCTTATCACCTGACTTAAAAATGGGCGAGATTATCGAGGCCCGCCAGGACGCAGGAAGGAGACCGTCTGCCTTATTTCCAAGAACAGTGGACTAAGGGCTTTTGCCCAATAATCTGCATCTTGTTTATAAAGCACGGGTGGTATTCCATTTGGGCCCGGGGCCCCTTCTTGTCTTCCCTTCTTAATGTAGCTTTTAATTGTTTTGAGGTGGCCATTTGAGGTTATGACTCCCGGCAATTCTCCTTGGTTCCATTCCTGTGCTGATACTTTTTCCTCATTGAATTGATGCTTAGTAATGGTAGACCCCTGTATTGTCTCCGGGCTGGTTTCAGTGTGTGATAAGATCTTTTCTTGGTGAAAGTGATTTCCAAGGTAGGTAGCCCAATCCTCCTCGGATATATTAGAAGACAGACCCTCATGTGTTGGGTGGGTAAATCTTTTTATTGTCTCCCAGAACCTTGCACTGTCATTCCGTTTGGTATCTGCATGCAGTTTCGCCCATAGAGAATCCTCATTATCTCTCCTGGCCTCCCATATTGCTAGCTTCAGCTGTGTTTTCTGCTGTTGTAATCCTGCTAGCTTTAAGATGTTGGTTGGAGACCGCCGTACCTGCCGTAACGTATAATTAATAGTATTTTTTATAGATCTTATCTTACTCTTCTGGATCCCGGTGAAATTGGAATTACCGCCGCAGCTTTGCTGTGTCCTTGATTTGATTGGAACAGCAAAGGATTTTGCCAAGGCGTTCGTATAATTTGTCCATTTCTCCATCTCATTGCCCCCTTCAAATAAAAGTGTTGCTGCTTGCTGAAAGTTCTCTTGCATCGCTTGCATACATTTTATTTTCCTATAACTGATTGTGGCGGTTATTCCTGGCTGGCCCTTTCATTTCATGAGTTTTGGCATATTTGTGTGAAGTGTGAGCTCCTGGGGCCGGTGATCACTATCGGCTTTGTCACCCATACGGAATGAAAAAATTTCGTTGAGAAGGGTTAGAGACAAAAACGTGTAGTCCAGCGTCGAGTTTTTGGTTAGTGAGTGGTGAGTGAATGCCGGGGGAGTGTTGCCAATGCTTCTGCCGTTCACAGCTCTGAGGTTTAGGTGTTCAACTTCCTCTGTTAGGCGCTGGCCGGTTTTTGTGGGTGATTCTGATGAATTTTTACCCTGTGGCGGGATATTCCATAACTGATTCTGTGTAGTTACTTCCTCCGCTATCGATGAGCCAAGTAGATGTAGATTAAAGTCCCCTGTGAGTATTATGTCTGGTGTATTGACCTCGCTCATACAAAGCTCTACAAAGTTGGCCAATTGTTTTGTATCCTTGGTTTTCCTGTTTGGATGTATATAAGTGTTAATTATTGCAATATCCTTATGCCCTTTCCCTGTTGGCCCAAATGAGGTAGAAATTTTTATGGCTATGGAATCTGGTGTTTTCAAACCGACTGTGTGAACTGAGGTTGTACATGTGTTATTCACGTAAATTGCCAGGCCTCCCTGCAGGTGTCCGTATCTTGCCTTTTAATGTGCTGGTGAAAAGAAGCGTAAATATCCTTGCAAGTGTGGTGGATCAATCAACCATGTCTCCTGTAAGGCAATGATGTGAAATGACCTTTGATAGTTTATGAAGACCTGGTCTGCCATCTTGCTTTTTAGCCCGTTGGTGTTCCATGAGCATATCCGCAATAAGTTGATTTCGCCTCTCGGTCGATTTTGCCTGCTGTTTTGTCAATTGTTTCTTGTTTGATTGATAATTGTCCTCGTCGGCCACCTCGGACTCTCAGTGCAAGTTCCTTGTAGTCGAAGATCCGGATGATATATCCGAATTTCCTGTGACTGCCTCCTGGCGACCGGCGAGCGCCCTCTTGCCCCTCTCAGTACAGACGTTGCAATGTTGGTCCGTTCTATTGACCTTCTATCTGCATGCTGCTGAGCTAGCGGTACGGGGTAGCCTGGTGTATTGATAGGTGTAATCTTTATGCCCCAGTTTTCAAATGTCGAACTTTCCAATAATATTTTTTGTACAGTGCTGGCCAGTGACCAGGTTGTCCGTGTGACCTCACCCCCCTTGGGGTCACCATGGTTGACAAACTCCACTGAATCCAAATCTGTAGAAGTTACCTCCGATAACGAAGGTATATGTGACAGTAGACGAAGTATGTTCCCTCGATTTAATATGTCGTGTGACCCTTTTGATCTGTATACTGGTATAAACTCCAGTGTTTTCACGTTCTTGTTGGAGACGTTCACTTGATTATCTGGTTGTTGCCAATTGATGGACTCGCAGTTGTTGGCTCCTGGTTCAGCTGGAATTGTTACTCCTTCTGCGCTTCTCCGATCGTTAAGAATTATATTTGTGGCTAGCCCAGTACAGGGCAGCCTAACACAAGACAGGTTCTCGGTGTCCGCCGCGAAGGCGGCCTTGGTTCTTATATTGCTGTGTTTTAGGTCTGAACAGTTCGCTGGGCACTCATTTCCTCCGATATTGGAAACTGTGATGGTCGGATAATTGAGGCCCCTTTCTGGGTGGTCGTCAGGCTGAGCAATAGAGGAGGCAGTCTTGGGACGTTTGTCGACTTCGTCGATGAATCCTGCTGATGTTAAATTGGATAAGTGCCGTTGTATGGTAGTTGCTTCCTGTTTTGAACAGCATTGCTTTTTTTGATGTGCACCTTCCTCCCTATCTGGTTTGTTAAACTTGGAGGAGCAGGTTCCTTCAGCATCAGCCAGAAATGTCTGCATTGAAGGGCCTGCGGTGGTGGATTGTTGGTTGGAGTCAAAGGCCTGCCCGTTTTCAGCTTGCCATACAATAGTATGAGTTGTGCCCCTTTCCACTGGAGATGGTTGATCTGGAAGATCAGATGTTTCGGGCAATGACAGTCTGAAGAGGCGGGCAAAGTCCTCATTTTTGGAGTTAAGTTTTTGATTTTGGCCCTTTCTCCTTTGGGCTCGCCTTTGTTTGGCATTTGATGTTGCTCCTGGGACGTCTAACTCTTCCGCTAACTTCCGAGCTGATTCGGATGCTAATGCCCGAGACTTGTTACATCCCTTATTTTTTGCATTGCCTCTTTTTGATGGTTTTGGGGTAGAAGGCTTAAGAGCTGAGTTTCCCGCATCATATGTGCTTGTTCCAGTTTGATACTCAGTAGAGTAAGTTCCCTTTGTCTTAAGGTCACTAGAATTCTGTGTAGAATCTTTGATTTGTGCGCACAATTTGCTCAGTATTGAGGGGAGGGAGGCCAATTTATCAACTATCGGGCCGCACCCGCAGTTTAGCTCCCTGGATTGAAGTTTTCCATGCGAGCTCTGAAAGAGCAAGTTTAATGCTCCGAGTTTCTCGTCAATAGCCACCACAAACACTGCCAGTGTATTTAATAGATTCAGCTGAGTGTCCATTTTATCCGATTGGTACTGGAGGGCTTCAACCAGAAGTTGCACTGTCTTAAGTAGGCTGGCCCAGGCACTTTCTGAGTTCAATTTTTGCTGATGCCTGGTTGAGTTTCCTAAATCAGACCTCGGTGAAAGGGCCTCCCTTTTCTGGTTCCATTTCAACTATTTATTCTGTAGTGTGGAGGGAATTTGAGAGGGATTTTGAGAATCCAGCATGGGCCTCATAGACGTTTGCTGAGTGGGATTTATCAATAATTCTTCCCATTCCCTGGCGTCAATGTTGGAAAACTCCTCTAAGTTTTCAGACTCTTGTCCAGATTCTCTTTCCGTTTTGTGAGACGTTGAAGACAATAACAGATGGGGGTCTGGCAAAGGAATCATATCGATCTTGGCTTCATCGATGACAATAGGTGATGTGCCTAGCTCTATTATAGACAGGTCGTCGTCTATGGTGCAATTGTTCTTCAATTTCCCTTTATAGCCTCCCTCGTCCTGCTGTTCAACGTGTTCACTTCCAGGTTGTCCAAAATGCTTTGCCAGCTTTATTGTTGTTTCTCGATCGCTGTGTGTTATTGCTTGTGCTTTTGTCGTTCCCACTTCAGCAAAGCCATAGGGACCTTGAATTGGATTTGCATCGTCTTCCATATCTGTTGTTGAAGCAAATGTATTAAGTTTTCGGTGTGGAAGAGATAATAAGTCATTTGAACCTTGGTCGCTTTTTGTGCCGGGTGTTGCACGTTGATCAGTTATCTGAGTCCTCTTGTTCCCACCTTCCAGCGATTAAAGGGGTGAAAGCGGAGTTCTAAGACCTTGTGCTGCAATTGAACTTGACAAAAGAGCATCTCCCAGATTTTTTTAGAAACTGAAGTTTTGTATACATCTTGGGCTGTGTCAGTTTATAGCTGCTCTGGGTTGGTCCTGCCTCCAGCTTGTTGCCCCTTGAGTCAGGGCTCATGTTAGGAGAGTTGTTGCCTGCTCTAGTTTTTGGGTGGGGCTCAGCCATGCAGCCCTTCGGTGACCAGGACCCTCTTTTACGTTTGCTTATTTTTGTTCTGGGCGGACACCCTCTAACCCTGCCAGATCTCATTCCTTTTAGTTGGTGGTCCTTTTGGCCCTCTGCTCTGCGCTGCTGCTCTACTCTGCTCTGCCCTGCGCTCCAGGTCAGATTCCAGTCCACAATTGATTTCGGTTGGCTTTTCAATTGTTTAAATGCCCTGGCTCCAGCAGTTCTTGCTACTCTTGCCGCTTTGCTGCTTGCTGCTGCTGCACAACTCTCAAGTGCTCTCTCTGGCAGGTGGGCAGATGGGCGATGGCAGAATCAGCAGAATCCGCTCCTATTTCTAATTTCCGGTTTTCGGGGGGGAGGGGTCCGTCGCCAATACTGCGGGTTTCACTAGTCACTATTGTGTGTAGGGCACAACGGAAGGCAAAGCAAGGCTAGGCAAGGCAGAGAACGGAGGACAGAGGACAGAGAGCCGTGCGCACTCTCACGCTCCCCACGCTCCCGGGTTCCACCCAGCTGCTTGCTGTAATGCTCTCAACAGTGAAATGTTGCAGGGGAAAGGTTGCAGGGGAGGGCACCAGCGGGGTAACAGCTGAAAAATGCTGAAGGCTACGGGTCCCCCAGCGGCAGCCGGAGGGCGGTCAAACAGAATTTTTAGATTTTAGGTTTTTAGATGGCCGCACCTCGTTTCCCCCTCGCCGCATCACCACCATTCTCCACCGCTTACCGCAGTTTCCCCGCCTCTCCCGCCGTTGGCTCGGGCAATTCTCATCCGCCGGTTGTCTCAGCCTCAGGGACAGACCAGATCGGCCCAAGTTCAGGTCCCGGCACACAGCTGACCCGTGGCTCATCACGCCGTCGCCCGACGCCACGGCACCTTCTTTTCACTTTTTTCCGGCCGGGCGATGCCTAAGCCGCAGCAGGGTTTTGCGGCAGCTCCAAACTCGTGGCCAAGCAAGCCGATCCGCAGCCGATCCGCAACGGCTCCACGCAGCTCCTTCGCCTCACACTGCTCACGCTGCCCCGGAACCGGAAAACCTATTGCCAGAAATAATCTGTAAGAGGACTGTGTGCAGAACAGAGCAGGATCTATGGGGGGGGGGATAAAAGGCTTGGACCCTCTTATATGCAATAATGAAGAAAAAGGAGCGAAAGTGAAATAAAACAATTGTCTAGGATCACCTTATTTGGTCAGGTGTGAACGCAGGGATTGATACTAGGTTTTGCGGTTCCACATTGCTCAATTCAATTCAGCCACTCGATATACCTGCTTCGCTTTTCATACACCCATCTTATCATCCCTCCCCATCATCAGTGCGGCACTCGGTCACACCACCGACCAAACTTTATGGCCCTTGGAAAAATGCTTGTGAGTACCCATGCTCTATAGCAAGGGAAACAGGGATTTTGGAATTAGGGGAAAATGTTTTATGTGATGAATAGAAACTGCTTGATACAATAAGCCATATGTATTGTATTGCAGTTGTATTTATATAGTGCTTACTACCTCTGACGAGGCGTCAAAGCGCTTTACGGGGAGCAGCACGCTACTCCGGAACCCATAAAGGATTAGTGATGAATTAGTATAGTGAAATAGGAAAGTAATTTGAGTGGTGGATATGTTAGTCAGTTATTTGGATTGAGAAGGATAGTGGAGGGATAGAAGAGGGAAAAAGGTTTGCATTTATATACACTTGCAACCCCTGATGAGGTGTTGAAGCGCTTTTTCAGTGAGTAGAATGCTACTCTGGAACCCATAAAGGACTAGTGGTGAATTAGTATAGTGAAATATGAAATTAATTTGAGTGGTGGACATGTTAGTCTGTTATTTGGATTGAAAATGATAGTGGAGAGATAGAAGAGAGAAGGATTTAGAAATCTTTTTTATTTTTATGGTTTTTGTTTTGGAGCTAATAGCAGTAGGAGGGGGCTTGGGATGAGTAAAAGGGAGGTGGAGAGGGAAGAGTCAGAGAGAAGGGTTTAGAAAGGCTTGTTTTGGGGGATCGGAATAGTTAAAGAGGTATGAGATGATGCAAGGAGGGGTAGAGTTGGGAAGAGTCTAGAAAGGGTTATTTTGCGGATCATAGTAGTGGTATGGGGTTTGGGATGAATGACAGAGTGGAGGATATATCGATAGAGGTATAGGGTGAGAAATAGAGTAGTGCATTGGAAAGAGCAGTAGAAAGAGGTTTGAGATGAGTCATAGAGTTGAGGTAGAGGATATATTGAGAGCGGTATAGAGTGAGAAACAGGGTATTGCATTGCATATGTATGAGACTCAACTAAAATATATGAAACCTTGCTTAACAGTGGCAAACACAGGAACGAAGCTCATACATGAGACTCGAGTGTCTACAAAAATGTATAAAAACAAATATTTGTTATATTTCCAAAATCATCGAGACTTACATTTTTAAAGCAGGCTAAAAAAAATGTTCAACTTATCCTATCCAAAGGAAAATTCGTAATGACGAATACATCTCTATTTCACAAGTTGAACTTAATTAATTTATTTTTTTTACTGAAAGATCACGCTTAATCACCACTGGTATGGTGAACTAGTATTTTTTCTCTGTCTGTAAAGTCTACATTGATAAACGAAATCGGACCCGGAAAGACGTAGTGGAAGCCTCCATCCTGATCGAGGGGTGAATGAGATATTTTTAGGCAATAAATCGGAACAGTTATAACAAAATATTGTACCAGCAAAGTTACTTATTTAATGTTGATGTACATAAATATTTTAGCATGTTAGTGTGTGCCAGGCGCTATTGATATAAGACAACAGGCTGTCCTTAACAATTTTTATGGTATAGGCGGAATCCCTGCCCGTAGAACGAGTTCTGGGCATTCTTTGGGCTGGACGTACACCACTGCTCTGATTGGTCAAGACACGATGCACGTCGTCTCTTCGTTTCGGAAGATCATTGGTTACGTCGCAGCAATTGGAGCTGTGTGCAAAGCGGAAGGGGGGGTCAGGGGGAAAGGGAGAGGGCGAGAAGGGAGGAGGCCCGTGGGAGCCAGGGTGTCGTGTGCAAACCCGCGTGTGGCGCAGCGGAGGAGGAGGAACCGACAACAAACAGGGGGAGCGTAAGGGAGGAGGCGGCAGGAGGAGGTCGACGGAGTAGGTGAGCTGTACAGCTGGGACCGGGGAACCGGTGGTCTGTACAGGGTTGCAGGCACTGCGCCGTCGCAGTCAAGGAGAGCAGGGAGGCGGGAGTGAGATGGCGCGCGCCTGGGCCTGCCACTGCGTCAGGCCTTGCGCGCGCCCAATCCACTTTGGGCGGTGAATATGGCGCGGGAGGCGGCGTTGCTCATCGGGACAGAGACGATCCACCACGTGAAGCCAAACTGGCGAGGGTGGTGGTGACACTGCAGCAGCCTATGTCAGTCCTCCTTTATGAGCAGCTGTATGAGGTCAGAGGCCGGCCTGGCCCCTCACTGCAGCCACCCCCTCTAGCTGTTGCTCGTGCTCGGCTGGGGACGCAGGGCACCGGACCGCCCCCTGCAGTGAGTATTGAAGGCACGGGAGGGGCGGGAAGCCCGGCTGTCGGGGCTATTCATTAGGCATGGGTTCAGGGAACACGTCCGAAAAATGAGGGTACTCTTATTTACCACGTGACTGTATAGTGGGCCTTACTTTGCCGCTACCTATTTGATTCCCTCACTATAATTCCATTGCTCAATTTATTCATGCCAGTAGCGCATTCACCTGGAGCCTGCCAGTACTTATTTCTAGCAGTCACCGTAACTATTCTACGCGATTTATTTACTTTTTCCACATCTATATTTTGCTCGCTTATTACACATGAATTGGGATTTAAGAAGGGCGCACTTTAACTTCTAGTGTGTGCCCTTGAGCTGAATGTTCCGTAATAGTTTCGTGTTGCTCTCAGGTTCCATTTGTAACATAAGTCTTGACTAGCCATCGTCGCTTTATTTTCGTCGGACTCCAGCATTTTTAAGTGTGCAGGTTTTGTCCCTTAGGACTCGTTGTCTGGGGTTCTGCTGGCCCCATGTGGCTAGTTGCACGTGGCCCATGGGCATTCCCAAATAAGGGCACGGCTGTTTGACAGCTGCAGAAAGACTGCTGACCGAGTTTAGCTATCTTGTTGATTTTAGGAGCGAGTGTTTGCTGGGTAGATCTTACACAAATACAATCTTGATCGGCGTTAAAACACTAGTATGTTCTTTGAGCATAAGCGCCGCCACCTGTCAAATCTTAATGTATACCAAGCCGCTTCCTGTTCCAGTGATGCTGTTTTCTGTTGGTTGGGCATAGTACATCCATCCAGGCGTTTGGGTTGTGTGTCGTATTAAATGCTGTCATTTACACTAAACCTTGTTTTACAGCCTGTTCAGTATTAATATTTTTAATGCCCACTAATGAAGTGGTGAAATAAAACATATTCCCTTTTGAATAAACTTCGTATAATTTCAAACAGTTGTAAAACTGTAAAGGCCAAACTGCGAGACTACGCACTTTCAGCCGTCGTGTGTTATATTTGTGATTTAGGACTGTTAAATAAAAAACATTTCGCGTTTAACTGCTATAATTTGCACTTAGTAGTGGAATTAACGTCCGCATTAGACCAAATACTTCTGTTATACGGTGATCTAATACAATTGTCAACATTTTTACTTGTTGCATTATAATGTTGAGCATACATTAAATATACTAGGCGTTGCGATTTTTGTGCCAGGTCAGTTATCTGGCATACATTTCTCATTGATTTCTTAAAGCTTTACTATAAAGCAACATTGGAAAAAGTGTTAAATCCCGATAGACCATGTCAAATCAAAATGACAGTTAACTTTTGCAAGAAAGGGGTAGTTTCCATATGGTTTCCCCAAAATGACTTTGGCGGTTGCGTGCTAACCGTTGCACTTGTATTATGGGATAAGAGCGCTGTACAAAGATGCACTTAACTAAGTTTTGAGTTATTTACTAGCAGGAAGAGTGTAAGGGAATGGATTGCTGATTCGTGATTATGGGTGCTTGCTACCAGAGGAATATACACACGATGACCTGTAGGCTAAGGTCTTTGATCATGTACATAAGCAAGTGATTGACTCTTATTGAAGCGCACACATTTCCCATTGATATGTATCGGCACTCGACAGAATTGAGAATGTCAAGACAGCCTAAGTATAGTCCAACCATTTATCTTCCATCTCTTTACTCTTATACTATCACCCGAAACTGGTTCTCTGCCACACCTCATTAATCTACCCTACTCTAAAATTGTGTACTAATGGGGATCTTAAAATCTGTCTCACTGCCAGTGTTGCTTGTCCAGTCTTTGTATGAGATCATACCATCTTTTTCATCATGCCCTATGGAAACTTATCAAAGGTGGCTGGTAAGAGCAGGTGGAAACAGTGAGTTTGCTATTTTGTTGGTAAAATTCTGTAATGAAGGCTCCCAGTGGTACATAATGTATTTGTGCTATTAAACACATACTGTAAACGCCAATTGATGAAACAAAGCAGGCAAAGTACATGATGGCAATGAAGTCATTGCTTAAATGCACCTTTTAAAAAAAAGAAGAAAAAAAATCTTCGAGACAGCACCTTTCAAAGCAGTGCTGATCAGATTCGTAGATACAATGTAGGAATCCCGTGCCTAAAACTACCTTGTGCAGTAGGTATCTGTGTCAAGTGATATAAAAAATAATACACAAGGATGAACCTCGGGGCATTACTCACAAGACCTCCCACAACATACATTCCCTGCCCCTAAACCAAAGGTCGTCTGTGAAAATCATCAAACCATTGGAGTACATGACCGCTGCACCTTCTTGGGTCTTTCCACATCTCCTTTATGAACAATGAGGGCCAGGGTGTCACAAAAATAGCCCATGTTAAGGACCCATTAACCAAAGATAAGCAACCCAGTGAGCGTATGCATTGGCAACAGAAATATGAACAAAATCAACCTATTCACAAAAATGTTCCCTCATCTATTATTTCTGATCTCCCAATCTCAACAAGACTGAAAACAACCACTTACATGCTGACACTCCATTGCAAATTTAATAAAACAGTGACCCCAAGTAAGTATGACCTAACTGAAACAGAGTGTAGTCTAGAAGAAATTATTTTTTTAAGTTTCATTTGCTACAGTTCTTAGTGGGAATTTAAGTGGTATGTTAAAATGACCTGTGCATGGTATATGGATGAATCGCTGTTTGCAGCGATGTTTTGTGAGTCTTTAGTGGGACCAGACTTTATCTGTGTCAGCGTGAGTGTTGCCTACTGGCACTTCTGGTCCAAAGTTTTGCTGATATGTGAAACCAAGAACCATGTGCTTGCATCCTGTTTGTATGCCAGGTGCTTGTACAGTAAGCCTGTGGTAAATGGGTGGTAGTAGATCTTTGTGTAAGTCTGAGTACAGAAGACAGTGGGTCCATTTTGAATGCCCCTGCTTTAGCTTGGCACAAGATAGTAGTTTCCTTAGATGGCGGCAGTGTATTACCTGCATTCCTGTCGCTGGAGCTGCAGACACTGAAATAGAAGAATGCAGAACGGGCTACATTTAGAAGGACTTTGCATTAAGGGGCTACTTAATAATTCTTCCTGAGCACTGCCACTTCAGTTTGTAGTGGTGAAGGGTGGGACTGTAGTTTCTTTTGTGCAAGGTGAGGAAATTACTAGGTTGGGTCCGCCCTTTTGTGTGCCACTGATTGCTGTGTTAGAGAGGCTGATGACAGTCGGGTGCAGAAATTTCACACTTTGTTGTGCTTATTGGAGGAGTGCTCCTGCTGTGAGAAGCAACCGTTTACACAAATCTGTGTCTGGAGCAGCCTGGGAAGGACACTTGAAATAAGAGCCAACTAAACATGTTCTGAATTTTGAAACAGTGGGTCCACACCCCCTGTCTGGAAAATGGATCCAAATCACTCCAATTTGTCCCAGTCCCAAGTTCTTCTTGATCAAGGGAGGGAGTGTCCCGCAGAGTACTCGCAATGTGGCTGTGTAACCAAAGCTGGTGTTTGCCTGGCACCCAATCTCTGAGGTTTTGCGCGATATCACTAAAATCCTGCACTTTCTGCTTGATGATCTAAGGGTCTTCCTAATGTCCAGGAGTCTGCTTACAGACATGGGGAAGTAGTAAGCCTGACCCTTCCAAGATGTGAGACTGTGCATAAGGAGCCCACCATGTTATTGGTGTGAGGACTGCCCAGACAAAGCAGACTGCACTGGAGTGTGAAACCTGCAGTGACTAATAATCAGAGTGGATCTCCCGGTTTCATTGCAGTCTTGAGAACTGCCCCTAAGACTTAGCCAAATTGAGTGTGGCTGTATCTGTTGACAGCTGCTTTGAGCTGGGACCTGCTTCTGCTGCCAGAAGAAAGACATGTTGCTTCCGAGTGAAGCCTGGTCGTCTTGGGTTGAACACAACTACACGTCACTCGTGAGGGAACCCGGGCGGTCTGTAAAGCCTCAACTGACAAGCTGTCCCATGTTATACCACTTCCCGCCACTGTGATCATCTCAATAATGCTGGTGTGTTGCAGCTAGGTGGATCCCAGTCAGCCTGGGGAACTGGAAAGACGTTACTTCAGAGGTAACCTGGTTGGCCGGGCAAGCTGCAGCAGCTGTAGAGTGGCCCTTGGACCTGCTATTCTGCAGTCATCCATGGACCTGTTCGCAAAGGACTGAGACGCTCGCCGAGAAAGTTGAAAGCAAGGGTGTGTGACTTTCTGCCCAGCTTAAATCCGGGGTAAGAATTATTGACTGATTTGCCCTTCTACACCCAGCGGGGGTGAATAGTGACCTAATCTGCGGCTGTGCCTAAATCAGGTCTCTGACATGGAATGTGAGGTACTAACTGCAAGGGTCACCTGTGAGGGGAGAAGACTACTGAGTAGGAGGATGTAGTGCACTGAGAACACATCCCTGCAGTGTATTGAATTTAGTTTTGTGTACTTAGTTTTATAAGAAGACTCACACCGGGTTTGGCATTAAGTTATTGTGCACAGGGGTGTGGAATTTAATAAAATATCTACGTCCATAGGACGGGTAGCTTCATAAATCTACTTGTCCTGTAACAAAATCCACTTGTCCCTTTAGTGCCATGTAGTGCACCGTCAAATAATGTCAGCACTCATTATAGAAGAGCTCGGATAATAGCCTTTCTGGTTATGTCAGGGTCATAGTATAGAAGGATTTGAATACTAGTGATTTTCTTATTTTGCCTCTTTTCTGCAGATCTACCCATTCATCCTTTCATTCACCCACTGATATCTAGCATTTCACCTTTATATTATCATCCATTCATTCTTTTATCAGCCTTTTCCATTCTGTTTGTCCATCCATATCCAAACCTGCCCATCCATCTCCAAACATGTCCATCCTTTCGCTCACCTGTCCTTACGCTCATCCATCAATTTACCCTTTCACTCATCCATCCTTCTGCTCGTCCATCAACTTACCATTTCATTCATCCTTTCGCTTATTAATCCATCCACCCTGCAACCCATCTCTTTTCACCCTTTCCTTCATCAACACGTCCATCCACTATCCCCGTCACTCATCCATCCTTTTCCACATTCATCAATCTAGCAAGCCACACTTAAACTCACTCATCTATCCACTCTTTCATCCACATATCCATCCATCCTTTCACTCACTCACCCTTACACGTTAATTATGGGCCTTTATCTGCTGAGCTGCAGACAGAAGAGGCCCATCAAGAGCTCCACCCCCGCTGTAGCTGCTAAAGCGAGGGGTTCACGACGCCCCTGGCCAAACCTATCCTTCCAGCTCCAAATCTATCATTCAAACTCATCCATCCCTCCTTCCTTCCTTTTGCTCATCCATCCACTATCACCCCCTCCATCCACCCTTTCACTCATCCCTCCATCCATCCTTTTGCTCTTCCATCTTTCACCCCCTCCTTTTCACTCATATCCATCCACCGTTTCACTCAACTATCCACCCATCAATCTATCCATCCTTCCACCCATCAATCTATCCATCCTTCCACCCACTCCACCATCCATTCATCCACTTTCTCTCATCCATCAATCCACCCTTTCACTCATCCATCTATTCATCCATGTATATAGCCATCCACCCTTTCACATCAATTATGAACCTTTGTCTGGACCTTCATAAAGAAGAGGCCTATCAAGAACTCCACAGCTGCTGTAGCTGCCACAGTGGCCTGTTCAGATGACCCTGGTGCACACACAAAGTGAGACGAGAGGCCCAGTGCAAGGACAGAAATGAGGGTGGGCCTAAGGATTGCACGAATTCCCCATGGGGAAACTAATGAGCTTTAATGTAAGCCCTGGATGATGTAAGATATGAGGGGCCAAGGGGAGTGGGTCAGGGCCATCAGAGGGGGGTGGGGTGGGGTTAGCAAGTACAGGCACTGGGTGAAACATAAGGTGGAAAGGCAAAGTGCAAAGGAGGGTTGTGCAGGAGCTGCATGAGAAGGGAAAGCATGGCGCTTTACTGTAGGCCCCCGGAGGCGAGGGTGAGGGGGGAGCTTGGGGCCGATAGAGGCCCAAGGGTGAAGCACAGAATAAAAGGCAGGGGTCCCAAGGTTCAAGTCAAAGCAGGAGCCAAGAGGCCGAAAAAGGCAGCCTCTTACATTCCAGTGTTGAGTCTTCTGGAGCTGCAGAAGCTCCATGTTCATCTCGTGCTCCCAAGAAAATGAAAGGACCAGGGGAGGGCCTGGAAGCCACACAAGAGCCTGGGGAGAAAGCAAAAAGACTCTTACCTCACAGTGCTGTGGATGTTTTATAAGGAGCTGCAACTTTGAGTTCAGCTCCATCATGTTGTTCTTTTGCTCTGGGGAAACTAAAGTGCAGGCCCCAGCTTTTCCATTGACCCTTTCACTGCCAATTAACTGCTCAGAGCTACTTATTAACTGGCTGTGACCAACAGGGTTGAACAGCTGTGTATCGGATTACCGTAAGACTGTCTACTTGTCCTTTGGACAAAAAATAAATCAAAACCTCTTGCCCTTGTAAGAAATCTGGATGTCTAGGGCGTCGGGAGATGGTAATTCCCCACCCCTGTGTGCATATTAGTTGATTGTGTTCTGAGCTCTTGCTCCCCTCCGCACTACTTCCTGAGAAGCCTGAGACTGCTCAGCCTTGTTACTAGGCATGGGTGTAAAATTCCGCTCAGCTCATAGTTTGCAGAGTTTTTTCCCCCGCTCTGCGTAGAGTTCTGAAAAACGCCACGTAGCGGCGCAGGGATTTTTCCTCTCCCGCTGCTCCCCAACATTAAGTTGGCGAGTGAGGAAAATCGCACGCTAGACAGCCTCTCAGTGAGATTTCTCAACGCGGGCTGTCACGGCAGGTCACTACCACTTGCGTTGAGGAAGCTGCCGCTCAAGTAGAACAAATACTTGAGCGACAGACAGAAACTGCACCCTCTTGTGCTCTGCATGGTGCCATTCACGCTGTTTTTACAGTGCAGTACAAACTCCTGGTGCTCAAAATCAGCGCAGGCAGCTTAACTTACCTCACTCTGCAGCTTGCTGAATTCCACGGAGCATGGTGGAGTTACACGGAACTCCACCCTGGCTTACTTGTTACCCTGAGAGTCAAGCATGGAAAAAGTTGCACTTTGCCTAGTTTGTAGAACCATTGTTTGATGGTCCCATTGTCAAGGTTGGCGCACAGCAGCCAATGCCTACCCAGTGCCATCTCAAACACGATCTGACATGGCATATGAAACAAGCATTGGTAAATGCATTGTTTCGCCTGTGTGATTAATGCTTTTTTTTTTTTTGCAAGTTGTCAATTGCTGAGTAGTTGTACAATATAAGTTACAGAAAGTCTGTTAAAGTGTTATGACTTGTTTATGCACAAAAAGGCAATATATTGTGCTGCTACTAGTCGTATGGTGCGGGTAAGTAATAGCAAAAGTTTGTAAAAGGAAATAATAGAATGAATTGATGTAATAGCAATATTATGTGTTTAGAGGAGTTCTGACAACTTTTGGCCGTGGTGCCACTGCACCTGCTGCACCATTCAAATCATTACCCTATTTCCTGTAAGGTAACTGCACTTATGTCTGCCTGTTTAGTAGTAAACTATTGCAATATTTGGTGTTCAGTGGGGTCCGTAGAGCTTTTGGCCCGGGTGCCACTGCAGCATTCAAATCAAATCCCTTTTAACTGCAAGGTATTTGCAATTGTGAATGCCTGTTTAGTAGTAAAATATAGCAATATTGGGTGTTTAGAGGAGTTCTGACAACTTTTTTGTCAAGTCAAATCATGGCCTTGTTTGTGAGGTAACTGCACTTGTAACTGCCTGTTGAGTAGTAAAATATAGCAATTTTTAGATGTTTAGCGCGGTGCCTAGAGCTTTTGGTCCTGGTGTCACTGCATCTGCTGCACCACTGAAATCATGACCCTGTTGTCTGCAAGGTAATTTCACTTCTGACTGCCTGTTTAGTTTTACATTTTAGCAATAATCTGGGTTTAGTGAGGTCCCTAGAGCCTTTGGCCCCGGTGTCACTTAACCTACTGCACCATTCAAATCAAGTCCCTTTTAACTACAAGGTAACTGCAATTTTCTGTATAGTAGTCAAATATAGAAATATATGTTTAGAGGAGTTCTGACAACTTTTGGGCCCGGTGCTACTGCACCATTTAAATCATGACTCTGTTGTCTACAAGGTAACTGCACTTGTGGCTGCCTGTTTAGTAGTAAAATATAGCATAGCTCTTGTATATTAACTTTATTTTTAACGTGCAATGTTTAGTTCAACATTTAGAATTTGATCATAATGACTAAATAGATTACGTGGAAAAAAAAGCAATCCGATAATGCCTACAAAGTGCAAAGTAGGGTACTAACGCATGAATAGGAAATGCCACAAACGTTCTAAGGATAAAGCATCTGCTTTACACAACTAAGTAATAAAAAGCGAGCATTCCAGCATACTGTTAGAAGCTTTGTCTTTTCTGTGGGAAGAGATCTCATCTTGACAGTGATTAGGGCTTAGCAGTGTGAACAGCTTTAGTAGAAATATCGTAAATGCGTGCAGCCAGAGCAAGCAAACAAAAAAAAGTTCCACACATAAGAGCCCCCTTTTAAGATGTATTAAATACAAGAGATTTCCCTGTGCAGGCAAAACCTAAAAAGTGCTTTTTGGAGGGGGATTTGATTGTGTAGCATGTGGAATATTTTGCATTTGTGTGACTTTATCATATAAAATTTGTCATGCCAAGCTCCACGCACACCTGCCTGAAATAACTTACTGGTTCCCCTCCTCTTCAAATTGCTAATTTTCTCACTGATATGTAAAATATTGAGTGCAAGTAGCAACTGATGAGGGCTGAATAGATGAGAGGTTGTGAAATTGCCCGTCTTGCTTTTTTAGGTCTTGCCTAGCGACTCGGCGCATGCGCTGCTCGCCTTGGCGAGATCTATTTTTGTCGGTTTCTTTGCCGAAGGGGGACAGGCCATGTGCACACGTATGTAAGACAGGAGATGTGCACGCGTACGGCTGACGGCGTTAGCGGAAGAGACAGCAGATGTGCGCGTCCGGAGGACAGGAGATGTGCACGTGTAGGGCTCGGCTCCCTCCCGGTCTGCGCGCACGCTTCACTGCATGCACTAATGACAGGACATATGCGCTTTGCTTTCATAAAATGCCGCTCCTATTTGCTTTACTTCTTCCCCCTCGCTCCCTCCTTTTCTCCCTCCATTAGGCCCCTTCTCAAAGCTACTTAAAGTCAAACTTTGCAATTGCGGCCACTGTATATTTCACGCCGCTACCAGAAACAAAACGCTGCTACACTGTATATTTCACGCCGCTACCAGAAACAAAACGCTGCTACACATACCACGCGTTCGGTTTTGCGTCTTACCACATTGCTCGTAGGGCTCACGGTGTTAGCAAAGAGACAGCAGATGTGCGCGTCCGGAGGACAGGAGATGTGCACGCGTGCAGCTCGGCTCCCTCCCTGTCTGCGCGCACGCTTCACTGCGCGCACTAAGGCATCTTTGTACCCTCCCTGTCTCCTGTTTGATGTGCCTGGCCGGAGGCCCCGGACCGGAGATGTGGACGCGCATGCGACGTTAACTTTCTGTCTGCCGATCTCAGCTGCTGCTTGGCGTGCCCGCTTGGACAGGAGACGTGCACAGCGTCTCTTATGCTCGGGGCCCGGACAGGAGATGTGGACTTGTTTACGTCTGTTCGAAAGAAATCCTTAAAATCTCAAACATCGAGGGCGATTATACTTTAGTAAAACCATTCACGCTTGCAGTTATAAAAATCAAATTCTCGCTGTCACAGAAAAACATATTTAGGAGCGAGCTGTTTTGATTTAATACCTACAAAGAATTGTGTAAAAAGCTGCAGCTTGTGTAACTACAAGCAGAAATCAGCTCAGCACGTTTTAGGCGCGTGTCCCCTACTCGCCTGTCAGCGCCAGACACGCCACGCCCCCCACAGGTGATCCATAATTCGCAGCCCACGAGCTTTGTCAAGTTCATGGGAGTTGTTGAAAAGCTGTTGGAAAATAAAGATGTAAAACAGCGGCTGTAATGCTTCCATTAATGAGCTGAGCAGTGTTGTTCACTTTTCACCTGTTTTCTAATGGTTTTAATTCAAACGACTATACAAATATTTATTCTTTCACATTAGTTAATGAATAAAATAAAAGCCAGCGTCCCATATTATTTCATAGTGCTATCTTACCACTAGGTGGCGCCAAATACTTTGCTTTCTGGTTCCCCAGCGAGCCTCGTTTCCTGATTGCGAGGTGCTCCTTGGATTACAAGCCAGATGATCCCTACAATGGTTTTTGGCCCACACCTCACAAAAGTTTATCAGAATACTGCTTTCATTCCGATTCTCTAACTGGTTGTATGTTCATCCAGAGCGTTAAAAAGAAATATCCACAAGCCTATGGTATGATCTCACCCCATCCCTGCACATTCCTGAAACACTTGGCACGAGGCTGCTTATTTTCTGAGAAAGTAAGACATTTTGTCCTGGCTCAAGATGGATTTGAGACTTTTTTTTGTACAAGGAGTGGTTGAGCAATGCGTAGTAAACAGTCTGTGGGCGTAGAGGGAAAGCACCGCGCAACAATGTAAACATTATTGTTCTGAATATCCGTGTAAGTGAGGAATATTATTTCATTTCGATAATCTATTCATCCCAGAATACATCTGTGTTGGTAGAAAATACGATTTCAGAGATGATCGAACCTCTCCTCTCATTTATTGCCTCAAACCCAGGGCCACTGGAAATATGTGATTGTGCAGCTGTGGCGTTTTTCGCATATTTATAGATTTGACGCATTTTCTAAATAATACATTATCCGCTGTATAATCTGCAAATTAAAAAAAAAAATGCTTCTAGCTCAAACGGTTCAAAAGTTACTAAAAAGCAGCAATACATGTTGCTGCGCTCTAGAAGCCCTTTGCAAAGGTTGACTGGTGACCTTTCTGTTGCTTATTGTTATATTTGGGTGTTAAACTGATACTAATGAGGTGCAGCAAATGCACAGACAGTGCTAAGTTTAACAAGCATTTGCAATGCAATAGGTCTCGCTTTTGCGAGAGTTTAAGCTATTGGCATTGTAAATGACAATGCCTTTTATTTATGTTTTAAAAACCAACACGTAAATAAAAGGCATTGCCATTTACAATGCCAATAGCTCAAACTTTCACAACTGCAAGACCTATTGCATTGCAAATGCTTGTTAAATACAATATTGCAGGTTTTTAAATTCCAGATGTATTATAAGCAAGACAGTTGTATGCCTTGGTTCTAATGTCCCTTCAACATTCATCACTGATAAAAATGATAAATGTATTTAGGCTTTTGTATAGGTTCTGAATCCCTGATAACTTTGAGATTCACATGCTAGTCGTTTGTCACCAACATCATAAACATTGACGCAATCCTTCACTTGAACACTTTGGCTCACACATTAGTCTTGGTCCTCGCTGTAGTCTCCTGGTTGGACTACTGCATACCTGTCTGAGATTATCCAACCAAGCATATGCAAACAATTTAGAGGTAGCTTGCTCCATGTTCAAGGAACATTACAGTAGACACGTTGAAGATATTCCATTGTGTCTATCTGGTCAAATGCCAACGACCAGATTCACCTTGCAGCTTTTTAATTGTGGTTGCATGGCTTTACCTTCCTTCCTTAGTGCTCGATTGGAGAATTGCAGTCTCATGGGAAAAGTGTCCCCTCGTGGCTGGCTATATTGAGCTACTCATGCAAACTTATATCATGTTATCAACAATAAGTGGGATTTTTACTTAAGAGTTGGTAAATTAACACAAGCTGAAGAGATGTTTCCTGTGGCTACCTTACCTAATCCTTGATAATGGTGCTAATTAATTTTTGGATTAATAATGGTTGCAAATAATTAAAACAAGCATTGTGTTGTATTGCTGTCAAAATAAAAGTGCCTCTTATATAGCCTCTTTATGGGCATCCAAAGTGGGACTGCAGAATTTTAGCCCAAATCGCTGTAATACAGATCTGCCTATCTAGTTCAACGCCTTTTGCTCCCTGCGCACTTTAGTTCTTGTCTTGCAGCATAGCTGTGTTCACTGCTGTAGACTGATCATTCCCGTACTACACTTTTTTACTGGTCCTAATCCAAGTAGACATGACTTATAAATGCACGAAGGGTACAAGGAAGGTGTGTGGTGTCTGGAGGAGCTTTGTATGTTAAGGTCCCTCTCTTCTTTTCTGTTGCTCCCACAGGGTTTTGGTACGATCTGAGCTGCCCTTCCACAGCCTCACAAATCTTTTGTCTTTGGGCCCCAAATTATCAGGTCTAGTGCTTACAGACCTGATCAGTTTTGGCCCACAGAAGCTTGTAATTGCAGGTGGCAGAATGTCACCTGGAGGTTTTTGATCAAATTTACCAGTCCTAATGAAGGTCCTTGAGTAGGCAAGTGGTGGAATATCGTCCCCATTGTTTGTAAAATCCAGGCATTTAAAAAAGAACACTGCTTCTCAGACTTCAAAAAGCCTTTCAGGTGTTCTATGTTAACGTTTTATAAACATTAAAGTTCTTAAACCATATGAAGAATTCTTAAGTGAGATGGCCAGATAAGTGCGATTTCGGGCTATGAAAGTCCTTACCCATCCCACCTCCCCATTCCTAGTTGGCAAATCATTCCCATTTGTTAGTTTGAACATAACTTTTTTGGTAGGTCTCTTGCAGTCACGTTTTCCTTCTGGTAATTTTCTGGTTAAGAAACATTGGTTAGAAATAATCTAAGCATTACCAAATAAATATTCAGTGGTGACCTCCATTCCACATGGTCATCAGCGAGGCTACTCCCTCGAGCTTTTGTTTACCTGTCATAGATCAGAATCCAGTTGGCCACCTTTGCCCAAGCTGAGGTACTGTTTTTTTTCTTTCTTTTCTAAGTACACTATATTTTCATCAGCCAACGATTGAAATAACGCAGGCTGCTTTATAGTAAAGGACCTATTTTGTCTTTATGTTGTAATGTATTTAGGGACTGCTTTGGAGCGCACAGGGTGTGCCTCAGAAGGCCCAGTAGTGCAACCTAAATAAGATTTCTAGACGGACCGCTACTTATACTTTTGTCCACTTGGCGTTCCCACCAAAGAGGTTTGTTACTTTAAATGCAAGTGCAAGAGTTGTGACCAAATGGATATTAAAGGATGTCTGTGCCTCGTCTTCATCAGTGGAAAGGTTAACGTTCAACGTGAAGAACATTGATAGCAGCAGGGGCGAGTTCTTGCAGCACTTGTTTTGGGACAGATATTTGTAGGCCTACATTGCAGGATTGACTTGGGTTACAATTCTCCCTTCGCCCCGAAGCCTATTCCTTTTCCCTTTTGGATTTATGGAATGCGTGTATTAATCAGCCCTCAGTCTCCTTAAGTTTAGCGTGCTGAGGAAGTTTAGAAAACGTCTTGCAACATTGAAAATGTTTTCCTTATTCTAATGTTAGTTTTTTTCCCCTCGTTTTTCTTATGTTTGCCCTTCTTAAGGAAAATCGCTTCTATTCTTAGGAGTGTACTATTTATAGGGAAATGGAAGTGTAAAATGAATACTTCGTTCTCTGTGCCAGTAACCTATTTCTTATTATTTATTTAGTTCTTCTAACTAACACCATGAGCAGCAACGAATGCTTCAAGTGTGGACGTTCAGGCCATTGGGCTCGCGAGTGCCCCACCGGAGGTGGTCGGGGGCGCGGCGGACGAGGCCGCGGTAGAGGTGGCTTTACTTCTTCCAGAGGTAATTTCAAACGGCAACATTTAGTACTTATAATTTGAGGAGTTTTAGTTGGAGCAACTCAAACAACAGTTTCTCCATGCCCCGGTTTTAAGCGCTTGCTAATGTATACCATTTTTCTTTCTAGACATATGCTACCGTTGTGGAGAGTCGGGTCATCTTGCCAAAGACTGTGAACTTCAGGAAGATGGTAAGTGGAGTTTAATATTCCCAGTTGCAACTGAAGGCGTGGCTAGTGATTAAAGCATAAAATGTAGTCTGAGCTGTCAAAGGCTAAACCAGTTATAATTTAAAGCAGAAGAATATTTATTTAATTATACATATAAATAATAGGAGGAGTCGGAGTGGGCAATTGGTGTCTGTAGGCCGTGTAGTAGAGGTGGCAGCATAGGGGGCCAGTGGCAGATTTATGGGAACGCCAGCGGGGAAGGAGGATGGGTGTAGACTAGGAGCTCCAATAGACCCGAAATTGCGTTCTAAGAAATAAAAGACAAAGCAATTGAGAGCAGGTCTTAAAGATATAAAGCACAATTTTGTGATTCAACCATTTTAATGGTGCGGAGAATCCCGAGAGGATAAGAAAATATTGTTGCAAGTACTAGAAGGAAGTTAGAAGTCTGTGAGAATGGCATTCCAGCGGGGTTGACTAAAACAGACTGTATTTTATTGGCATTTAAACGACATTTTCCTGCTCCTTACATGGTCCAGTGCACTTTGTTTGATTGGTCGAGTAAGATGCACAGTTTGACTTGCCTGGTTGGTCCAGCATGGTTATAATGTGCTCTGTGGCACCTTATAGTGTTGTATATGAGATTCAGATGATGCTCTAGTCATGTCACAGGGAACTTGTTGGTGGGCTTAAGTTGGGCGTGTAGCAAAGGTATGTGTAATGGACAGAGGTGCTAGTGCAATGCTTATAATTGTTTTACATGTTTATACAGGTCAGGGATTTAGAAATCTAATATGATGGCATTACTCATGTCCCTTAAGAGTCTGCACTGATGAGGCTAGGAGTATCTAGACATTACAGACCGTAAAGGTGGAGCTTAAGGAATGCAACACACCACAGTGGTTGGTTCTATAGGGTTCCTAGGAGTTGTGAAGCCTGCTCCAAAGTGAATGGGTACACTTAATGTCATTGGGAGCTCAATGTGTAGGCATCAGTCTGCATTTGTGGATGGGAGGCAGCTAGTTGACAAGTAAGCTGGATGGCAGAAATATGGGTACAAGAAATCAGTAAGCGGTAATCGCAAAAGGACCCCTCATAGCCTTAGCATGCCTTAGCTTAGAAGACACATCCACAGTCCTCTTGGTAGATGGTCTTTCCAGGAGTGGTGAAGGTGCAATCCACTGATGCAAGTGGGATTGGACAAACCAACTAAAAGAAAGCTTTTACTCTAGCAAAGAGTCGGTGGGCCAAACAACAAGCGTTCTGGTAGTTGTCCCTTCCAGGTCTCAAAGGGGCCAATAGGGGAAGGAACAAAGGAATACACCCTTACTCTCTATCCCCTTTGCCCAGGACTTCTTGAGAGGAGAGGTTAGATGGGTTAGTGAGCGTCAGTCAGCAGGAAGAGGTGAGGTGGCGGCATTTGGGAGTGCCTGGTGATGTGATCCCATAAGGCCAATGGAGTCACGCCAGGGCTTCAGGGTGTGTGTAAAGAGCATAAAGAGAAACGTGGAAAAAAAGCAGCAAGGTTAAATAACGCATTTTGCCCAAAAATCTTAAATAACTTAAAAAGCACATTAAATATCCATTTTACTGTCCATTTTCCCTCTCCTCGTGTGCAGAGTGGAGTGCTGAGAATTAAATGTTTCCTAAAGAACTGTTCATCAAAAGATGTGGTATGAAGGAGAGGGTTGAGGTTTTTATATATTTGGTTAAGATTGGAATATATGGAGTCTGGGGTGACTTGAACTTTAAAAATGCAGTTCTTCTAAGGGATGTGACAGGTGGGCTGGTTATGAAGCATACCAGAGTGGCTAGGATTCAGGATCAATAGTGGGTGTGGAATGTGATGGTGATTTGGAGAGCAGTGTGTGGATCAGGAGGTTACCTTGGCGGGGGAGTGTGTCTCTGGACTGATTACTAATGAATGGCTAGAGAGAAGGGCTTATTTTAGTTAAGGTTAGGGCACCAAGACTATAATATAAGGGGGCGGGGGCTGATTGGAGTGTAGTGCCAAGATTTTATTGCACTTCCAGAGAAAAGTTGATAAACAGTTCTGTGAACTTTGAAAGGGGCAGTGATAGATTATTCCCCAGTGATTGATGTGTGGGTGGGGATTGGGTGAATGGGGCTGTTTAGGAGGATGCCAGTGCTTAGACTGTGCTGTAAAGTTAGTAGTGTATGTATGAATATGGCTTGGTTGGTGTCGGCGGGCAGCTTTCGGGACAGTGTCACTCTTGTCTATCCAAGTTTCAGCTACTGTGATGAAGTAGAGAGGTGAATGAGTCAAAAAGACAGTGATGAACCGTGATGTGTTTTTGCAGAAGACTACATTTTGCAAGTAACAGGAACTATTCAGAATAGTCTGATATAGGCGTGCTCTGCATTAAATGAAGTGCTATTTTTTTTGTTTAGATGGGATTGGGCGGAGATGTGTAACGGAAGAGTAGGTGGTAGTGTTTGTTTTGGGTTTTAGGAGTGTCCGAAGAGAGCAGTCTGTACTGGCCAGTGATAGGTGATGCGTTTTGGGGGGCAATGTAATGTGCACCTGGGCACAAGAGCTCCAACGTTATTCAGCAGTGCAAAGTCGGCAAACCAGTTTCGCGATTCTTCAGATATGATGTTCGACAGTTCTAATTAGTTCTAGGTGAAAGTCTGGAAGAATTGTTGTCCAGGGATATTGATGGTTCGTACATTCATTCACTGTTCATTTGCTACCTTTCTGATTTCTACTGCTTTGGGGAAGCATTCATTATGTCCATACGTCTAGGAACTAATGACCCCTCTCCTAGGTTCAAACTAAAATCATATCTCGCTAGTTTAGGTACCCCATAAGAGGTCATGGAATTATGCTAGCTAGTTACAGGGTGAGATAACCGTAGCTTATAAATGATCCTTTAATCGTAAACTGTCATATTTACTAACTGGCAAAGCTTGTCTTCTCCAGTATGAATTTCTCTTCCAAGTCGCATGGTGTCTGCATAATCTACTACATTACGGATATTTAGGCCCTCCGCACTATTTCACAAAGTCACTTTTTCGCACATTGATCTTGTGCTGACGTTGTCATCCTATTGAGATCAGATGAATTGTTATGTACAAAAGTTATGTGGCATGTAAACCTGCTACTCATAAACGGGTGAGATGTTATTTTTGCAGCTTGTCCTCTTACGGACTCTGTATTAATATTCAAACATTATAGTAATTTGGTAGTAATGACGTCCATATAATCGAAAAGCACCAGAAATCTCAGCAGTGATCAAGATTCACCCTGCGAACTACTGGTGCACATTGGTTTTTTGCAATTAAAACGTTCTTATTAAAGCTAGTAAAAGTAATGCTGTTCTAGACACTTGCTGCTATGTATTGATGTGCGTATGATAAAAGTGGTGCTTTTTGTTTTGAAACTATGTAAAATGCATGTTCTAGTTGAATTTGTTTCTCCGATTATATTTATTGAGAAGGAATAGATGTTGACTTACGTTACACCAATGGTTTCCCAGATGTTAATATCTAAACCTGTGCCTGCCGCTTACAAACATTTGGTATGGGGAACTAGCACCTTGAGTTCCGGAGAGGTACCTCATCACAGAACATTGGGGTGTGGAGGTTGTAATGACAGTACACACCTCCCCGCTTAATATTCTTTATTTTTTATGAGGTGGTCTGAATAACTTCTTGCTCGTGCTGTAGTTGGTCTAACAGTTCATCAAGTCGTACAGAATGTGCCAGCCTGCTTATTGATAGGCATCCCTAAACTAAAGTCTGCTTCCCAAGCCTTGACTAAGCTACATTGGCTTCCCATGAAGAAGCGTATTGCCTTCAAGGCACTCTGTATAGCTTTCACGACATTACTCAGATTACCTGAGGGCCAAGATTTCGTTGGTACACTCCCTTGAGGTCCCTACGTTAATCTTCTGCAGGCGGAGCTTTGTTACCTGTGCCTCCAAACTTTAGAATATTCGTCTCCCTGATCTGAAGAAAATGACTGGATTGCTACCCTTCAGGAAAGATCTGAAAACTTGGCTTTTCAAAGAATAGGTCGCTTTTTTTTTTTTTTTTTATTGAGCAGAGCAGGAGAGCAACAAAAACAACACATACAGAATAAATAAACAAACAAAAAAATCCATATGCAATAAATCAAACAATTGTAAGCAATCAAACTTTAGACACAAATATACATATCCATGATTTCAATTATGCAAAAATATGCAAAATACGCAAGATAACCCAAAGCCTATAATAATTACATTATTCAACCAAAGTTCCCAATACATAGGGCATCAGTTACCTATATATATAATTTCCATTGTGCAAATAGTGCAGAAATGTGCAAAATAACCAGAGACCTACACTAGTTATATTATTTGGCCTCCCAATACATCAATATAAATAGCCAGAAGGCTAAAGCTTATATTATTCGACCTGACCTCTCATTACATAAAACATTGCTTACCTAAATATGCAATTTCAAATGTGCAAATAGTGCAAAATGTGCAAAATATGCAAAATAAACAAGAATAGGTCGCTTTATCGTCTTAATTACTTTCATTGCTTTTAGCCTTCCTCCTTTGTCTGGTCAGTGCCTAGATGCCTCTGGGCAGGAGTGTGCTTTATAAATTTGCGTTTCATTTAATCTGGAATATTGTGTTCATGAGGCGTAGTCTTTTGGCTGCCACACAACAGATGTTTTGTACTTGTTTAAATAACTAATTCATCTGATGCAGAAGTCTGTGCCCTCGAATGTTATCCTTGCAGTTTAATTTAAGCAGATTTAATTGAACAGAAGAACTGACTGAGATTGTCAAGTTGTTTGTTCATTATCATGTGCATGTATATATCGCTCTCTGTGATGTGACTTGTGTAGAGTTTATTTTAAGTTATGCCTTTCACGTATAACTGTCCTCCTCAGATAGGATTATAAGTAGAGTTGCCGATCTTGTTCTCTCCAGGGGCAGTAAATAGCCAAATCTGTCTCTATGCACCCTTCTTGTACTCCTCTCTCCCTTAGCTATATCGCAAACTGGAAAACCATTTTAAAATAAAAAATCACATAACTACATGCTGTAGTCAATAAAATATAGATATGATAATCCTGCGTAAAATTACATTTTATTCATCATTTATACCAGGGAATAGTTTACATTTACCCATATAAGTTTTGATTCCAATACCTTCTCAGTCTTGTACAGTTTTAAAACGTGAAACTAGCACAAGTAACTAGCTTTGGAATGGCATTTTCGCTTAAAAGGCCAAATGATTGTTTTTCTTAGCAAAGAAAAGGTATTTAAGAGTATTGGACATTTTTTTGTAAAGACATGATTCCTCTTTATATAAACAAAACCTGGATTCCTTTTATAAAGAAAACAACGGAATTAGTTAGTTCATATTTCCACATTTCTGTTATGTACGTTGTACTTTTGAACACGCCTTGAGATAACTTGCTGTGTGTTGAGTTTCATGCTGGAATCTATTCAACGCGTAGTAAAAGTGGTTTGTTTTTTCGCACTGTGGCCTTTTTTGTAGCCTGCTACAACTGTGGCCGGAGCGGCCACATCGCCAAGGACTGCAAGGAGCCCAAGAAGGAGAGGGAGCAGTGCTGTTACAATTGTGGGAAACCAGGACACCTGGCTCGTGACTGTGACCACGCAGATGAGCAGAAATGTTATTCTTGTGGGGAGTTCGGACATATTCAAAAAGATTGCACCAAAGTGAAATGCTACAGGTAGAGTTTTTATTTAGTAACCGGATAAAGCAGTTAAGCAGTCTGAATATCCCAAATTAACTTGATGTGCAGAATAAGCTTTGGAGTTCGTTTCAAGTGCGAAGGGAAACTATGTGGGAAGGTGGCATAGATCTTAAACGTGCCAGTGTGTCAATATCCATTTTTTCCAAATTTACAGGGTTTGCCTCATGAATAGATCGAATCTGAAATTGTTTTATTTTGAATTTTGGATTTATATACTATTTGTAACCCATATATCATGTCTTCTTTCTTTATGTGATGGATATAATGACTGATCTTGGCACGTATACTACATTGCAACATTATCTACCTTCATGGCAGAGAGCAGGGGCTTGGCTGAAATAAAATCATGAAGGTTCTAGTAAGATTTGAAGGATCTGGTAATATGTACATTGACTGGCAATTGTTGAGTGAGACTTTCAGAAATGCTGTACAAAGGCAGACTTCACGAAGTCTGATCTACTTCTGTTGGGTTGCTAGTATGTTTGGAATAGATTTGGGACTTTAATGGGATTCACACAGAATCTCAGGAGTACTCGCAGAAATTTACTGTAGTTTTAGATTTTCACAGTTACTCTAATTCGTAGAATTTGCTCGTGGAATTCTCACCAATCAAGAAATGAGTATGAGTAAATGGTGCACATGTGCATAATTACCTCTCTCGTTTCGAAAACATTTTCTTGAGAAATTTCTCTGCCACCCCATATCAAATATGTTCATTGGATCCTTGAACTAATTTTGAAAGATCTGTACTCCTGCCTTTCATCAGTATTAAATGTATGTTTCCCCAGTTGGGGAGCGCACTTGCAAGAGGCAGGTGATTATCCACAAGGTTACAAGTTGGTGGATTTTCTCTGCATGTGCAGGATCGTCCTGCGTGGGGGGGTGGGCGTGAGGGAGGGTGGGTGGGTTCCCTATTTCACCTTTTCACCTTTTCACCTTCAATCCTAAATTAACGGTAGTGTGGAATATAAGAAACAGCCGTACTGGAAGATTTGTCATCATTGCAAGTGCACTTTACGACCATCAAGCGCCACAAATCTAGAATCTGAAAATGTTTTGAGATTTAAAGTCACTTAAATACCACTTGATTGTGGGGGGGAAAAAAAGTTTCTGCGCTGGAAACCGTCTTTTAGCTTGCATGCAGACTTGTCTTTTAGTTTACATGCAGATTTCTTTATTTTGTAAGGAAGGCCATACCCGTTCCATCTCACTGCATTTGAGAACAAACGACAATGTGTGGTGTGGCACTGTGTGTTGCACTTGGGCTTTCAGGATTTGTTGAAGGAAGCATAGCAAGCCTTTGTTTTTGAAGTTGTGATGGAAAAGTTGTAGTCCCTTGACAAAGTCTAAATACCCGAGTTTTGGTTTTCACCTAGCAAGCTTAAGTTTCAAAATCTAGTTTGAAAAGAAAGTGAGTCTACAGATCTTTTGAATTGCAGCATGCTTGATGTCATTTTGACAGACCTAAAGGAGAGAAATCAACTAGGTATTGGCTGAATTGTCCAATAGAACTGGCGATGGTCATTCTCAATGCTGTATCTTACAGAAAGTGGGTATGGAAATTGTGCCCTTGCTAACTAAACGTGTGCAAGTTCTGTTGCAATCTTACATCCGCGATTGTTTTAATTTTGCTGTTTGTTTCAAACGAGCTTTTAATGTAGAAATTCAAACCGAGTCAAATATTTGTATGAATGCCCTAACATGACTGTCCCATTTTCACTGTAGAAACTAATAGAATTCTAAGCACGGGACAGGTCAGAGTATCTGGGTCTGATTAAAAAATGCAGTTTTGGGGTATTTTTTAAAATAGATTTGTTTTTGTCCTCTTTTGTAGGTGTGGAGAAACTGGCCACGTAGCCATCAACTGCAGCAAGACGAGCGAGGTCAACTGTTATCGTTGTGGGGAATCGGGGCACCTTGCACGGGAATGCACAATTGAAGCTACAGCTTAAATAATGTCCTTGTCGCCCCTCCTTTTTTTGATTGATGGTTGTATTATTTTCTCTGAATCCTCTTCATTGGCCAAAGGTTGGCAAATAGAGGCTAGTCCCAGGCCAGTGAGCTTCACTTGACGTGCAACATGAGGAAAGGGGTGGAAAAATCGACTTTCTGCATTTAACTACAAAAATGTTTATGTTTAGTTTGGTAGAGGTGTTGCGTATAATGCTTTGTTAAAGAACCCCCTTTCCGTGCCACTGGTTAATAGGGATTGAGTGGGAAAAGTCGAGTCAGACGAGGTGACCCTCGCCAAGTTCTTGGTAGTGAGCCTGTGCAAGAGGGGTTTAGGAAAACTTGGGGAAGTGTCTGTGAACTTCCATAAGTCATTTATTATTGCAATGGTGGCCTTGGATTTACTGACTGCAACCTCTTCATAACATTAAGTGCATCTGTATATCGGGCCGTACTACAGTTCAAAGCAAGAGTGGGAGTAAAGATTCACATACCTGTGAGTGACCACAAAAGAAAAATCAAGAATGAAAATAAAATCTAATTTGGTTACTGAATGATAACTAGCATTGGAGATGACTGGTGCTCGCAGCAAGGTTTTAAATGAAATATTCAGTGGAGTAAGGTAATCTAAACCATACATCAATACACCAGAAAAGACACAAAGAGCAGACATGGAGCTATTAAGGAGTTAAAATGTGTTTTCACTGAAATCAAGATGTTATTTTTGTACACTATATCACTTAGACAAATGTTTGAGTTTCATTTGCTTGTAATCAGTTTTTAAAATCGGATGGGAAAAGCAACTGAAGTCCTAGAAAATAGAAATTTAATTTTAAACTATCAATAAAGCTGGAGGAGGAAGGGGAGTTTGAGTAAGTTCTTTGTTGGTGTCTGTTTTGTTACAAAAACATGGCTCTGCAATGTTCATATAGGGCATGAAAAATTCTTTATGCACAACATGACACAATAATAAATGCTGGCATACACTGGTACAAATTGACTTGGATATGGATTTTATGTTTTGGATTGTATTTGTAATGACCTGCGGTAAGAGTAAATGTAATTTAAAGTGAGGCCTTAATTGTTTGTGCTATAGTATTTAAGGCACTCTGCAATGAGAATAGTAATGTTTATATTAATGGCCACATGGAGGCAGTTTATATTTTAATTGTTAAATTTGCCATTGATGTACTATAGATAATGTCAGCAAACGTCACAGTACTAGGCATAGAATCACTTGAGTGATCTAAATGGCTAGAATTCTGGCAAGAGCGTCTTGAGTTAAATTCACTATAGATGTTCTTAGGAACAACACACGTTACTATATGAAAGGTTTCCTCCATCGTTGAACCCTCCTTTGATTGACCTGGGAGGAGCCTGGAAAAAGTACATCGTAGTGGTAATTCTTTTAATAAAACCCGTCAGTGAAGCCCAATTGCCCTAACGTCTCATTCGAGACCATGTGGGAATTTATTTTCCTTTTCCAAATGGTGAGATCATCTCCTGCTAGTAGGCAAGGCAAAAAAAGACTATTTAATAACCAATGTCCAAATTAGGTTCCTAATGATGGAATGATGGCTGCCAGTTGAGGTAGCTTGCGAAAGTATGCAGACGTGTGTGGGGAGGGGTATTGATGATCTAAAATTTGCAATTCACTATCCATTTTCTACTGTGCCTTCTGTTTTCGTTATACCTTCTTCACTGATGAATATTGAATATCCTGCTCCGAAGTTGCACGAAGCAACAGTGAAAGGCTACTACTCTGAACTGAGTTATGGATAATCTTCAAAATAATTTGCTTCTGTCTGGGGTCTGTGTTGGTCTTTTGATGATTATCCTATCTTTGGATCTGCCTGTGGGAGTCAAATAGCTATTGCCAAAAACATTCTCTGGCATGCTTGGAGAAAAATGCTGTTTCCAGTTGTGGTACATTGTTGTTAAAAGTCAGGGTGGAACCACAAGGTAGGTGTGCCTGCTTACCAGTGGATTAGGTCTGGTACTGGTATGGGGGTGGTTAGTAGAAGCTTCCTCTGATAGTTGCCACTATACCCAAGTACAGTCAGAACCAGGTATTCTGGAAGAGGTAGAAAATATTGGGTGAAATATCTCAAGAGGGAAGTGCACCTAGTAACTGTCTGGACAGTTATTGGTCAGTGAAAGCTGTCATAGCACAGTGCTTAGTTTGTGACAGTCATTCTCCAGGTGGAAAGCAGTCTGACCACTTCTTCCTGATTTGTTTAGGGAGGATGATGCGCCTTTAAGCCAGGCTCACTCATAAGTGAAATATGTACACTTTGGGATTCCTTGGGTAGAGGCTGCATCTGGTGGTTTGCAAGAGGTTTTAGTTTGGCGTCCTTGCTGATATAATTCAAGAATTCTTTTTAAGCAAAAATATAAAAGACCCAAACACTCAGTTTTGTATTACTGTGACTTGGACCCTGAAACCTTAGTACCAGCTGATAAAGTAGTTTCCCTCAGCCACAAGAGCTTGTTCAGCACAGTCAGTCGTCTGTTCCATATTTTACTTGTTCATACTAATAACCTCTAATGCCTCAGCTCCAGACTACTGGTGATCTTAGTGTGTTTGTTGGTGATACAGTTTCAGTACCAATGTCTTTCCAAAGTGAAAGTTGCTAAAAAAAAAAAATTGTGCTTAATGGCATACGCTTGGAAGCATATTTCATCAGAGCCACACTTTGTTTCGATGATGTACTGTCTGTGCTCATTCTGTGACAGCAATGTTGAGCAGATGATGATGATTAGAATTTTCTCAATTTTTCAAAAGATCACATTTGTCTTTGGCCTTCCTTGCATAGCATACCATATATTGTCATTTCAAGCCGCCTGAAGGATCCACTGGCTTGACCAATTTCATAGTTTTACCAGGCACTTCCTTTAGACTTGTGTAAAAGGAGCATGACTGTGATGCAGACAACCTGTTTATTCTAAATTTGTCAACTGTTGGTCCCAGGGTTCGGGATCCACGTGGGTACTAAACCAGACTGTAGGCACTGCATTTTTTGTGTAGTTTGGAGCATGTGCTTTGGTGGCTGACATAAAAACGTGGACCATATGGACTCACCGCAAACCTGTATATTCAAAATCTGCAAACCCTTTCAAATCCATGTCACTCTTTCCTCATTGGCTAGCTTTGAAACCACCTGAAGATGACTTATCCTGCGCAGAAAAATGTATTTGGCAAAGATCAGCTCACAGCTTTTCCTTTCATGTCTTCTAAGTGTTTTCTGGTAATGGTAGGATGTTAGTTATGAGATTCTTAGTAATTTTATCTTTTGTTTGCTTCGTTTGTGGTGGCAACATCTTCTGCTGTCTCACCCAAAGAGTTAGAGCTAGAAGATAAATGGAAAGGTCCTATTCCTGTTAACGGACATTTACATGGCTTAAAATAGACTGACATGCATCCCCTTTTTTTTTTTTTAGGTCGAGCCTAGCGCAGCGCGCATGCGCTGCTCTATGGGGAGGCCTCTTGGAATCACTCCAGACTTCCCCCAAAACTTTACTTTTCCGTGTGGTTTTTCAACTTCCACACATTCTATTGGCCTTTGCGTGTGGCTTTAAAAAATGAAAGCATGCAATTGGCCAAAGGCGGGTGCATGTCCCACCTTTTCTCTAAATGTTCACTCCCACGGCCTCCAGCTGTCGGGAGCGAGCAGCAGCGCGCGCGCAGGCTGCCAGCTGCATTCCTCCCTTGTCGTGGATCATGTTACAAATTAAACATAGCGCGGTCGCTTTCACTTTCGTGGCCGCGCATGCTTGTCTTCCACACTTGTCTGTGGTTCTTTTTCATGTTCACTCCTTTATTTGTTTCTTGCACTTTTTAATTTGTCACGCTATCTCCCATTAGTTTATTTGATTGCAAGCACGTTATTTAATTAAGTCGTCGTCTAAAAAGGCAGCGCACACCTGCAAGGCAGGCATAGTCATGTCAGCTTAGCAGACCGCTGCACTTCCGGAGCATTACCGGTGTGTATACCATGAACACTATGCTTCCAATTCCGGAGCATTACCGGTGTGTATACCATGGCACACTACACTTCCAGGGCATTACCGGTGCGTATACCATGGCACACTACGCTTCCACTTCCGGAGCATTACCAGTGTGTATACCATGGACACTACGCTTCCACTTCCGGAGCATTACCAGTGTGTATACCACCATGGCACACTACGCTTCTACTTTTGGAGCATTACCAGTGTGTTTACCATGACACACTACGCTTCCACTTTCGGAGCATTACCCGTGTGTATACCATGGCACACTAGGCTTCTACTTCCGGAGCACTACCCGTGTGTATACCATGGCACACTACGCTTCTACTTCCGGAGCATTACCCGTGTGTATACCATAGCACACTAGGCTTCCACTTCCGGAGCATTACCGGTGTGTATATCATGGCACCCTACGCTTCTACTTTTGGAGCATTACCGGTGTGTATACCATGGCCATTACGCTTCCACTTCCGGAACATTACCGGTGTGTTTACCATGGCACACTACATTTCCATTATTGGAGAATTACCGTTGTGTTTATCATGGCACATTGTTTCCACTTCCGGAGCGTTACCGGTGTGTTTACCATGGCACACTACGCTTCCAGTTCCGGAGCATTACCGGTGTGCATACCATGGCACACTACGCTTCCACTTCCGGAGCATTACTGGTGTGTATACCATGGACACTATGCTTCCAGTTCTGGAGCATTACTGGTGTATACCATGGTACGCTAGGCTTTTACTTCCGGAGTATTACCGGTGTGTATGCCATGGCACACTGCTTCCAATTCCGGAGCATTACCGATGTGTATACCATTGGCACTATGCTTCCACTTCCAGAGCATTACCGGTGTATACCATGGCACACTACGCTTCCACTTCCGGAGCATTACCGGTGTGTATACCATGGACACTATGCTTCCAGTTCTGGAGCATTACTGGTGTATACCATGGTACGCTAGGCTTTTACTTCCGGAGTATTACCAGTGTGTATACCATGGCACACTATGCTTCCACTTCTGGAGCATTACCGGTGTGTATACCATGGCACACTACGCTTCCAATTCCGGAGCATTACCGGTGTGTATACCATGGCACACTACGCTTCCACTTCCGGAGCATTACCGATGTGTATACCATTGGCACTATGCTTCCACTTCCAGAGCATTACCGGTGTATACCATGGTACACTAGGCTTTTACTTCCGGAGTATTACCGGTGTGTATGCCATGGCACACTGCTTCCAATTCCGGAGCATTACCGGTGTGTATACCAGGCACACTGCGCTTCCACTTCCGGAGCATTACCGGTGTGTATACCATGGCACACTACGCTTCCACTTCCGGAGCATTACCGGTGTGTATACCATGGACACTATGCTTCCAATTCCGGAGCATTACCGGTGTATACCATGGTACACTAGGCTTTTACTTCCGGAGTATTACCAGTGTGTATACCATGGCACACTATGCTTCCACTTCTGGAGCATTACCGGTGTGTATACCATGGCACACTACGCTTCCAATTCCGGAGCATTACCGGTGTGTATACCATGGACACGACGCTTCCACTTCCGGAGCATTACCGGTGCGTATACCATGGCACACCAGGCTTTTACTGCTGGTGCATTACCCATGTGTATACCATGGCACACCAGGCTTTTACTGCTGGTGCATTACCCATGTGTATACCATGGCACACTATGCTTCCTATACCGGAGTATTACCAGTGTGTATACCATGGACACGACGCTTCCACTTTCGGAGCATTATCACGTGTATACCATGGCACACTAGGCTTTTACTTCTGGAGCTTTACCTGTGTGTATACCATGGCACACTACGCTTCCACTTCCGGAGCATTACCCGTGTGTATACCATGGCACACTACGCTTCTACTTTTGGAGCATTACCGGTGTGTTTACCATAGCACACTACGCTTCCACTTCCGATTACTAAAAATGCCTCACTTCCGGAGTATTACCGGTGTGTTTACCGTGGCACACTACGCTTCCACTTCTGGAGCACTACTGGTGTGTATACCATAGCACACTACGCTTCCACTTACTTAAAATGCCTCACTTCCGGAGCATTACCGGTGTGTATACCATGGCACACTACGCTTCTACTTTTGGAGCATTACCGGTGTGTATACCATGGACACTGCGTTCCAATTCCGGAGCATTACCGGTGTGTATACCATGGCACACTAGGCTTTTACTTCCGGAGCATTACCCGTGTGTATACCATGGCACACTATGCTTCCACTTCATTACCAGTGTGTATACCATGGCCGGCGAGGTACGTGGAAGTTGGTAAAAAGCAGCAATCCGTACACTCCATGGGGCTGTTCATGTAATTAATCAAACAGGAGCGCAAGCCACTGTCTCCGGTCTCTCCAGCAGCCTTAAGCAGCATCTTACACTTTCACCGTCAAAGTGCAAGATGCTGCTGGAGGGAGCGGAGTCGGACAGTTTGACCACATACATATTCCACTCGTCTATTTGCTGTCGCTAGCATTGCAGCTGTCTGCTATGAACTGCTTTTCTCTGTGGCCAGTATTAAAAGACTATAGCAACAGCTGAATTATTGAATATGCATGTGATTGCACTTCTGCAGTACAGCCTGGTTAAAAAAAAAAAAACAGACCGACGTGAATAGGTTGCTACTGTGTGAGGGGGTAATAATCGGGGCCACCGGAATTATGTGGCAGGGGAGGGCAAAATATGCAGCAGGGTTGAGTAACTTATGTGGCAAGAAAAGGCGAATTACGAGGCACAATGCCGCACATTTTGTGATGGTATTACTTCATTATTTTGCAAACATGCTAACACTGTCTGAGCTTTGGATTCACCTCATTAGTACCAGTGTAACACCCAAATATAGCAATAAGCAGCAGATAGGTGATCAGTCAGGCTTTGTAAAGGGCTTTCAGCAGCGCTGCAAGGAAATGCATGGGTTCTCTGATTTCCACTTCCGGCAGTGCCACATACTTCAGTCCGTGTTAAACTAGTATAGGCCCACGTGATATTACATTAAACAAATCTGTGCCTGGGCCACGGGGTGAACAACAAGTAGGAAAGATTGCGGGCTTTCTCCCCTGGTCTGTTTCCTGTTGTGAATAGATTCCATTTTGTGTGGGGGCATCTGCTTTTGGTGAATACCATTCCTGTGAACGAGTGCCTTCTCTGGGTTCTTAGGTCTTCACGATCTGGCTAGGGAGCAGGCTTATGCGTGGCCCTGTGGGACATTTTAAGTCATGACTATGGCCACTGCAAAATATTCTAAAGGAAAACATCACAAAGTTATTGAAACATATCTGTTAAGGAGCTTAAATATTCGTAGCACAATAAAAATAACTCGGCTCTTCAATAAAAATGCATTGAATGGAATCATGTAATGTGTTCTGGAGTATTAATTTTCTTTCCAAATTAGTTATGAGATTTAATTAAAAAAACGTAATTTATGAATTTCAATTTTTTGTTATATAATGTTATAGCCTGCTTGCAGAGCGAACACATTCATATGAGTTACCATGCTACAAAATCACTACGGATAACAGAAATATTTGCAGTGCGCAACACAAATGCTCAAATAATACATTTGGGGCGGAAAGATGGGGCCCTGAGATGTACAGTACCTCATAGGGTGCCCTACTGCCTTTTAATGTTTATTCCTTGCTATCTCGTGTCCAGCCTGACAAATCACAATTTTTATTTTCTCAGATTTCATTTCTAAAGGTATATCATTAAATAAAGAAATATGTGAGGTATTCAGCGTTGTAATCTCAGTCTGTTATGATATATACACATACATCCCACCAACACACATCCTATCACAACTCACCCCTACATTCCACACCATGCCAGTGCCCTTACGTCACTACACTAAGCACAACTTGCACACAAACTTTACAGTACTAAACACAGCAGCTACATTGCTCTACAACATACCTTAAAAACATTGCCAATATCTCTGGCTAAACACTTATAAGGTCCCAAAGGTGAGACCTATTGGCTATGCCAATGCTTGTCTTCCCTGTATTGTTGTGTTGAGACTGGAGGTGCCTCAGTCTGCCCTCGCATAAATAACGATTTTTAGGTGCTGAATGGCATGGGAACTGTTTCTCATGCCAAATTTGTTTGCTTTCCAGAGGATAGTTGTATTCCTTATCATCCTTCTGTGTTTTGTTAATACTGTGGTAAGTGTGCAATTTTTTGTTTATTATTGTAGGTGCCTTAAATGTTTTTTTATGAGTTTTATATAGCGCTGGCTAGACCCGATGGTATCCGAGCGCTTTACAGAGTATCAGCGAGAAGCGAGTTACAAAGCAATACACAGTGTTACACAATAATAAATAAGAGTTAAGAACATGCGAAATACTCGAGGATGGCAAAAAAAAAACACATGATGAGGCAAAGCAGTGGAGAACAAAGAAGCAGAAGCAAAGCGGAAACCAGAACAACCAGAGGGTCAAGGGAGGGAAAAAGGTTGAAGAATAGAGGCAAGGGTAGGAAAGCAGATAAGGACAGGAGAGCGAGCGGGAGACAAAAAACGGAGTTGGCACCAGGGGCATCAGCCGAAATCGAAAAACGGGAAGTAGGTCCGTGAAAGAGAGAGACGGTCAAAAAGTCACCCAGCTCGGGACCTGCGGGGACGGAGGAACGGACGGAGATAGCCAAAATGGCGGCTCAAGGACAGGAGAGTTCGGAGAAGACTGTCCCTAAATTGCGGGGTGCACACGAGTCCAAGACAAGAGGTCAAAGGGTGCCATTTCGGAAAAAAAAAAAAAAACTGAAAGCAAACCAGGAGAGCTACAGTCACGGAGAGGAACTAGGAGAGGTAGGAGCAAGAGAGTCAGGAGGGGGGGACGACAGGCAACATCCGAGGTACAGCCGTATCATCCGCGTGCATAAGTTCTGAGGCATCGGGGGCAGCAGTGTCCTATCTGTACTCCACGGGTCAAAGGAAGGAATGGGCAGCAATCCACGGCAGCAGACAAGGCCAGCAGCCCAGAGAACGGGAGGCAGCAAAACTGAAACCGGAAGGGGAGTCTCACCGGCATGGACGGAAGAAGACAGGCTGAAAGTGTCAAGCAAAGTGGAGGCACAATTCCTACCTCCTCCAAACTCCCAAATCATTCCAGTCGTCTAGCGGGAGGTGGGCCAGTAGTGGTGAAAAGCAGCGGCTGTTGGATCTGGAGGCGGAGGGGAGAACCACAGCCCGGCTCCTCCGGCTATCCGTGAAAGCGAAAGGGGCATCAGCAGCACTGAGACAGGTTCCGCCGAATGCTGGTCACCAGGGAGTGCAGAGAAAGTGCGAGGAAGGAGGAAGAACAGGCAGCGGAGACGAGAGGGGGAGCTGTGCCTGATGCCCGGCTGGGTAGGTGTCGGCCGTGGCGGGAAGCAGGAGCCAGACTCCCCTATAGCTGAACTGGTCGGCTCAACCGGGCATCGGCCATGCTTGCTCAGACTCCGCAGGAGAAACCTCACACTCATTTCTTTAGAGAGTTTCGGGCTTCCCAAGCGGCAGATTGGAGCATCGAGGACCGCTTACAAGACAGGACCTCTGGTGAGTAGATTGATCCCGGAGGAAGGTGGAAATCCGGGGATTAAGCCAGAAAATTGATTCCTGACCGGGAGCTCCCGGCCGGAGCTCCTCACAGGTCGGCCATCTTGCTTTTAATTAAAATTGAGTTTTGGGTTTTACCAAGGTGGAGGTGGGTGTGGGCGAAAGTGGGACAGCTGTAAGTGCAAAGCATGTACACAAGAGTCTGTTCACTGAATGCTCTGGTGAGTTTGTATATTGTAAGTTTCTCTGTATGCACTGCACATTTTACTAAAAAAATATACCCTTGAACCCCATGACCTGAAATGGTAGGTGACTGAACACACAGGAAAACATATAGCATAATTTAATGTCTGGTCACTAAACGGCACATAAATATATCTGTGCTACAAGAGGCCAAGCTAAGTACAGCAAAGCCTATTATTTTGCAAGTATTGTAGTAAGAATGTATTATTCCTCTGTCAGCAGGAGTGGCTACCCTCCTGTATATTATCTGGACCGTCATGGTGCAAGAGTAATGATGAGGGTAGGTAGGGTTGATTTTATTCGTAGGGAATGCAAGAGGCTTTTGGCGATCATATATTTTCCCAACATGGACTTTCCCTCAGGTTTCTGAAACAGTATGCCACTGCACATGCATATCCCCTGGTTATATATTGATATATTAATATATTAAATTAAAAAACGCACTTGATCCAATGCTAGTCAGGTCTCAGGTCTTCATCTCAAGATTCTGAATAGATTATGGCAACCTCAATTTTCTGGCTAAGTATTCTTTGGTTCATGGCTGTAACCTCAGTTAATTTAATACCAAACAATACACCCATATTAGGGGTGGGTATGTATTGAAAGATTCTACCTAGTACTTTCTCTTGCCATTCTGCTGGTACAACTCTAACTGCGTCTGGTACTGGAGGTCAAACTGGGAGATTGAAGATATAATGGACTGTTGTAGAGGGCAGGTGAAAGGACCAGTAAGATTCCTGCCTACTTCATCATGAAAAAGGGGAAATGCTAAAATTGTTACTGGAAGACTCATGGTTGTTTCTGATGATAATATTCAGATTAATTGTAGCTTTACAGTGACTATCCCTTGCATCAATTTAAACTTACCAAACAGTATGACATATTAGGAAATATGTAACCCAGTTTACGTTCTTATGAATTGATGCAGGACAGACCTGATTCATCTTCAGCCCCATTGTTAATGAGATTACAGAAATTAAAAGTATAGTGGGGGGGGGGGGGGAAAGGCTTCAGGCTCTTGAGTAGTACTCGGGCGTGCTAGGGCCGAATTAGTTTTGATTTGTGCAAAGACATTCGTTTGTGGAACCCTTCCACCCATACTCTGATTCGTAGTAAGAACTGTAATGAAAGTAGGTGCTCCAGGGAGGAGGGGTGAATGGGAAAAGTGGGGGAGACCTGCAGATAGAGATGGGAGAGCCAGAAGATGAGAGAGAACAAGTGAAGGGAGCCACAGAAGGAGATAGAACACAGATTGGGGAAAGTGACAGTAAAAGGGAAGTCTGTTGGGTCTGGATACACCTCAAGCATTGTGGTCTCTACTGGTGACCGTGCTCTATACTGAGATGAATGTTTAAAACCTTTCAGATAAAAACATTTGAAAATACTCAAACCTTTGTGTCTAAAATTGATTGGTCTGAGGGATATGTGTATTTAAAGAAATCTGAAATGGCTTTATGATCTTGGGACATAAAACGAGGTGGTGAGGCACTGATTATTTTGGTATCTAATAACTCGTGAGGTGATCATATACGTAAGACAGCTGAGGTAAGGTGCTATCACGATGCAATCTCGCTCTTTCATAAAAACATTGGAGGATGCTCAGTAGCAGTTGGTTTGCCAAGTCAAATCGGTGGCAAGAGTGGAATATGCAGCAGAAGTCTTGTGGCTTAATATAGATAAAACTGTGGAAACTGCATAATAAATTCTCGAACAAACTGCTGGGTCTACCGCAAGTCACCTTAAACAATGTAGTTGATAGTAAGTTAGGCGTAAGCCCTCTAAATTATATTCTTAAAGTCCTTCCCGTTATACATTGAAGAGGGTGCCTCTGTGCTTGACCCAGCAAGTTATTCAAGAATTAGTGGTAAGCAGCCATGTGTGTTCGCGCAAATTACCATGGTCAAGTGCACTGAAACATTGCCCAAGTTAAACATGATTACCTGGTTTGACATTGATGCCATACTGAAGCACACAAAATATTTTAGTAGAACCAGCAGGCTATTGTAATAGTGAATTTAAAAAGAAACCTAGAAACAAAGTTGCTTGGAGTACTGTATTCTTTTTGTGACAGCAAATGGTTTGGACCTTTGCTCAATGGAAATTGCTTCTAAGTCAGAGTACTTAGTACACTGCTCAGAAAGGTTCCACTCCTGTAGCAGCAGTTGTGGAGGTAAAGTATTGATTGAATTTGCCCACGCTTGTGGCTTGAAGGAGGATCTTGTTAATTTTATGGTCCTATGTTCTTGGTGCCAAACAGAGTGGGAAAAATTGCTAACAGTTAAGAGAAATATAAGTATATGGGCTTTCAAGGAGGCACTGTAGACTTTGTTGTGCTCTTGTGATTCATGCATTTGGCACAAAATAAGGCTCAACAAGATAACATTAGACAAGTAATAATGAAGAGAAATGTGAAGATTCTTTCACCACAAAGTGTAATAATTTTTAGCCTTTATTTTTTGGCTTAGTGAGCATTACAATGTTCTTTTTAATGGACTAGCTTGACAGCGCAGCTGTGACCAGTTACGTGAGAATCACCAGGAGAGGGGCTTTGTCTCCGCCCACATGTTGAGAATCGGGACTACATGTTTTGATAGGGCAGTAGTTGTGTGCTTCCACGAAAAAGTGCTTGCTCTCCACACAGCTGTGATCATTTTGTCTATCCAGCTGCCTGAGCTTGAACTTTCAGGAGCGCACATGGCATTATGCTATTAAAGTGTCCTAGACAGCTATGTAGTTTTTCTCTGACAGCAGCACAGATGGGAGGGCAGTCCTTAACTTCAATGAATTTTTTTTTTTGGTCTGGCTTGTGGTGCAGCGTTCACCTAACCTTTTAGCCTGCACCAATATTATTCTAAAGTTCTTTTCTTCCACACACATACATATCCATTCCCATACTATTGATTTGTAATGCTTCCTCTTACCATAACATTGCTTTAAAGGCAGACCGATTGGCATTGCCAAAGTTGGTTTATAGATGAGTTGGAGAATGCTCTTAACGCGGAGTATATGAGTATTTAGTTTAAGCAGTGATGTTTATGAATTATGTTAAATAATAATGCATTGTTTCCTCTGAATCAAACGGATAGATAAAATGATTGGTGGGCCAAATTACCCCTAGCCATGATTGGCCTTTTGTTTCCCTAAATAAAGTGATGGCATGGTGTGTACTCCCCTTATTAAATTGGTGGTGTCCTAAACATTTTCTTGAATGTCCTCATCGGGATTCTCAAGGCTTTTATTGTATTTATTGTAATTGCATTTATATAGCGCTTACTACCCCTGATGAGGCGTCAAAGCGCTTTTTCGGCGAGTAGCACGCTACTCCGAAACCCATAAAGGATTAGTGGTGCACCTGATGGATGCGGAAGCCACTAAAATGCGTAAGAAATGGAGGGGTCAGATGTTTTCCACTAATTATTCGGCGTTCGCTTGGGGAGTGACAATTTGGATTAGATATGGTGTCCCGTTTGTAGTATTAGACAAGAGGATAGATGCACAGGGCAGGTATATATTTTTACGGGGCACACTAGATGGGGTCATTGTTATACTGGGAGCAGTATATGCCCTGAATTTTGATCAAGACAAATATTTCCTTGGGCTAAACACGGTATTAGCGGGTTGGGGAGCATATCCATGGGCGGGGGGGGACTGCAACGCGGTTATGGATATCGGACTTGATAGATCACACCTACCCCGCCCTGTGGCAAGTAAACAAGCAGAAGCGCTGCGCAGCTGGGTTAATGGGTGGTCCCTCTGCGATGTATGGAGGCAGAAGAATCAGATGCACAAAGAATACTCCTTTTATTTCCCAGTGCATCAGTTACATACTAGAATAGACCGAATCCTATGCTCTCTCCCCATAGCCGATCAGGTAATCTCTACCACATATTTAGCAAAGACCTTTTCAGATCACAACCGACTAGAGATTTCCCTTCACTGGGGCAGAGTACTCACTCCAGTCCCGACATGGAAGCTTTGGCCCCAACTACTTGAAGCCTCAGTATTTCGTAGTACTCTGTCGAATACACTCACCAATTACTTCACGGAAAATAGGAATACTGCATCCACAATGCAAATTGAATGGGATGCGTTGAAGGCAGTGATTCGGGGAACGGCGATTAGTGCCACAGTGAGAGCGAGGCAAGAGGTTCACAGGAATTTGAAAACAGTAGAGGACTCTTTGAAGGGACTAGAGCAAGAGGTGGCACACGACCCCACTAAACAGGCCCCGCTTCAGGAGGCTCGTATAAAGCATGCAGAACTATTAGAAACCCTTAGAATAATCGACTACAGGGCCTTCACCCAGCTACACCACTCTGACGCAGACAAATCGGGAACCCTACTAGCAAAAATTCTAAGAGATGACCCTCCTGCCACTGTTATTAGTCAAATTAACACGCCGGGTGGTTCTACGGTATGTACACAATACGACATTAATGAGGCCTTTAGCTCCTATTATGAAACACTATAGTGCACCACAGACGCTGCACATTCCTCGCAGGCTTACCTTACCCACCGGCCCCAGTTGGCATGAGGGACGCCCTGACAGGCCCCGTCACTAGGGCCGAAATAAAGGCAGCTATTAACGGACTCCCACGTAATAAAGCGCCGGGTCTAGATGGTTTGCCGGTGGAATTCTTCGAAACTTACACGGGGATCTTACTACCTCAACTTGAGGAACTGTACAATAAGTCGCTTGAAACGGGCCAACTCCCCTGCACTACCATGCAAACATTAGTGGTGTCGCTGCCTAAACCGGGGAGGGACATGACTGATATGTCGAGCTACCGTCCATTATCGCTGTTAACGACCAAAAACAAAATATTAAGTAAAATATTGGCAAATAGCCTACAACCCTATTTAAACGAGATTATACATATAGATCAATGTGGTTTTATACCGGCTCGCAACCCATCATTGAATATACGGAGGCTCCATCATATTATGGCAACTAAATTAAAACACTACCAACACGCTGGCTGCATAGCGCTGGATATGAGGCAGGCGTTTGACACGTTATCATGGGACTATATGTACAGGGCTCTAGCGCAATTCGGGCTGCCCCCCCGACTACCTGAAATGGATCTGTCTACTGTACAATACTCCGGCCAGGGTTAGATCTGGCAAACACATCTCCCGGGAATACCAAGTGCATAGGGGAACGAGACAAGCCTGCCCCTTGTCCCCATTGTTGTTCGTGTTCGCACTAGAGCCGTTGGCTCTTCGATTGAGGCAGGTATCTAACCAATGCGGTATATCAATAGGCACATCCGATTTCAGCATATGCGGATGATATCATTTATGCGAGGGACCTGATTGGGGGGGGGGGGGGGCTGGACCCGATACTGGAGATTTTCTCCAGCTTCGAGCGGATATCCGGGTTGGCTATCGAATCGAAATCAAACGCTTTCTTTTTTCACAATCAACCATGCCCAGACAGACTCGACTTTGGGATACTATCCCTGCCTATAGCGCGACACACATTTAAATATTTGGGTTTCAATATATATCGCTCACAAATAGACATGCTGGAGGGCAACCTCAGTAAGGCTATAAGGGGAATACGCTCACAGGTGGCCTTTTGGACCACGCTGCCGCTTTCGGCAATGGGGCGAGTGGCAGTGTCCAAGATGGTGGTGCTTCCACGACTCCTTTATTACTTTACTAACTTACTGATTATAGTGCCTCCAATTATTTTTAATACCTTAGACACAATACTGTTGGATCTTATTTGGGGCGCAGGCAGACGCAGAATCATCCTCAAGAAACTACAAATAGACACAAGGAGTGGTGGCCTCGGCGCTCCAGATTTCCGTGCATACTATTATGTGAGCCAATTACAGTGGCTATCCTACTGGACGGCAAGGCGTAACCTTCAAGAGATAGGCTACACCATGAGAAACATAGAACAGGGACTGCTACATACACTGTTGTTGCCACGCAGCAGGCATCCCGCAGTATTGCTGCCTCTACTACAAACTGCACTGACGTGCTGGAAGAAAGCCCTCAAATATGCGTCCGGATGTAGCCTCTATGCAGATAACATTCCGCTGGTGGGGATCACGCTGCTGAGCGGTAGGCTCACGAAACACAAACTCGGACCTTGGCTAGATGCGGGGGTGGAGACAGTTGGGACACTTTGTTGGGGGGGGGGGGGGGTCCTGATGGATCACGATAATTTTGTGCGATAAACGGGAGTACCGAACACTTTATATATGGTGCATGCTGCACTAACACATTATGTTAAAAAAACACTGGTCCCCTAACCGAGAAGAACCCAAGACACACAAATTAGTTAAATCATTATACTATAAGGGGCGGGGTGGCCATCTTATCAAGTGGTTATACCTGAGCATTCGGACTCATGTCCGGCTGCCCCTCAATACCCTTAGGGCTAGATGGGTGACAGATGTGGGGAGGGACCTTCTGGAATATCCACGGAAGACGTCCCGTAACGCCAAGTTTAAGTTCATCCAATATATGGTGCTTCACAGAGCTTATCTCACGCCACATAGATTACAGAGGATGTACCCGGAAACGACACATCACTGTCCCAGATGCAGACTGGCAGAAGCGGACCTAATACATATGCTGTGGGCATGCCCGAGTCTTAAAGAGTTTTGGGATAGGGTTAGAAGGCTAATAGAAGAGACAACGCGCCTCTCTATGGGTGACTCGGTGCTAGAGTGTTTGCTGGGCTTACGCAAGCGTAGGAAATCACAGAAGGTCCAACACCGCTTCCTAGACTTGGCGCTTATACTGGCCAAGAGGGCCATCACCATGCGCTGGAAATCAGCTAGGCCCCCTGCATTACATACATGGCACAGTGAATTAACGAGATGGGGGGGTGCTGAAAGTGCTACCCTGCGTAGAGAGGAGGCCCGGGGTCTGAGGAAAAACCCGATCTTGATGGAATGGGACACGATGCTAGAAGCCCTGAAAGCCATTAACCCCAATGACATCTCCGATCTTTCGCACACACAGTAGGCGGTTGTGCAGAAGGGACATACACAACAACCACACGAAAGGTGGAGAGTGAGACGGTGCATATATACACACAACGGATGGTCAACACAATCTTTAGGTAGCAATAGGAACAACTGTTATGCGACATAATGCCAGGACCTAAGGGGTAGGGGGTGGGCGGCAGTTATAAGTTGAAAGTTTGTGAAGAGTACAAAACATGTGACAGTTGCGAAATCAATGGCTTTGTAAGTGTTTACCTGTGGAGATGATGTAGGATAAACAAATATGGGGTTGCGATTCTATTGTACAAGAGTCAACTGGCATAACTTAACTCTCCAAAGGATTGGTCATGAAAGAATGTATTAACTCTGTGAAAATCAATAACGTATGTTTTTAAAAAAAAAAGGATTAGTGGTGAATTAGTATAGTGAAAATATGAAAGTAATTTGAGTGGTGGATATGTTAGTCAGTTATTTGGATTGAGAAGGATAGCGAAGGGGTAGAAGAGGTAAAAGTTTGCATTTATATAGCGCTTGCTACCCCTGATGAGGTGTTGAAGTGCTTTTTGGCGAGTAGCATGCTACTCCGGAACCCATAAAGGATTAGTGTTGAATTAGTATAGTGAAATATGATTATTTTGAGTGGTGGACATGTTCGACTGTTATTTGGATTGAAAAGGATAGTGGAGGGATAGAAGGGAAGGATTTAGATTTGTAAAACATTTTTGGGGTTTGTTTTGGAGCTCATAGCAGTAACAGGAGGCTTGGGATGAATAAAAGGCAGGTGGAGGGGGATGAGTCGGAAGGAGAGCTTAGAAAGGCTTGTTTTGGGGGATCGGAATAGTAAAAAGGTATGAGATGATGCAAGGACGGGTGGAGTAGGGAAGTTTCTTTAAAGGGTTATTTCGGGGATCATAATAGAGGTATGGGGTTAGGGATGAATGAGAGTGGAGGTAATAGATATATCGATAGAGGTATAGGGTGAGAAACAGGCTAGTGCATTGGAAAGTGTAGTAGAAAGAGGTTTGAGATGACTCATAGTTAAGCTAGAGGATATATTGAGAGCGGTATAGGGTGAAAAATAGGGTAGTGCATTGGATATGCTGAGTTAGAAGAAAAGTAATAAAGAAGTAAAAGTAATAAATATATAGATCCATAAGTACAAGGAAGGTATATAGATGCATAAAGGAAGGTAGTATATGTAGATTAAAGATGCATTAAATAAACTCTGGCTTTCAAGTGTTGTTGTACTTTAAGTTGGTTTTATTTATTTTGATATATATATATTTTTTTAGATCAATAGTGAAGCAATTGTAGATAAATAGTTATGATAAAAAGATTTACTTATTTATGCAGTCACTTATATACATGTTAAAAACAGAATAATGTAACTATCAGTAATATGTACATTTGTTAAGCAGAACTAATGAATATCTATATAAAATGTATTTTTTAACACAGGTATTCTACACGTTTATACAAAGCAATACACATATATAGGTACATATCTATAGTATAAATAAATGCTTAAATGCTGTATATTTCTATCTGTTTGTGTATGGTGGTTATGTGGGGAAGAGTCAATTCTTGAGTAGTATTCTGAAGATAAGGTGGTTACCCGTGGATCTTATGTTTGGGGTAAAGAGTTCCATAGTTTGTGCATCTGCATAAACTATCAGGGCCTAACCATAGCTAAAAAAAAAAAAATGCCTATCCCTTTCCTCAAGCTGACAAAATTGTGGACAAGACTGGTGCAGCAAAGAACCACAATACTTTGATATCACCAGTGGCTAAAGGTAAATCACACTTTATCTAATTGCAAATGCTTTATTGGCATGATCATGCTTATCTGGTTAGGCAGATGAAAACAGTATTTGGGCCATGGGATACTGCTAAGAGCAACACACAAGGAACAACAGGAAATGGTGTATTACAGCCAAAACAAACAGAGCTTAAAGTAGGTGGCAAGCACACAAACTAATGAAAGGTAAGGGCGAGATGTAAGCCCCTTTTAAGATTTATATTACATACAATAGATTTCACAAGCACAGTGCAGGCGCAACCTAAACAAGCACAGTGAAAGTGAATCCTTCAAAGCAGTTGATTGGGCCCGGACAGAAGAGTGACGCTGCAGCCCACTCTTTCAGGAATCGGAGTGTTGATTTGTAATTGGCTGACTGCAGCATCAGTATGAACATGGGGCAGAGGTCAAGGCAGAGCAGGAGAGTGACTCAACATTGGTGTATATAGCTTCACAAACTGTAACAATAATTGAATTGAAATAATCTAACAGATGTGGTGGTTTCACAGCAGAAAAGTGGTGAGAGAGATGGGGCTGGCTGGAATAGCACTGAGTGAATCCAAGTGGGATTCTGGCAGACGTATATGGCCTATCTTCCTAGAATGGAGCTATTTTCAGTTTGGAGCTGTTGGACTGCAGAAACAGGCTCCCCTTCCCCTATTTCGAGCTTCCACCTGCACTTCACCCCACCATTTTGCCAGGAGTGCTCAATATGTAGGGCCCAGCACTTCAACTCCCGGGAGCACAGCCCATTAATTGCCTCTGATTCTCTTATGGGTGGGACTAAAGTTGGGAAGACAAGGGAGTAGTGTCCTTTTTATTTCTTATGAAGAGATCTTGTTCACTCTGTTTCAGAATTAATCTCCACACCTGATGCGTCTCGAAACCCCTCCCCAAAATACAGTTTGACCAAGTGCTTCTGTGTTAAAGAATATGTAGGAATGCTGAAACTAAATAGATTCTGTGGATCGATGCTTGAGCTGTTGAGAGATGTGACTGTTTGGAATGGGAATGTGTTCCACAACTGTTTGGATGATTGGCCTGCAGGAAGAAAGTGCAGCTGTGAAGAGAACTTGGGGGTAAAAAGAGTTGCTGCTATGGAGATGTACTGGACTTGTGGTGAGATGCTGTGACTGATGCTGATGAGAGTAAAGAGACTGGATTAGTTTGAGATGATGGTGCTGTAGGAGATGATGGAACTGTGAAGAAATGCTAAAGCTGCAAGGTTGGTCCAGAGTAATGAGGAGCAATGAAGGAACAAGGGATGGTGAAGAGTGTACTTAAATAAGAGGCAAGTGAATGGATGAGGTAGTGAAAACTGCAGCGGCAGGGATGAAAAATGAAGATGTAGGGTTAGCAAACATGGGACAGTGAAGAGATTCTAAGAATATGGTCAGATGGAGCAGTGAATATATGCTGGCCCTTTCGTGAGATGGGAGAGTGAAGAGACGCAAAGGATTTAGATAGATGTGACAGTGAAAAGTCACATGTATTGTAGAGGAATGAAAGGGACTTGGAGAGATGCTAGAGACAGTAGTGAAAAGATGGAAGGGGCTGTGAAGAATCGCTGAGTCTGAAGAGAGATGCAACACTGAAGAGATTCAGGGTATATTGAGAGAGATGAAGTTAAGAGATGATGGGGTTGCTGAGTGATCTGGAAGTGATGAGAAGTGGGGACTTTTGAGAAAAAAGAAGTCATGCAGGAGGTGGAGAAATTGCAAAGTAAAGAGGTGTAGGAGCTGTGAAGATAAAAGACAATGGCAAGTTACAAAGGCTGTAGAGAGATGGGACAGTGGAAATGCAGGGCCGTGGAGAGCTGCAGAAACTAGAGCAATGTCACATTGAAGAGATGCAGGGGCTTTGGAGAGATGAGGAAGTAAAGAAGTAGGGGCTGTGAAGGAATTGGGCAGTGAATAGACGAGGGTTGCCATGTGAATAGACGAGATCCAGTCTTTGGATAGAGGAGACGGCTAATAGATGCAAAGGCTTTGGACAGAGAGCTAGGAAGTGATGTAAGGTTGTGAATTGATAAGCCCATGATAGGCATAGCTTCATGGGGGTGTTACACTCCCCACCCCACCACCGAATAGCTGTAGTTTATGTAAATCATTGGGTACAGATGCTCTGTCGGGTCCTAACCGAGCCCATATTGCAATCTCGTGTACTCCGAATGGCTTACACCCAGCCATCATCCTCTAAATCACCAAGGTCTCCAATCTAAGCTTCTCTAAGCGCAACTAACGGATCATGGGAGTTGTTGACCCATTTTCTATAGATAGTAGAGATTCCCTTATCAGGGATAGGTTCCATCAATAGATGATCCTCCAAAGGCAAGGCCTCTGATAGTTGCTCCCCTTCATGTAAATGTGTCCTTGGGGCGTGTCTCAGCTGCAAGTACCTGTATCTTTCTGAATTTGCCAACTATTATTCCTGGCTCAGGTCCCCAAAGGATATGAATGCAGGATTCTGCCAGACATCTCCAAAGTGGTAAATTCCTGCTAATTCCCATCTCGAGAAGCCTTTCAGTCCACCCACCTCGTGTAACAGGTCACTGTCCCATAATGGTGTGATGTTGGTGAGTTTGCCTTTCCAGCCCAAATACTTTGTGACCTCCCTCCACTGTCTCGGTGTGTGGTGGCAACTCTTGCTTCTCCCCCCCCCCCGCTCCGGTAAAGGATTGTCTCCTGGACTCTGCAACCCGTAGCCTCCCTGTCTACTCTATGCTGGCTCTTGGCGATCTGTGAAGACCCAGTTGTTAACCACCAACAGCTGCGTCACCCAGTAATATTTAGCTATATCTGGAACTCCTAGCCCGCCATTGTAGACTCCCCTCCACTCCGGTGTTACACAACGCAATGCGCGGTGAACTCCCCCATTCCATAACAGTGAGCGAACGTCACATTCAATCTTTGGAAAGAACTCTTGTGGGACCCTAAAAGACGTGTTTTGGAACACATAAGACGTGGAAGTGGCCCCATCTTTTATAGAGCTGCTTTGCACATCAAGGACAATGGCAGGTTTCCCCAGTGTGTTGCATCACGCCGCAGCCTCTTTAATTGCTGGAGAATATTCTTATGTATGAATTCCTGTGGGTCTCGGGTAATGTGGATCCCAAGGTATAGGAAACACTCCCTCGTCAAGGGTCTGTGCAGGTTGGAGGGAGCCTCGGGGAACTGCCCGACAGGGGAAAGATAAGTGATTTTTGTCCAGTTTATGCAATAGCCTGAATAGCTGTAGAAGAGGTCAAATATATGCATGATTCTGTCTGGAAAGGGTCGGTTGGGTCAGGTAAAGCAAGATGTTGGCATACAGGGAGATTCATTCCTCCCAATCCCCACCACTCCTCATCACCAGTGGGTCCTGTTGAATCATGGGGCAACCCTGCCCCATGCCCTTCTGCAGGGCAAAAACTCAAGACACGGCCCCTTTGACCCTTACCCTAGCTATTGGCTCCTGGTACAGGAGTCTGACCCATCCACAAAATTTTGGACCAAAGGCCAACCTGGTCAGCGTGGCAAACATAGTCCATTCAATGCTATTGAATGCCTTTTTTTGCGTCGAGGGACATCAATACTGCCGGGTCTGTTTAAGGCAGTGCGGTTTCATGTAGCACACCAAAGAGGCGTCTCAAGTTAAGACGGGTGCTTCTGAGTGGCATAAAGCCCGATTGGTCAGGATGTACATTCGATGTAAAAACTGTCCACTGTCTGGCTGCTAATATCTTTGCTAGCACCTTAGCCTCTGCATTTAGTACGGATATAGGTCTGTACAAACCACAATCTGTCGGCAGCTAATAGTGGCAATCCGCTGGTCCTTTGGCAGCCATTCCCCTCAGTGCTCTTCTTGAAACAGCATATGTTTAGCCACCTTGTCCGCCATCCCTTTATATAGTTCTACTGGTAGGCCATTAGGCTCTACTGCAGGTCTCGCAGTGCTCCTTTAAGTTCCTCTTCTGTCAAGTTTCAACGCCTCCTTCTCACCTGAGATCTGCCAACCCCAGTGTCTCCAAGAAGGGCTGCAGTGGTCCTAGCTCCTGCATGGTGGCATTAGTCATCCTATCCAGCCATGGCTTAACTACTGCATTCATATCTCCCCCAGGACAAGGATCCCAGCTGGCATCTCCAAAAGCAGGGCACTTCCGACAGAGTTGATGCATGCAGTTGTGGCGGGATGTAGGGAGCAAATATTGAGCATACTGTCCTCCCATGTTCTGGATATTGCCACATATCTACCCTGGGGCTCATGCCATGTACTGTAGGGGATAAATGGTACAGATTTCTTGAGTAGGATGCCCCTTCCTTGGGAATCAGTGGTGTAGCCTGTGGGCCAGTAATGAATAACCAAATCTCTCAAGGGCCTTGTATTGATTTCCCCGAAGGTGTGTTTCTTGGGGGAGTATGAGGTCTGGGGCGTGTTGACGTAGGTGCCTGAAGCACCAGCGTACGCTTAATCCTGTTACCCAGACCATTTACATTCCAGGTCCAAATGTTGAGCTCATTTTGTGTGTGACCCTCCATTGGTGTGGCGATGTCTTGTGTGTGGAGGTGAGGTCTTCCTCCCTTTATCTTATGGTGCAGCCCGTTAACCCTAACCTTTCTGCATATGAGCATGTGCTTGAGCGAGTTGCCATAACTATTAACTCTAACAATTGGAATTAGTCCTGTAACGCCACCCTCCCTGCTACATGAGTTTGAAATTACCCACTGCCCCAATTTGCAGAGTGGCTGTCGACCAAAAAGAATCATCTCGTAACGTGGGATGGCTAACCCTGCCCCTGTAAAACTCGAGCAGGATGAGTTTGATATCCCTAATTGCTGGATAAGTAAAAGGTCCGGTGTCCCATTGAATACCTTGCACTCTCTGTTTTGTCTCCCGACCCAATGAAGATTTGCACATCAGGCCGAGCGTCCCACCGTCCCCACATAGTACAATATGACATTCTCAGTGACCCATCCCCCACATAGGTCAACATCTCGCGTGTCCTTGGGAAAGTCTTGGGTCTGCTGCCTTTCAGGAAAAGCAGTTGTTGCGGCTCCAGGGCAGCATCTGGTCTTCTGCTCCTCTGATCTGTAGTGCCTTTTCGGCCTGCCACACAGCCATCCCTCGATTCAGTTCCATGCCTCCTCTGGGTAGGTGAAGTACCACATCTTGTTCTCTGACACCACACGCAGTGGAGCCAGGTATAGGATCATGTCTTTTATGTCCTTGGCCCTAAAAGCCTTCTTGACCTCCTCAAAGCTCCGCCTTTGCTTTTGAAGGGTGAAGTCTGGGGAAAAAACGGATGACTGCATTTTCCACATGTAGATTACCATGTGTGTGGGCCGCCTGCAGGATGGCATCCAGATCCTTGTAGTTGAGTAGCCTAGCAATTATAGTTCTGTGAGGGGCACCCGGCCGCTCTTTCCACAGAGAAGAGATTGGAGAGACTCTTGGGGAGAAGGGTATTCAGGATAAGATTTTCTAGGAAGAAATCCACTCTAGGCCCCTCTGCACCTTCCGGGACCCCCACTACCCAAATGTTATTGTGCTGAGCTCTCCCTACTTGATCCTCCATCCTGGTGGTGATGGCAGCATTTTGTTTTGTTAGACTCTGGACTTGTTTCTCTAGTCGTTTCATCGTGGATTGTAGTCCATTGATTTGCGTTTCCGCCACTTTCTCAGTGATTTTCCTAAAGTCCCGTTGCAGCAGGTTAGCATCCACTGTGACAGCGTCCAATTTAGGCATGATTGTACCTCTGAGATCCTGGATTGCGTTCATTAATTCACACTGACTCATTGATTTTGTCCATCCGAGAAGTTGCAGATATTTAAATCTTGATACTGAATTATTTGTTAAAGCAGATAAACACTGCCATGGAATTAATTCATTTTCCACTAGTAATTCTCCCCATCTTACTATCCCAGCTCTGCGTAGAGGGAGAGCCAAGGCTTCTTGCAGACAAATCTGTGTGCCCGGGGAGTCCCAGATCGGCGTTTCTTGATTATAGTAGGGTATGTCAAATAATGCCCTCACTTGAACCCAAACTCTAATAGCGGCTCTCAGAATCTTCAACCTAACTTTCTTAAAAAAAATTTGGGGTGACCAAATTTTAAAAGAAAAGAATGAGTAGAGAACTAGCCGGGGATGGGGACTTAATAAAAACAATTTGTGCAAGATCAACACATAAGGAAGTAGCAGTATGGTACTGGCAAATGATCGAGACTGGAGATAAAAACTCGAACGTGTTTACAGAGAGTTGGAAGAAGGACATGCCGGCTGAAGACATCGAGACTCTCGGGCAAGTATCCATGTCTACCCTTTGGTTATATGTGAAAGCTGCTCCGTTAAAAGAAATCATCTCTTCACTCTCCATAAAGCTTACTGGACGCCCCTGAAGCTGTCTAAGTTGGGGAATGGAGCGACAAGGAAGTGCCCGAAGTGTGATGACATCAATGTAAACATGTTACACATGTTCTGGCAATGTCCTTCGATCGAGCTCTTCTGGGTCCACGTGAGTAACATCATCTCTGAAATTCTGGGGAGAAAGGTTGGGTTAACAGCATCGACAGTTATCTTTGGGGTAATTTCAAGTGAGATAGATAATACTGTTTTCTCAAGAAACCAGAGGGCATTACTCTTTGTCCTGATCCTTTTGGCACGTAGGGAGATTTGCATTAAGTGGATCTCATCCGTTTCACCCACTAAACTAGAATGGATAAGCTCGGTACAACGTATCTCAATCCTTGATCGAGCAAGTAGCAGGGCCAAAAAACAAAATTCTGGGATCTATGGGATAGCTGGTTCACACTTTTCGCTCTCACTTAGTTTTGTTAAATTGTTGTTTTATCATTGTGGGTTAACTCAGCTAGAGTTACCCCTTATGGGAACATGCTTTTTTGCTTTTTCTCCTTTCTAAATTAACTCTGGACGCGGATATACCTGGCTTTTGCTAGTTTTATATTTACTTTTCCTGGTGGTCCAATGATTATGAATCTGCTCGTGTGGCCGAAATGTTGGGAAACTAGCTAAGGCTAGGTGAATGGCCCATTAAAGAAGAGGAGCCTTGGTTATTGCCGACAAGCCCTATTGAAAAAGGAAAAAAGAGGGAAAGTGTCCGGGGGTTAAACTTTCCCATCCTTCAATGAGAAGTGACCGGGCCTCTTTTTTTCTTATTTTTTCATGGTTTATAATGGGCTGTAATATATCGGACTGACCGGCTTCATATTCTTGAATTTCGAGCATGTTTTGTAGAATAAGGACTAATAAAATAAAAAATAAAAATGAATTCACACTGAAGGTTCCTCTGTGGAACCAGATGCCTCTTCTATGTCTCCTCCGTTCCACTTCCAGCGGGCCCCCCATCAGATGCTGCCGTTATCACTGTGTATTTGTCTAGGTTGTTGGTTTGTGTCAGTCTAGGGGCTTGATTCCTAACCATGACCCCGAGAATGTCGCTGGAAGGCCCCTCTGTGTGCCCACCAGACCGTCAACTGGGCTTGCCACTCCGGCATCATGTCGTGCGCTGTACCAGAAGCACCACCTGTCTGTCCAAGTTATCACTCCTGATGATAGCCCAAGGATTTCAGTGTAGGGGCCCAGTCTAGCCCTTCACTTTGCCCACTACAGACAGGCTCGGTAAGTCAGTGTCCCCTAACTCTGATTCCAGCTGACGCACATGGAGCCTGCGGTGGTAGATTTGGGGGGGGGGGGCCAAGAATGCCACACCCCACCGTCATGAGGAATCTTCTTAATTACGTCCTGTGGGGAGGAGAGGGGAATTTTCCATTCCTGTTCTGCCTACCCCCAATGTTCACATCATGTAGTAGGCTGGGGTCCCCCTAGAGTCGCCTCTTTCTCCACGCATACCCCGGGCCCTCTCAATTTCCTCTGCCTCAGGCTCTTTCTTCTTCGGGGGATGCACCACATATCTCTCAAGGTCTGCAGTGCCTACCGTTCACCTCCAGCTCGGGATAGCGGCTCCCCAGGCAATCCAGCATGCGACCCCAGGTGTCAGCCCCACATCTACCAGGAGTATATCTTGTCTGACGGTGCCCCCCCCCTGCCCCAATGTGCCATGGATTCCAGCTACGGCCCGGGCCTCTGCTTCTCAGTCCCACAGAGGCACAGACGGCATCTTGCACCCTCCGGCAATCGCCCAATATCGGAGTTCTCCAGACACACTGTCAGTGTAGGAAGGCGGGAGGGGGGGGTCGCACGAACCAGCACCCCCCACCCAAGCTGTAGCAGCCGCCGGGCGGGGCCCCATGCCAGCATGCCCCTCAGTCCAGTGCCTACTCGGCCTCGCCCCAGAGGCAAGTCCCAGGCTCTGGCGCCAGCCAGGCCCAGCTGCTCCACAGAGTTCTCTGCTGTCACTCACCGGGGCACCCTGGAAAGTCTGTCATTGATCACACCCCTCTGCGCTCTCACCTCATTGTTATCACTCGCGCCAGAGGAGGAAAGTATCTCCGCCAGGAAGGCCTCAGTGCCGTTAGCTGCAGCCCCTTACTCTGCGCTATTTCGGGCCTCCCAGGAAGCATCGGTCGATCGGCCTTTCGCCGCACCTTCGGCTCAAACTGCCAGTGGAAAAGATGTATCTGGCAGCCAGTTGCAATGGGGTTCCTTGGTATAGGCAGATCCTGGGTCACTGGATGGATTTTTTTGTCGGATTTTAGGGTGATAAGTCATTGGCGGCTACGGAGCAGTCTCATTGTGCGGCCATCTTTGTTGGCAGCTAGCCACGCCCTCCCGGCAGACTTCAAAAGGACTTCATTCTAGTCATAGAAAAATAGGGGAGCCGGTGGTGCGGGGACTTGTGATCAAACACGAACACCCCTGGCCAATACCACACGAGCAGGAAACAAACCCACAAAGCATGGATGGTGCACCTGCGGAAGCTGATAAAACAAGTTGCCGCTGTCCTGAAAATAAGAAAACATGTGACACCACGAGCAGCTGCTGTCATTAAGAAACGTGGGGCACTGCAGCTGTGATTTATTAGCAAAATGCGCTGGGCCATAAGCATCTGCTGTAATTAAAAAGACTGGGTGCACTGCAACCCCGATTTAAATACAAATACATGGAGCCGCAAACAGCCCCCACCTTGAAAAGAGGAAAACAACAAATATCCCTGCTACCAAGAAGAATGTGGTGCACTGCAATTGCGATTGACTAACAGTATGCGGTGCCACATGCAGCCGCAGTATGTGTGAATTTGCTTCATTCAAAACGGATGGCTGACCAAACGGGAAGTGCCATGCTGCCGAGGTGCACACTGGAGAGCAAGAACATTAGAACGCTGACGTTTGTTGGAAAAAGAGAGGAGCCGCCACAGTAGCACCGTCTGCTTCACGGAATGACAAAGAGACCGCAATAATTCCCCCAGTCACGCTCTTCACACAGCAGCCAGAGATCATTTAGAGATTGCTCACAATAAGAAAGAAGTTCGATAAAAGTCTGTAAGTATTATGATTGTTCACAATAACAAAGAAGTTTGGCGGATAAAAAGGAGTACTGGGGCCACTGATATGAGCAAGCACATGAGGAACACCAGTAAATAGTATGCTACAGCCAATAGAAATGGAGGAAACGTAAGTGGCAAGCACACAAACCAATGAAATGTAAGGGCGGGATTTAAGCCCCTTTTAATATATTAAATACAATAGATTTCACAAGCACCGCGCAAGCAAAACCTAAACAAGCATTGGCATAGCCAATCGGTCTCGGCTTTGGGACCTTATAAGTGTTTAGCCATGCAGCACATTATCCTGGGTACTGTGCCACCTAGAATTGAAGAGCTATACAATTGACCTTACCTACCAGCATGTGTGGTCATAACATGGTCTAAGTTGGGGCATGTGCTGTTTTCTTATGGGTTTGATAAGGTTGTTGCTGATGCTTCTATCTACGCTGCTACTCCGGTTCATGGAGCGCAGGTTCATGCTATGGTACACAGTGTGTCCCGCACAGGAACATGCTGGAGTAGCATTCCTGGTGCTATATGTTCCTGCCATATGCAGATAGGGGCTGGGCATTCACATTCATATATTAGAGTGCTGCGCCAGACACAGCAGCTCCGAGCACTTGTGGGCGGGGGCTCCTAAGCATTTTTCTGTGTAAGATGTACCAGTTAGACCTTACCACTCCCACCCCACCACCACCACCACCACACACCCCACCCAAATGGAAATCAGGACTTCAAGAGAACAGACAATACCAGGGCATTTGGGAGTGCAACATTGTCTCACGTAGTGCTGCGCATTTCTGTCGCTTGGGCTCTCTGTGTCCCAGGGAAAGTGGCAACCCTGGCTGAAATCAGGTGCTGGAATTAGACAAGCAACCTGTTGATCGGAGCCTAGAGAGCTCAGGCGGGACAGTTGGGCGAGGCTGGGGGGAGGGCATAGAATAGGCGCTAGCAAGAGAGAGCAAGGTCCAGGGACTGAGAAAACAACACAAGGAGAATGGGAGCGCTCGTATAGTGCCTCATACCTTTGAGGCGATGGAGTGCTCCTGGTCAATGGGGCACGGCGCAACATGTTGAGCTGGTACGGAAAAAATGGCGACGGATCTTCAACTAGGAAGATGGCGGCAGGCTTTTTAAATCGGGAGCAGTCATAATGTCCAAGCAGCCACGACAGTACAGGATCAAAGAGCCCAGCCAGCGGTGCACGGCGCAGCTGATCGAGCGCCTTATGGGACAGGATCAGCATCTGGAATGCCAGAAACCGGTCCTAGGATGCTTGTTTCCGGTCCAGGGAAGACATGGCTTGGCAGTTCGGGCTGGACTGTTCCCATGAGGCACAGGGTCAGACTGATTTGCATATGGCCATGTCTGAACTGGGGTGGTGGAGTGAGCTAAAGAATGATGATGGATTAAACCCAGATCAGTTGACTGGGGGTGAGTGTTTGATTGGCTCAAACGTTCCGTCCATCATCCCCTTTTGTATCGCTTTGTTCGCCCTAAGTTGGCGGGGTATGCCCAGACGTGGGTCCCTTGCTCACTTTGCCACTGGATTCAAGCAAGCCTGGCTGATGACGGCTGGAATGCCAGAAACCGGTCCTAGGATGCTTGTTTCCGGTCCAGGGAAGACATGGCTTGGCAGTTCGGGCTGGACTGTTCCCATGAGGCACAGGGTCAGACTGATTTGCATATGGCCATGTCTGAACTGGGGTGGTGGAGTGAGCTAAAGAATGATGATGGATTAAACCCAGATCAGTTGACTGGGGGTGAGTGTTTGATTGGCTCAAACGTTCCGTCCATCATCCCCTTTTGTATCGCTTTGTTCGCCCTAAGTTGGCGGGGGTATGCCCAGACGTGGGTCCCTTGCTCACTTTGCCACTGGATTCAAGCAAGCCTGGCTGATGACGGCTGGAATGCCAGAAACCGGTCCTAGGATGCTTGTTTCCGGTCCAGGGAAGACATGGCTTGGCAGTTCGGGCTGGACTGTTCCCATGAGGCACAGGGTCAGACTGATTTGCATATGGCCATGTCTGAACTGGGGTGGTGGAGTGAGTTAAAGAATGATGATGGATTAAACCCAGATCAGTTGACTGGGGGTGAGTGTTTGATTGGCTCAAACGTTCCGTCCATCATCCCCTTTTGTATCGCTTTGTTCGCCCTAAGTTGGCGGGGGTATGCCCAGACGTGGGTCCCTTGCTCACTTTGCCACTGGATTCAAGCAAGCCTGGCTGATGACGGCTGGAATGCCAGAAACCGGTCCTAGGATGCTTGTTTCCGGTCCAGGGAAGACATGGCTTGGCAGTTCGGGCTAGACTGTTCCCATGAGGCACAGGGTCAGACTGATTTGCATATGGCCATGTCTGAACTGGGGTGGTGGAGTGAGCTAAAGAATGATGATGGATTAAACCCAGATCAGTTGACTGGGGGTGAGTGTTTGATTGGCTCAAACGTTCCGTCCATCATCCCCTTTGTATCGCTTTGTTCGCCCTAAGTTGGCGGGGGTATGCCCAGACGTGGGTCCCTTGCTCACTTTGCCACTGGATTCAAGCAAGCCTGGCTGATGACGGCTGGAATGCCAGAAACCGGTCCTAGGATGCTTGTTTCCGGTCCAGGGAAGACATGGCTTGGCAGTTCGGGCTGGACTGTTCCCATGAGGCACAGGGTCAGACTGATTTGCATATGGCCATGTCTGAACTGGGGTGGTGGAGTGAGCTAAAGAATGATGATGGATTAAACCCAGATCAGTTGACTGGGGGTGAGTGTTTGATTGGCTCAAACGTTCCGTCCATCATCCCCTTTTGTATCACAGGATCAGCATCGCCATCGGGTGCCCTAGCCAGGGGAATTGGGGCTGTGAAAGCCACGGTCAACACAGGACCAAATGAGCTGGCACGGTGCAGCATGGCAGCGCTGAAAGTTTCTTGTAGGTCCATGTAGGACACAACGTTGGACTGCGGCCAGCAACGGAAATCGGGCCGCAAGACGCAATGCATGCCATATAGCACCATAATTACTAGAATTCACTAAAGAATTACACGCCCACACGTAGGCTGGGGTGAGCCACCTCACTCCTGTGGGCAGCTGGGACGAGAAGGGAGAAATGAATGCTCCAGCCTGCCGCACCACAGGCAGGTGAGCAACCCAATGTCCTCCGACCATGTACTCACCTCATGCAGGCTTCCCACAGCACTCTGATGGACCGCTACAAATATATATTTTTTAAAAACAGCCCTGAACATTCCTAAAGCTGGGAGACAGGACTATGCAACCACCGATCCTACTAGGGCAGTGAAGGGGGCGCAAAATGGTGGAGCAAGAGCACGACGCCTGCCCAAGGGTCTGAATCACACAGCGCGGCGTTCGTGAAGCGGGCTGCGCTCACCTTGAAAGTTAAAAAAAAAGCGTGCTGAAACACAAAGCATGGAGTCCGTGAATCGGGTGCCTTGCTCACATTGAAAGTTAATAAAAAAAAGTTAAAACACAAAGCGTGGAGTCCGTGAATCAGATGCAGTGCTCACCATGACAGTTAATTAAAAAAAGTGTGTTAAAACATAAAGCATGGCATCCATGAAGCGGGCGCCGCGCTCACCTTCAAAGTAAATTAAAAAAGAAACAAAAAAACGAGCAGCGAGAAGAGGGCTAAAGAAAAAGTAGTGCTCTCCAGCAAAACATATACTTACTAATGAAAGGATCCATGTAGCAGGGCCAGTAGCCAGGGCGGGACCAAAACAGCCACAAGGCGGGACAAATGTACCCTATTTGCCAATGAGAGCAATTCAATTTGTAAAGGCAGACGAAGCAACCAATAAAAAGCAGTAGGCGTGTGTGGGTGTTGTTCAGTCTCCACAGACAGAATACAGCAAGTCTTGCAGAGCAACGCATGCGCGCTGACTCTAGGCTCGACCTAAAAAGGAGAGGGAGCACACTGCTTGGTGTTCACAATTGGCGCAGTTGGCACAGCCAGTGCTACGTATCTCTAGACACGTGTTTCAGGATATTTGTCCTCCTCCAGTAGAGAGTAAAACTTATATTTACCTGTGTTGGGAATGCTGCTCATAATGTTCTCAGGTTTCTTTACCACTCCCAGAGTAAAGGTACATCCCAATGAGCTCATCAGCCCACTTGTTCCCCTAGAGTAAAAAATAAATAAAAAGGAAGTAGTACACTGCTTGGCATGTCAGTACAAATTTTGTCCTGATGCGTTGTGGTAAATGCAGTGCATGATAACACTCACTTTAGTGGAAAGACTTTGCGGTATTGACAATTGTTGAAGCAGTCAGCGCTGCGATTCTAGATGGGTGTTTTGGGATATTTGTCATTAAGTACAGTAACAAATTTGGCAGTTTTGAAAATTCTATTCAGGCTTCTGGGGTTTCTGTACCACTCACAAAGTACAAGTGCATCCCAGTGATCTCACTAACTGGAATTTCAAGATTTGTTTATTTATCTATGTTGTGGGGGTATGGTGTGAGGATTGTTATATGAAAACTACTTTACCTCTAAATAAGTGTTTTGATCATTTTCCCCCAATGGGTAAGCACAGATGGTGCATTACTACTTGTGAATTGTGAGGAGCAGTGTTCATCAAATAAGGCAATTATTTAAGTCCAACTAAGAAAATATTTATGGAGTCACCCCATTTGATTTGGACCATTTTCATTATTTCACACCGTTTGACAGCCCCTTTCGTCAGAGTGTGAGTTAGTGCAGTGCATGGGAATCCGTTGTGGAAACTGCTCAATAGTCAATACCAACAAGAGGCACAAGTTCATAATCCAATGCAAGGCCCCCACTGATATTAAGGTATAGTCAAGGACTACTTGCCTTTCAGGAGAGATGTAGCAAAATTCTTCAATGATTTTCTCACAAGTGTGGCTGGTAAAGGTTCTGAAACCCTAACTGTAATGAATATAATATTATTTCATCCGAGCTTTTTGCAATACTGTATGGAGAGGTGCCAAGTTGGGATGGTGCACTACTTATTGATGACTACCAATCCCTAATTTTTTCAACCAACAACAGATTAATATGAAAGTGACCATTTACAATTTTATGGGTATCTTTGTAACTTGCCTTGATAGTGATGTGTGTAAAGGGAGTGGCATGAGGGCTTATTTCGGATTCCTCTCAAAACGGCTTTAGACCACAACATAGCACTAAGTCTGCACTGCTGGCGGTTACCGAATATCTGCAGGACTCTTTGATCAGGGCAGTTCTTCCGCTCTGATTCTGCTTGATTTAATCGCCACTTTTGATACCGTATCTCAGTATTTTGCTGCAACGCTTACAGGAGATAGGCATTGGTGGAACGGCATTAACCTGGCTAACTTCCTTTCTATCTGAAAAATCATTTCAGGTCGTCTCTTTCTCACAATTCCCAAGTTCACACTCTGCGACTTGGGGTGCCCCAGGGCTCCGCATTGAGCCCTACACTATTTAACATTTATATCCAATAAACTAGCTCAGGTTGCTAAGGCCCGGGGGATGAAGCTGGAATCTTATGCTCATGATACTCCGCTTGTGATCTCCTTTTCCAGCAAGTTTACTCAGAACCTGGTCAAATTCCAAGACGATATGGTGGCTTTCGCTGAGTGGATGACGGCCAACTACTTGCAGTTAAACTCAAGCAAATCAGAAATCCTTCTCCTAGGACATGGGTGCTCGCAAACATTTGCTCAGGCGCCACAAAGTACGGTCTGTGGTGTGACCGAGGGCTGCACTGATGCCAGCAGGGTGGCTGTAGGGGGCCTGGGTTGGTCATGGATTGTGTAAGGAGATCAAAAAAATTGTTCAAATAAATGGGCAAGCATTTATTTGCAGGTTAATAAATGCTTGTCCATTTATTTAACATTTTTTATGAATGTTAGTGCTCAGTAACTAAACAGCAGCTAGTGCTGCTGTTCACCAGGGGGGGGCCACATGTAAAGGTCAAGAGGGGCGCAAGCGGTCACGGGCCGTACTTTGAGTATCACTGTCCTAGGATGAGATATCCAACAATGGGTCGACCACTGGTGGCCATCCACCTTAGGGTCAACCTGTCATGGAAGTGAAATCTAAACTAACAGCTAGCCAGTCAGGCGAAAGTAGAACACTTGGCCAGGCGAGTAGCTTTATTATGTTGGAGACAAAAGGCAAGGGACCCCAGGCAGCATGTCCATTGTTTTTGTCGCAGGAAAAAAAAAATGGTAGTAACTATTTATGGGAAATTCTGAGAGATCAAAGTTAAGCGTACGCGCACAACCTGGTTTCAGTAGAGACTGTCTTTTAGATTTTGCTATGTTTTGGTGTGCTCCCGGGGTAACGTTCTCCGGTCTAGAGCGTAAGGTTACGAATCAATGGTTGCGCACCCATATGTTGGATGCGTCCCCCTGGGCACTAACTGGACCCTGCTAGGGGTTCTTTTGTTAAATAAGTTTCAAATCCACATATGAAATAAAGAGGATACATTTTAGTTGGTTGATTGATTTGAATGTATTATCCACAATACATGAATTTTAATTCTTCAATCCATGGTTATTCAAATGTATATTCACACAATGTTATCCGTGGTCATTACACGTCAAGCTATTTTGCTTAATTAGTGTTCCAATGCATTTCGGGCAAATTGCCCTTCATCAGGTAACAACGCTGTAATGTGAAAAAACATAAAATACAATGAGGAATCCTTCCTTAAGATGCAAATGAAAATACAAAAAACACTAGTCATCCGGTAAAAAGTGAAGGTGAGTGTGAAACGTGCTCCATTCTCGACGTTTAATAATGTGTCAGTAAAAGGACTTTATCCTGTATTCATGGGGGCTCCGAAAATAAGTTAGTCCGGTCCTCGTTCGTACACGAGAGACGTGACAGCCACTGTTAGTAATCATAACATGCTCGTTGAAAAACGTGATAAATGTGGGGCTGTTCTAATTCAGCAGTGCACTCTCAAATTCTGAGAGATGCCATATGTCTTGCAGGCAAACATTACCATTTGCCTATAAGATGGCCAGCATTTTAGAGTCGTTCAATTTTGAAATGCAATTTATGTTCCAAGAACAGATTTTAATTGTCAAAGGCCCCAACGTATACAAGGACACTTCAGAAGGAGTTGCCAAAGGTGATGCTGTATTAGAAATCAAGAGCCAAGCTATTCACCAACTAACCCCAGCCATTTTTAGGAGAGCTGGGTGCACAGCTTTGGCTTTTTCCAATAGTGCAGTTTACAATCATCTGTCTCCAGAGCCTGTCACAGCATCTTTCCACTGCTCTCAAATCTTTTATTGTTAAGAAGGGTGAAATGTTGGTTCTTATGTAGTGATTGCTTGCCATACTGTTGTCTGCAAGTGAGAATGCATGTAATAACCTTTTTGTGTACATTTGTATGGATAGATCTCAAAGGCTGTTTTCTTAGCATACAGCAGACGTATTTCTGCAGGCAGTTAATGTACTATAGAGGTGTGGGCATCCATGTATCATTGTACACGATATATTCAATATCTGAATTATATGTATCTGCTACCTTTCTACTTCCTGTTGCACCTAAAATCTTTATAACGAAATTTAAGTTTAAAAAAACCTTCATTATGAAAAGAGGATACGATGAATTTTCATGCCATATTGGTTATAATTTTATTCTGACGAAGCTTAAGACTAAGTCACTGTAATGAGTACCCACTGCTGATGCTTTACAATTTGAATATCTGGGCAAAACCGGCAGACTTTTCATTTATTTTTAATTAACCCATCTGAGGTTGTAATATCAAACGTGAAACGTTCTGTAGATGGAATAAAATGTATTAAAGCATTATTTAAGTAACATTTATTGTTAAATTGATGGTGATTGCCCCTGCCCATATTTTGGGTTCCTAACTCTATTTCAGTTTATATTCAGTTTGCTGTTAACAAATTTATAGTTCTCCTTGTAAGGATTTTGTCTTTAACTCTTCCCGCCGCTGCTCCTTCCCTTCCTAGGCCACACTCCGATGCGTGCACCGCAGCTTCTTGTCTCCATGGGCTCCTGCCTGTTTCATGCTTCCTTCTTCTCCGAACGCAGTGGTATCCTAGTCTGCCATTTTTTTCCCCTTGTGTGTCGTTCTTTACGGGCTTGGGGAAATTGTGGGACAGCTTCCTCCCTCATGCTGACATCAATACACTGCATATAGGAAAGTTATTGTTAATCGCAATTGGTGTTAGGGCACCATTTAGTAATAAATTATGAATCAACTTGTACTATATATATATATATATATATATATATATATATATATATATTCACTGAAAAAAATCATAGGTTTCAGGGACGTTATAGTTAGAAATTAGCATTTAAAAAACCTTTGAAATTCACTGAAAAAAACATAGGTTTCAGGGACATTATAGTTATTTGGACATTTCACTCGAACAAAACAGTGAAATTCAGCCGTTATAGTTAGTTCAGCTAACTATAACTCGCGCCCCCGCAATGCACTGCTGATGGCGTCACATATTACATCATTCATGACATGGTCAGTGACATCACTGATGACATCTCAAATGACATCACTGATGGCATCATCCAGTGACTGTGTGTTTCTGTAAAGTTTAAATATGTTTTATATATATGCCAAGGTGTATTGAAGAATGAGTGGGTGTATAAGTGTCTGAATGTTTCATTTAGTAGGTGCGTGACTGTCTGTATAAGTAAGTGATTAAACGTGTCTTAGTGAATGCATGGGTTAGTGACTAAACTGTGTAAATGTCTGTATCAGTCTGTCAGTTGGTGTGTAAGCGGCTCCATGGGTTGGTGGGTAGCTACATGAGTGTCTATATGGGTTATTGATTGGTTGTCTTAGTATCTGTATGGGTGCCTGAGTGTCTGTGTGGGTGGGTGGGGGGTGTATGACTCCCTGCATGGATGTGTGAGTGGGTGATTCACTGGGTGTATGGGTTCAAGAGTGCATCTGTGAGGGGCTGTATGGGTGGGTGAGTGTGTGTATGGCTGTGTTGGTGAGTGAATGGTTGTCTCAGTGGTATATGTGTGAGTATCTACATGTGCGAAAGGCAGTATATGTGAGTGTTGGAGTATATAAATGACTATATGTGAGAGTGAGTGATTGTGACAGTGGCTGTATGGATGAGTGTGTGCTTGTATCAGTGATTGTATAAGAGAGTAAGTATGCGTTAGTATATGTATGAATAAGTGGGGTGGTGTGTGTATAACTGTATAGGTGAGTAAATGGGAGTGTGATTGATTCTTTGCATGACTGACTAGGTGTGTGAGTAACTCTATGGGTTAGTGGCGGTGTGTGAGTGTCTCTATAGGTGTATAAGGGCATATGATAGTGCTGTATTGATGAGTGACTGCATGTATGAGTGACTGTGTAGGTGAATAAGTGGATGTGTGTGTATACCTAGGAATCAGTGAGTGGGTATGTAGTAACTGGTATTGGTGTGTGTATGGTTTCGAAAACGGTAGTCTGTATTTGAGAGTGGGTGTATCAAAGGTTATACTAGGTTGTGAGGAGGTGCATCTGATTATCACATGGATGATGTCATCAGTGATGTCATTTGAGATGTCATCAGTGATGTCACTGACCATGTCATGAATGATGTAATATGTGACGTCATCAGCAGTGCATTGCGGGGGCGTGAGTTATAGTTAGCTGAACTAACTATAACGGCCGAATTTCACTGGTTTTGTACGAGTGAAATGTCCAACTAACTATAATGTCCCTTACACCTTGGTATATTTTATTTATTTTATTTTTATTTATAAAGTTTTATATAGCGCGAACAAGATCCCTAGGGATATCAGAGCGCTTTACAATATGATGGAAGGAAGGACATAAATGCAATATCCACAGCAAGTAGGACAGAAAAAAACCAAACAAAACAGGAATGGTCGCCGATTACAGGACCATTGCACCCAGGAGGATAATACAATAAACAGGTGTAAGCGGGCAACAAGGGGGGTCACAGTATGCAGTAAAGAAGAGCTGTATCAAATGGAGGTACAATGGTAGTAGGAACAAAGTCAACGGGCAAGTGAGCCTATCCCTCTTAGGGTAAGAATTTGTTCATTAGGAATCTTTGGCTTCCAATTTGAACGCCGTCGTTGAGGAGATTCTGCGTACTTCCGGTGGAAGAGAGTTCCATATCTTTGGGGCAGCGCCGGAGAAGGCTCGGTGACAAGTTCTCTTTTTGTTAAGGATGAGTGGTTTCAAGAGGAAGGTAGAGGCGCTTCTTGAGGCTCTTACACCACAGGATATCATTAGTCAAGAAGCACCCAAAACTATAGTTTTAAAAAGTCATCAATATGATTGTGCCACTGAGAAAAATACATTTCAGAACTTCACATAACATTAGGTGATCTTAAGGGAGAGGCAAATTACACTTATTTACCTGCTTACCTTTAAAATGAAATGATATTTTTAATTAGTGTGCAAAGACTACCCGATTTCTATAGGATTTAATTCAGTCCGACAAAGGTATGATAAATCGTCTATGTAGATCCAAATACTAGGAGCAAATAACTGAAGGTGAAATAGATCTTCAGGCTCTTCTAAACCAAAGGAGCAGAAAATATACAAATAAAAGTCATTGGCATCTGCCAGGCCAATTAACAATTGGATGTTTATTTAATATTGTCCTTGTTGACACTACTCTATTGTTCTACATTTGCACTAGGGATTATGTCCAGATACAATTCTCTCGCTTCTACAAATTTCAATGGTAGATAATATAGGATAGAATACATAACAGAAATGCACGGCAATGGCAGATTAACTTCATGGCCGTTTAATCATTAAATAACATAGTGTTCACTTTGACAGATATACAGGGGTTTTATTGAAAGAAAAGACTCAGACTGTCCAGAACAAAGCGTTTTTGTGACTGTATTTAACTATGAAATTTACATGTGTATCCCAATTTGAGACATCACTTCAACCACTGTTACTTTTTAGTTGACTCCATAATTATTATATCATAAGTATAATACTGGCCTTGCTTCTACAGTATCTTCCAGTGAAGGAACATACAACTGTGTCATGTCATGAACATTTACTCAATCTTACCAAAAGATCATAAAAGTACAAAATACAAATACAGAAAAGGTTAAAAAGCATCACAGTTGGTAAAAAAGACAATACACATCACCAAAAAGCTTAAGAACAGTTACCCCTCCATAGACTTTCTGGTACGAATGAACCTTTTAAAAAAGAAGCAAACACCAAAACATATCTGCTGATTATTTAACATTTGTAGATACAGAAGGGCCCCCCTTCTGTTTTCAAAAGCCAACGATTTTACTATTTGCTTGAGGCAGAGGTGAAAAAATTTACAATAAAACCTGCAGAAAAAGATAAAATGTAACCGCAACTGTTTTGCCAATCCATCACAGGGACATGGAGGAAGCTGAGAATCCCACACGTTTGCCCCTCCAGGGAAGCACAGGGAACGCTACACTGAAGTGGAAAAGAAGTGACCTCTCCCGTGTGAGTTCCAGGCTAAGTTAAGGGGCGGGATCCCCTAAAGATAGGGCACAAAAATATTCACGTACAGAGTGTTGTCATAAAGCATCTTCAAATCTTCAAAAGAGAGCCAGCTCTTTAAAGCGGGTCTTAACCCGTCCCTTATGCAACTTGCTAATAGTATCTGGTGCAAAAAACAGGTCTGAACTTGTTGGTAGTCCTAATTGCTACGTCTTGAGACCCACCACTATTCGAACTATCACACATTGCCTAAAGCCGCAAAAAACTAAAACTTATGTTCACGACTAGTCCCCTCCATCACCCTCCCCCACACCTTTATATACCTCGGGGGTGGATGATATGTTTATACAAGTGATTTTCTTCTTCTACCCAAGAATGGGGCTAACAGCTCCCTTCCTTTCTTATACTTCTCAATAGATCGTCTGCCTCCCTCTGGTTTCTTATATTATGCATTTTATTGTTATGCATCACCCTGAGTGAGGCTGGGAATTTGAGCTGAGCTGTGGCCCCTAATTTCTTGAACTCATCTAATCGTTTCCCCAACTCCCATTGCCTGTCCAGTATTACACGAGAGAGGTCAGATCTGATTTCAAATGAAAAATCTTTTGCTCTCAATGACTTCAGTTTCAATGCCTTACACAAAATTGTTTCCTTCAGTGCATAATGCTGAAATTTATCAGGATCTTACGAGGCTTGGCTTTATTTGGATTCCTTCTGAAGGGATGTCTGTGCACTCTCTGAATATCCCTGCTCAATTCCTCCTCACTCTCTTCAACCTGTACTCTCTACCCTCCAGGATATTCAGAATGCATGAATTATTCCTCCTCGAATTATTTTCCAATTGCTCCAATTTTTCTCGTACATCCTGCTCCCCACGCTATAAAGTTGCAATATCTGCCTTCGCACCGTTCAGTTCATCCTTGAGCTCTCCAACCGAGTTTTCCAAGGTCTGTGTCCTGACATTTAGGAGGTCGATATTTTTTTCCAAGGATTCACAGAAGCTCCTAAACTCACCTTGGTTTGTTTCGGAAACAGCAAAACCTTTCCTAATCTCCTCCGATAGGGAGGAGATCATAGTCACCAAAGACCCAGGCGAATTATCAGTAGTTGCATCTTTTTGTTTAGAAGGCACTCCAGGCTGATTTATACTTCGAGTTTTGTCCTCTTGGGAAATTGTTTGTACCACCTCTAGATTATCCTTCTACTCCATTGGACTCGTTTGGGCCTGCTCTTGGCTGCTCAAGGACCCACCCCTTCCGCCTCCATGTGTAACATTCTGGGTAGACCAGCTGTCCGCCTTGTGAGCTTTGTAAGTTCTTCTGCCTGCTGTCTTATGTCGACCACAATGGGCTGCACTTTAAAAAAAGACCTTAGTGAGGGTGTAACTTTAACTCTGCATTCCTCAGCTTGCTTTTTTCCCCTACCTGCCCTACTCGATTGCCCCTTCAATTTACTTCTAGAAGTGCTTGGGGATTCGCCCCATCCACTTCATACAAAGACTGTTTACCGAATGGGGGAGCCAGAGCCTTCCCTCCCGCACTGCTTCTCAGTTTATCACTACCTTGTTTTCGCCCCTGAGCGGCTTTGTTATGTCCCTGTTTCCCCCGCCTACCTCCTGTGCTCTCTCCGGCTTCTGCGGGCGCCGAGTTCCCTCTGTGTGTTCCCACCTGCAGCCTGGAGGCACTCCAGAGGCTCCACCACCTTCCTCCCGTGCTCGCTCCCCTCCAGTATAGCAGAAGCGGAGCTTGTGCTGCCGCTGCCCCCTGCGACACGAAGCCAAGCACGCGCCGCCACCCTGCGGCTCCTCCTTAGCTCCAGGACGGCTGAGCCCCAGCGTTTCTTCCCCGCACGGACCGGGGAATCAGGTGCGGCTCTGGCCAGGCACATCCCATACAGCCACGACAACGGTAAGGGGGGGGAACTATACTCCTTTGTTCATCGTTAGGCGGCCAGTTCTCGAGTTAGTCTCGGCGGCGACGTAGCAGCTACCGACTAGCAAGCGGCTGCCATGTGTTCTGCAGAGTCCACTAACATCAAGTCCAGGGAGATGTTGGGTTGGATTCTCCTGGGTGGGGGGGGGGGGCATGTGGGGGTAGGGGAGGGGTGCACAGGGTGGGGAGCATAGGGGGAAAAAAGCAAAAAAAACACCTCATTCACCTCAGTTAGATTAATCATAGCAGAAAAGGTCACAAAGGTACAGATAATGCGCCGAGAACATAAAGGGCTAAGATAGGTATTCAGATTTTAACATGGAATGTCAACGGTCTACGTACAAGAGGCAGAAGGGCAAAAATTCTCCAGTACCTTAGAGATTCCCCAGTGCAAATAATAGTTTTACAAGAGACCCACCTACTAAAAGGGATTGTATATCAATTTTTTAAAATTTAAAGTGGGTCAAACAAATGGTATGTAATGATCACAGTGCTAATATTAGAGGAGTCGCTATACTAATTAAAAGGCAAGCAAAGGCACATATAATTGAGTCGGCAGTGGACAAGCTGGCCAGGTGGGTCATTGCTAAAACTAATTTGCTGGATCAGTTGGTAACTTTGGTTGGGTAATACGGCCCGAATTGTGATGATCCAGAGTCGCTAAAAACAGCTTTTACAAATTTACTGGATTTACCGGATCATGTAATTATGGCTAGCAACTTTAATATAGTTTTGGATCTAATGCTGGATAAATCTAAGGACAGTTGAGCGGTGCCCACTCCCAAATCCGGCAGCTATTTGCAGATGATGATGAAACATACTGGGCTCTGCCACGTTTGGAGAGAGAGGTCTGGCCTTTTGCCAGGCGCTTCTTATCATAACAAGAAGTATGGGCACAGATCCAGAATAGACTACTTTCTGGTCAGTTCAAGCTTGAGAGCAGCAATACAAGATATCGATTATCTGACTGCCCACCTGTCTGATCATTCAGGGGTCTTGATGGACCTGGGAATAAATAGCAGGCACTTGGATAGACGCTGGACGTTAGATCGGACTCTACTCTCCAATGGGGAAGAAATGAATTATCTGCGTGGGGAGACAGTGGAATTTTTAGAACACAATAGGGGGTCAGCATCCACCTGGGTAGTCTGGGAGACGCTTAAAGCTTACCTCAGGGGGAAAATCACAAGCAGACTGTGTATTAGAAATCGGTGGTATAGAGAGGAGGTGAGTCGCTTAGAAAGCGAAATGAAGACTCTAGAGGCGGGTAGGACTGATAATAGGAACGACGAAAGAAGGCGCAGGGAGGAGGAAAATTTAGAGAGTTTGAAAGAGCAGTTAGATGCGATTTTGCAGACAAGGGTTTTGAAGCGCTGGGAAGTTAGCAAATTGGCGCATTTCTAATATGGGGAGGGAGCTGGGAGATTATTGGCCTGGAAGGTAAAAGCAGATAAAAATCGTAAGCTTATAAAAGAAATAGAGGGCGAACAAAATATGGATAAATTATCGACTGAATCAGAAATAGAAGGAGCCTTTTATGAATATTTCCAAAAGCTGTATGCTGAAGAGAGGGTAATTACTTGGTATATATATAATACATATTTAAACTTTAAAGAAAAACACATTCACTGGATGATGTTATCAGTGATGTCATTTGAGATGTCATCAGTGATGTCACTGACCATGTCATGAATGATGTAATATGTGATGTCATCAGCAGTGCATTGCGGGGGCGCGAGTTATTTTTAGCTGAACTAACTATAACAGTGGAATTTCTATGGTTTTGTACGAGTGAAATGTCCAGCTAACTATAACGTCCCTGAAACCTATGTTTTTTTCAGTGAATTTCAAAGGTTTTTTAAATGCTAATTTCTAATTATAACGTCCCTGAAACCTATGGTTTTTTCAGTGAATTTCAAAGGTTTTTTAAATGCTAATTCCTAACTATAACGTCCCTGAAACCTGTGGTTTTTTCAGTGAATTTCAAAGGTTTTTTAAATGCTAATTTCTAACTATGCCTACAGAGGTAGGACATGTGCAGAAAGAGGAAGAAAGGCGCAGAAAGAAGCAAGAGAAATGCAGAAAGAGGCAACAGAAGTCCAGAAAGACAAAGAAAGGTGCAGAAAGAAGCAAAAGATATGCAGAAAGAACCAACAGAGGTGCAGAAAGAGGCCTTTTTGCAAAGTCATCCTGTGCCCCCAACGTTTTGCTGACGGGGTCTGGTGGTAACTGACTCTGACTAACAAGGCCTTGAGCCAGTGCTATGCTAAAAGACACTTAGAATACAGTGAAAACACCTACATACACTAGGGTACACTATGGGTTGGGGTACCCCTGTGATTGGCATGACCTCCCCTGTAAGGTCCTAGTATATAATAGGGCAGGGGAATTAAAACTACCTCTAAGTCAGAGGTGCAGAAACATGCTACTTTAACTAGTAGTCATGTTTGCAGAGTGGTAGAGAAAGGGTGCTGGGCCTCCGACCAGTGCTCAAGAATTCCGCTGCGTAGGACTTACAGGAGGTACCAGGAGGGCTTCTTGGCCCCCAAAGTCCCTCAGGAGTAAAGTGGACTTCATCCCCCATCCTGTAGTCTGCCAGGGGGCGTGTCTGCAGAGTGGTGGAGAAAGGGGGCATGGCCTCCGAAGACGTCTTAGCAATCCTACTGTGTGGGTCTTACTGGAGGTAACAAAAGGGGTACTTGGCCCCCAAGGACATCCTTGGGGGCCAACTAACCCTCCTATTACCTCCAGTAAGTACCACAGAGCAGGATTGCTAAGTTCTCATAACAGGCCATGCCCCCTTTGCCCACCACTCTGCAAACGCGCTCCCTGGCGCGCTCTTCGATGGGGATTTAAGTCCCCTTCACTGCTGGGGGTCCTTAGGGGCCAACTAGCTTACCTCTTACCTCCAGTAAGCCCCACACAGTGGGGTTGGTGAGAGGTGGACACAGGCCACGCCCCCTTTCTCCACCACTCTGCAAACACGCCTCCTGGCACGCTCTTGGTTGGGGGATGAAGTACCCTTTCCTCCTGAGGGTCCCTGGGGGCCAACTAGCCCACCAGGTACCACCAGTAAGCCCCACACAGCTGGATTGCTGAGAGTGGTCTGAGGCCACGCCCCCTTTTTACACCACTCTGCAAACGCGGCTCCTGGCGCACTGCTGCTCGGGGGATGAAGTCCACTTGTGTCCTGAGGTCCTCAGGACACAATAGGACCTCATTGCCCCACCAGCAGTGCGCCAAGAGGCACATTTGCAGAGTGGTGTAAAAAGGGGCGTGGCCTCGGACCACCTCTCTGCAATCCAGCTGTGTGGCACTTACTGGAGGTTCCTGGTGGGCTAGTTGGCCCCAGGGACCCTCAGGAATGAAGGGGACTTAATCCCCCAACTTAGAACGCGCCAGGGGGCGTGTTTGCAGAGTGGTGCAGGGAGGGGGCGGGGCCTCCGGCGAGATGCCGGCTTTTCTTTTTTTTATATCTTTTTAGAAGGGGGCTGTGTGGCCCCCCTTTTAGTATTTTTGAGGCCCTGGGGACCCCATCCCCCAGGGCCTTATCCCTTTAAAAAAAAAAAAAAAAAAAACAGGAAGGGGGCCGCGTGGCCCCCTCTCCCGAGGCCAATTTCGGCCCCGGGGACCCCCTCCCCCGGGGCATGGCCTCCTTTTTTAAATGTATTTATTGGGAAGGAGGGCCGCGTGTCCCCCCTTCCCTAGGCCACTATTGGCCCCGGGGATCCCACCCCCGGGGCCTGGCCTCTTTTTTAAAAAAAAACAAATTTTCATTGGGGAGGGGGGCCGCGTGGCCCCCCTCCCCTGAGCCACGTCTGGCCCCGGGGACCCCATCCCCGGGGTCTTGCATTACGTTGGGGACCGTGGGGGGAGCCCCAATGCCCCCACGGTCCCTGCCTGCTCCCCGCCTCCTGCGGGAGCCGGCATTGCTTTTGGGCAATGGGAGCTGCCAACATGCAGCACCCCTTGCCCAAAAGCAATTCTGCTTTGCTTGTTGGAAGCGAGAGCAGGTTTCCTGCTCTCGCTTCCAACAAGCAAAGCAGTGTTTGCAATGACAGGGTGGGAGCGGAACGGCTCCCGCCCGGTCATTGCAAACGGCAATGTCCCGGGGGTGGGCCCCCCGGGACATTGCAGGAGTTGGCCCTGGGGGGGTGGCGGTCCCCAGGGCCATCGAGGGCTCAAGTAGGGGGGCCGCGCGGCCCCCCTCCTAATGAGTACAAAGCCCCGGGGAGGTGGTGGTCCCCGGGGCTTGGGGGGGCCCGTGAGGCCCCCCACCTCATTTTAATAAAGCCCCGGGGAGGTGGCGGTCCCCGGGGCTGTGGGGGGCTGCGGGGGGCTGCGTGCCCCCGCGCATAAATAATAAAGCCCCGGAGAGGTGGCGGTCCCCGGGGCTGCGCGGGCCCCCGCTACATAAAACAGCACTGCCCCCGGGACCTGGCCCACCCAGGAGTTTTCAAAAACGAAGCGCGGGAGTCCCCAGTGCGAATTCAGACGATTTTATTTTTTTTAATGCTATTTTTGGCCCTGGGGGTCCCTGTGGGACCCCCTGAGCAGGCCTAGGGGGTAAGGGTGTTTCTACCCTGCCCCCTTTTCTTGTTTTAACCTTTTTTCCACTGTTTTCTTGTGACTCGGTTACAGAGTCACAAGATGGCTGCCAACACATTCTGGTTTGGTGTCGGCAGCCAATCAGAATTGAGCTCGTGCTCGGGAGGGTTCGCGAAAACGTGTTTTGGGACCCCCCTTTTTTCTCGGCCCCCGCTTGACGAATCACCCCGAAACTTTCAAGACACGACCTGACCTGAGTGAACCATTTTTGGGGGGAAAATTTCGCGACGATTCGTCAAACGGCGCCAAAGATATTGGCAATTCAAAAAACGCTTTTCCTATGGAAACTAGGTCCTAACTATAACTACCTACTGGGGACCGCCAGTAGGTAATATATATATATACACACATATATCTATATAACTCCAAGCTACACAAATGCGGAGCACTCACGGGACATTTGTGAGCGAATGCATTTCGGCACACTGCCTTCTACATTACTCATCAGCACAGCATCAAACATAAAATTACATCAAAAGTAATTTGACTGGAGGACAGAGAGATGGCTAATAAAGCACCTTTGTTGGAAGGTATAGAGTCTGTTTATTTCATGAAGGACTGCATGTACCGATCCTGCGTGTAAGTTACATCAGGCACTTTCGTTTTTCTTTCTATTCAAGATGAGATGCTGAATTGTCTATGTGAGACTTTAATAACAAAGTAATAAATGAAAAACGAAATGAGCACTATATGGTTTGAAGTAAGAAAAAACACATGCTGACCTGGCAGCCAGTGATACCGATATTCTGCCCAAGAACTTTGACAGTCCTTTGTTGTTGGCTGTATTTCTAGGGTCCACCAATGAAATTACTTTTGATGTAACTTAAACGTGTTATGTTTGATGCTGTGGTGACGAGTACTGAAGAAGGCAGTGTGCCGAAATGCATTTGCTCACATTAAATCAAACAAATGTCCCGTGAGTGCTCCACATTTGTGTAGCTTGGATTATTTTCACGCGATTTCACCCTTATGTCAGCAGAGAAAGCACCCGTCCAAGTTCGGCAGTTTGGGTGACATTTGGCAAAGACCGCGGCTGCGGTCGAAACGCGTTACCTGGTTGTATGTAGCCACAATAAAACTCTTTTTAGCTGATCCTGAGCGTGCTGCAGTCTGTTCAAATGTTTGAGCAGGCATGTTGAGAGTATATATATATATATATATATATATTCACTGAAAAAACCATAGGTTTCAGGGACGTTATAGTTAGAAATTAGCATTTAAAAACCTTTGAAATTCACTGAAAAACCATAGGTTTCAGGGACGTTATAGTTAGCTTGACATTTCACTCGTACAAAACCATAGAAATTCCACTGTTATAGTTAGTTCAGCTAACTATAACTTGCGCCCCCGCAATGCACTGCTGATGACATCACATATTACATCATTCATGACATGGTCAGTGACATCACTGATGACATCACTGATGACATCATCCAGTGAATGTGTTTTTCTTTAAAGTTTAAATATGTATTATATATATACCAAGGTGTATTGAAGAATGAGTGGGTGTATATGTGTCTGGATGGAGGATTTAGTAGGTGTGTGACTGACTGTTTAACTGAGTTATTACATGTGTCTTACTGAATGCATGGGTTAGTGACTAAACTGTGTGAATGTCTATATCAGTCTGTTTGCTGTTGTATAAGCTGCTGCATGGGTTGGTCAGTAGCTACATGAGTGTCTATATGGGTTATTAATTGGTTGCCAGAGTATTTGTATGGGTGCCTGAGTGTGTGTGTGGGTGCGTGGGAGGTGTGTGACTCTGTGCATACATGTTTGAGTGGTTGATTCACTGGGTGTATGGGTTCAAGAGTGCATGTGGAAACAGCTGTATGCGTGGGTGAGTGTGTGTATGGGTGTGTTAGTGAGTGAATGGATGTCTCAGTGGTACATGTCCAACTAACTACATATGTAAAAGACAGTGTATGTGAGAGTTGGAGTATATAAATGACTATACGTGAGAGTTAGTGATTGTGAGAGTGGCTATATGGATGAGTGTGTACTTGTATCAGTGATTGTATAAGAGAGTAATTATGCGTTTCTTTCGGTTTGAATAAGTGATGTGTTGTGTGTATAACTGTATAGGTCAGTAAATGGAAGTGTGATTGATTATTTGCATGACTGACTAGGTGTGTGAGTAACTCTGGATGAGTGCTGCTGTGTGAGTGTCTGTGTAGGTGTATGAGTGCATATGATAGTGTTGTATTGATGAGTGACTGCATGTATGAGTGATTGTATGGGTGGATGAGTGTGTAGACCTAAGAACCAGTGATTAGATATGTAGTAAGTGGTATTGGTGTGTCTATGGTTTCAAAAATGGTATTCTGTTTTTTGGAGTGGGTGTATCAAAGGTTATATTAGGGTGTGAGAAGGTGCATCAGATTGTCACATGGATGATGTCATCAGTGATGTCATCAGTGATGTCATTTGAGATGTCTTCAGTGATGTCACTTGAGATGTCTTCAGTGATGTCACTGACCATGTCATGAATGATGTAATATGTGATGTCATCAGCAGTGCATTGCGGGGGCGCAAGTTATAGTTAGCTGAACTAACTATAACAGTGGAATTTCTATGGTTTTGTACTATTGAAATGTCCAGCTAACTATAACGTCCCTGAAACCTATGGTTTTTTTCAGTGAATTTCTAAGGTTTTTTAAATGCTAATTTCTAACTATAACGTGCCTGAAAGCTGAAACCTATGGTTTTTTCAGTGAATTTCAAACGTTTTTTAAATGCTAATTTCTAATTATAATGTTCATTATACCTATGGTTTTTTCAGTGATTTTAAATTATCATTCCATTCTCAACCTAGTGAAAACAGCCAATATCGCCAGTTTTCCAACAATAGCTTCCGCAAAAAAATTTGCCACAAATGAGAGAGACAACTAACGCTAATAATATGCAGAGTAGGCGTTCCCGTGCAAAAATAACACGAAAACACCACTTCCCGATATTTTCAACGAGCAGCCAAATCTGGGGTGCGATCCAAAAACAGGCGATAAGCTGCGTTAGCAGTAGGAATTTAACATCTGCCTTTTACTGGTGTAAAGCAGGACGACTACCTACAGTGTGAAAGGGAGCCCAGCCCAGAACCCCATCTGAAGACCAACACATGTCATAGAGCTACTGACCATGCAGCTCCGACACCCAAGAAGGCCACAACACCCACTGCCATCACCCTCAGGACCTCCCCCCCGGACCACCCCCCTCCCTACTACCACCGAGGCAGCGCAGAACAGGACAGCGGACCTTCCAAAAACGGCATGGTCCCTCAGCCACACAATAGCTGAATCTTGGGAGGTGTGGCAACCAAGTATGTGTGAAGAACGCAAGTCACCCATCAATAAAAATGCACACAATACCAAGTGTAGCAGTGATGTGGTGGACAGACCTCACTATGCAGAGCACAAACCTCTCCATGTGGACATATACTGCTGGTGCTTGTAGTGTTGTGGACAATAGACGCAACCATGTTACCTCAGGCAGTGGGGAAGATCTAGGTCATGTAGCTGTGTTGTCCCCCCCTGGAAGCGGAAGCGGAAATGGAGTGTGCTGGTCCAACGTACGCCACTCCAGCGTAGGAGTATGAATAAATAGGCTGGGGCTCTGGGCGTGGTTCACTTGTGGGAAGGCCAAAGCGTCTGCCAGGGCGGCAGCCCTCACCCTGCCACGAGGCCTCCGCCATGACCGCCGGCCTCCTCGACACACGCCCCCTGCGAACCCAGCAGCAGAGCACCACAGACTTATGTCTGTACAGACTACTGCCTTCGATCTACACTGCGGACAGCAGGGCTCACAATTCAGATCGAGTCGCGATTGCAGATGACGCACTCCAGTAGGGAAGAGACATTGATCCCAGTGCGGCCCGCACGGACCACGCATCATCGCAGACTGCGCACACACTGAGTGCTTCAGGTGCCACTAACTCAGTGCACCACAAGTCAACGCCACGTGGACTTATTAAGACAGAATTCATTAGGCAAAAGACATTGCTACCAGTGCGGCCCGCCTGGACCACGCATCATCGCAGGCTCCACACACGCTAGTTGCTTCAGGTGACACTAACTGTACAGCTCAACTCAGCGCCACGTGGCTGTGGGCCCTTGCTGACCGCTGCTTCCGGCCTACACTGCGGTCATCAGGGCTCACATTTAAAATTGACTCTTGATTCATTAATTGCAGAGTCCAGTAGGCAACTAAGTATTACGTCCCTAAAACCTACATAATATCCTTTTAGTATCCTTGCTTCAAGAACTTGTTTTATATCAGTTATAGCTTTAGTACAATGACCAAATTCATCTTGCAAGTCCAAAGGAACACTGAATGGCAGTCTACACTGCGGACAGCAGAGCTCACAATTTGAATTCAGTCTTGATTTATTAATTGCAGACAGAATTGTACTCTATGTCCTCGAATTTTGTCAAGAGGAAGTGACAAAAAGCATTCCTTGATGTCTGTGCTGACTACTGCCTTCGATCTACACTGTGGTCAGCAGGGCTCACAATTCAGATCAAGTCGCGATTGCAGATAACGCAGTCCAGTAAGCAAGAGACATTGCATCATCGCTGGCTGCGCACATGCTGAGCGCCACACCTACCACTAACTCTATGCAGCTCAAGTCAACGCCACGTGGCTCTGGACTCTTCCTGACCACTGCCTCCGGCCTACACTACGGTCAGCAGGGCTCACAATTCAGATCGAGTCGCGATTGCAGATGACGCAGTCCAGTAGGCAACAGACATTGCATGATCGCTGGCTGCGCACACGCTGAGCGCCACACCTACCACTAACTCTATGCAGCTCAAGTCAACGCCACGTGGCTCTGGGCTCTTCCTGACCACTGCCTCCGGCCTACACTGTGGTCAGCAGGGCTCACAATTCAGATCGAGTCGCGATTGCAGATGACGCAGTCCAGTAGGCAAGAGACATTGCATCATCGCTGGCTGCGCACATGCTGAGCGCCACACCTTCCACTAACTGTATACAGCTCAAGTCAATGCCATGTGGCTGTAGGCCCTTCCTGACCGCTGCCTCCGGCCTACACTGTGCTCAGCAGGGCTCACAATTCAAATTCAGTCTTCATTCATTAATTTCAGAGTCCAGTAGGCAACTAACTATAACGTCCCTGAAACCTACATATTTCGACAGTGTATTCCATAAATGTTTCATCTTTTGTTCCATACACCTACACTGCGGTTAGCAGAGCTCACAATTTAAATTGAGACATGATTTATTTATTGCAGAGAGAATTGTACTCTATGTCCTCGAATTTTGTAAACAGGAAGTGACTAAAAGCATTCTTCGATGTCTGTGCTGACTACTGCCTTCGATCTACACTGCGGATAGCAGGGCTCACAATTCACATCGAGTTGCGATTGCAGATGACTCAGTCCAGTAGGCAACAGACATTGCTCCCAGTGCGGCTCGCCCGCACCACGCATCAGCGCTGGCTGCGCACACGCTGAATGCTTCCGATGCCCCTATCTCAGTGCAGCACAACTCATGGACCCTTTATGATACAATGTTTTGTGTATAATTTCACATCTGCTGCCCCTCCCTCAGTGTACCACGAGTCATGGACCCTTTACGATACAATCTTGTGTGTATTATTTCACATCTGTTGCCCCAACCTTAGTGCAGCACAAATCATTGACCCTTTATGATTGAATCTGTGTGTCTGATCCCATGATTACTGTTGTACTTGTTGCCAGCACCAACCATTCCCAGACGGCTGGCTTACACTCACCCCACACGCATCCAGCACAGACGTCACTGGACATGTGACCCTGGTAATAAAAATGAGTTGAGCGCTCGTGCCCGTACCCAGTTCCACTATCTATCTGTGTCCGTGTGTTCATTATGTATGTAAGATGCCGCCCCTGGGCCCTACCACATTACATTGTGCTGTGGACAGCATATGCAACCATGTTCCCTCTGGCAGTGGGGAAAACTTCGGTTATGTAACTTTCTCTCGGTCATTGTACAAGTACGTACGTAGAGACTGGATCATTAGAGTACTGCAAGGAGAGTGTATAGTGAATTTATAAGTGCTTGGGGATTGGCGGAGTAATTGTATAAGTACATATGTTGGCGCAGCCTAACCCCGAACACAAGCTTGGCTCTAATTGGCTGCCCTCCATGTGCCAAAAACTGAAACTTGAACTTTGCATGGCCCTGTATTGCTACAGCTGCAACACTCCACTGAATGTACAATAAACATTCATATCCACACAGATGTGTCATGTCCACCATCTTTCATGTGTGGAACTATGGATGAATGTAGGGTCAGTGATTCCCCGTACCTTTCATGTTGGCCATGTTGTGGGACTTGGCTCACAGAGTGACACATTGGTGCTTGCGACCCGGGTGACGTCAGCACTACAACAGGGACACCCGCATCAGTTGATTCCTCATACAGCCCAGGACGGAGCCACGCCCATAGCTCCGGAGTCATTCTTCACAGCCTCACGCAGGACTGGCATACGCCAGGCCAGCCCACTCCGCTTACGCTTACAGGGAAGGACAGCAACGGTACATGGGCCAGATTTTCATTGCAGTGATCTGCTGGTCACACCCTAGTTGTCAGTACGCCACAGCCACTCCCTCACGGCTAGTATACACCCACACCACACCCATCCAGCACAGGCGTCACAGGACACGTGACCCTGCCAATAAAAAAGACCGGGCGCACGTGCTCGACGCCATTTCAGAGTTGCTCGCACCGGATGCACTGCGGCCGGCACAGGCACACCGGCACGGGATGGTGACTTTCGGTCCACTGAGGTACGGGTACCATAACTGCTGAGCGGGTGTACAGCCTGCAGTGATGGCCCGTCCCGGCGGTCTGGACAGCTCAGGTTTTGTGTGCCCTGCTGGACCGCAGTGTAGGCCTGAGCCATCAGACAGCGCAGGCCTACAGTCATGTGGCGTCGCCTCGCTGGTCACAGAGTTAGTGGCACCGCAAGGGCTAAGCAGGTGTGCAGCCTGCGATCAATCAATCAATCAATCATGTCACTTATAAAGCGCACTACATACCCGCGAGGGTCTCAAGGCGCTGGGGGAAGAGGGGAGTGGTGCTGCTAATGATCGAAGAGCCAGGTCTTGAGGAGTCTTCTGAAGGCCAGTAGGTCTTGGGTCTGTCGGAGGTTGGTGGGGAGGGTGTTCCAGGTCTTGGCGGCGAGGTGGGAGAAGGATCTGCCGCCGCCGGTCGTTTTCCGGATGCGGGGGACTGTGGCGAGGGCGAGGCTGGTCGAGCGGAGCTGGCGGGTGGGGGTGTAGAAGCTGAGTCGTCTGTTGAGGTAGGCTGGTCCGGAGTTGTGGAGTGCTTTGTGTGCGTGGGTGAGGAGCTTGAAGGTTATCCTCTTGTTGACAGGAAGCCAGTGCAGGTCTCTCAGGTGGGGTGTGATGTGGCTGCGTCGGGGGATGTCGAGGATAAGACGTGCAGAGGCGTTCTGGATGCGTTGCAGCCGTCTCAGGAAGCTTAGCCGTCGTTCCTGCGTAGAGGGCGTTTCCGTAGTCCAGCCTGCTGGTGACGAGGGCCTGGGTGACTGTTTTTCTTGTTTCGGTGGGGATCCACTTGAAGATCCTGCGGAGCATTCGGAGGATGTTGAAGCAGGATGAGGAAACGGCGTTGACCTGCTTAGTCATGGAGAGGGTGGGGTCGAGGATGACCCCTAGGTTGCGTACGTGGTCGGTGGGTGGCGGGGCTGTTCCCAGTGATGTTGGCCACCAGGAGTCGTCCCAGGCTGAAGGGTTGGAACCAAGGATGAGGACCTCCGTCTTGTCCGAGTTCAGCTTCAGGCGGCTGGTCCTCATCCATTCGGCGGCGCCTTCATTCCTTCGTGGAGGTGGGCTTTGGCGGTGTGAGGGTCTTTGGTGAGGAGAGGATCAGCTGGGTGTCGTCGGCGTAGGAGATGATGTTGAGGTTGTGCTGTCGGGCGACGGGGGCGAGGGGTGCCATGTAGATGTTGAACAGCGTTGGGCTGAGGGAGGAGCCTTGGGGTACGCCGCAGATGATCTTGGTGGCCTTGGATCGGAAGGGGGCGAGGCGGACGCTTTGTGTTCTGCCGGAAAGGAAGGATGTGGTCCAGTCCAGGGCCTTCTCTTGGATCCCGGCGTCGTGAAGGCGTGTTCGTAGTGTGTGGTGGCAGACCGTGTCGAAGGCGGCTGATAGGTCCAGGAGGATGAGGGCTGCTGTTTCTCCGTTGTCTAGCAGGGTCCTGATGTCATCGGTGGCGGCGATGAGGGCGGTTTCGGTGCTGTGGTTGCTGCGGAAGCCGGACTGGGAAGGGTCCAGGATGTTGTTCTCCTCGAGGTAGCGGGTCAGTTGTTTGTTGACGATTTTCTCGGTGACCTTCGCGGGGAACGGGAGCAGAGAGATGGGTCGGAAGTTCTTGAGGTCCTTGGGGTCTGCCTTGGGTTTTTTGAGTAAGGCGGTGATCTCGGCGTGCTTCCAGCTTTCCGGGAAGGTTGCTGTCTCGAAGGAGATGTTGATTATTTTCCGGAGATGGGGCGCGATGGCTGTACTGGCTTTGTTGAAGATGTGGTGAGGCCACGGGTCTAGCGGTGAACCGGAGTGGATGGTGTTCATGATCTCGCTGGTGTCCTCGTCGTTGATGTTGGTCCAGGAGAGCAGGCGGTTGGTGGTTGTGGGGGCAGTGGTCTCGGTGGTTGCCGGGGCGGTCGTGGTGTTGAAGCTGTCGTGGATGTCGGCGATTTTGCGGTGGAAGAAGGTGGCCAGTGAGTCGCACAGGTCTCGCGACGGCTGGATGTCGTTGGTGTTGGAGCTGGGGTTGGAGAGTTCCTTCACGATGTTGAAGAGCTCTTTGCTGTTGTGTGCGTTGCTGTCTAGGCGGTCTTTGAGTGAGGCCCTTTTGGCGGATCTGATGAGGTGATGGTGACTGCGGGTGGCGCTCTTGTGGGCGATGAAAAGCCTGGTGCACTGGTATGTCCTCTGCCATGGCGAAATCAAGATCCAGCACCAAATGTGAGACCTGGTGGCCTGCGGAGCGGGGCTGCATGATATGCAGGGTGCCGTGTCCACGGGCCCCAGGCTTGGGGCTTGCAGCGGCACGTGGTAGGCCCTCTTTTCTACACGCAGGTTGCGAAAGGTGAGCAGAGAGGCTTATTAGCGCAGCGGCGGGCAGTGACCTCCGGGCAGTGGGAGTGGATGGGGTGCAGCAGCCTGGGTGAGCAGCGGCGGACAGTCACCTCCGGGCAGTGGGAATGGATGGGGTGCAGCAGCCTGGGTGCGCAGCAGCGGGCAGACACCTCTGGGCAGTGGAAGTGGATGGGGTGCAGCAGCCTGGGTGTGCAGCGGCAAGCAGACACCTCTGGGCAGTGGAAGTGGATGGGGTGCAGCAGCCTGGATGCACAAAGGCGGGACAGAGAATTAGGCGTGTGCAGTTGTATGTACTCTGCCATTACTGATTCCATACTACGTTTCAGATGAGTAAGCTTGAGGGCTCCACTATGTCCCGGCACGTGGTTGGAGACACACCGGTGACGGAAAGGTGAGCTGTGAGGGTTTTGTCCACAGTGTGGGCACTCACTGTCCCTCTCCATCTCTTCCTTTCTCTCCCTCACACTCTTTCTCTCTCTCTTCCTCTCTCTCTCTCACTCTATCTCTTCCTCTCTCTCACACTGTTTTTTTCTTTCTCTACCTCTCTCTTTCTCTCTCTCTCACTCTTCCTCTGTTTCTCTCTTCCTCTTTCTCACACTGTTTCTCTCTTTCTCTCTCTCTTCCTCTCTCTCACTGTTTCTCTTTCTCTTCCTCTCTCTCTCACTCTTTCTCTCTGTCTACCTCTCTTTCTCTCTTTCTCTCTCTCTTCCTCTCGCTCACTCTTTCTGTCTTCCTCTCTGTCTCACTCTTTCTTTCTCTGTCTCTTCCTCTCTCTCACTCTTTCTCTCTTTCTCTCTCTCACTCCTTTGATGGACGCATGACGCACAATCTTATCTTGCTTTTTGTCTAGCAAGCTGTGATTCACAGATTGACGACCCCTCCCCCCAACACGGACCTCCCGCCACGAGGCGATGACTTCAGTTCCACTGAGTCAGTGCCACCAGAGCTGAGCGCGTGTGCAGCCTGCGATGATGCGTGGCCATCCTGCAATCAACACCCACTTTGAATTGTGAGCTCGGCTTGACCGCGTGTATGCAACGCCTGAGGAGGTTGCTTCGGCACGTGGTGGACCCTCTTAGACACACGCCGGTGGCGGAAGGTGAGCAGAGAGGCTTGTTTCCGCAGATGCGAGCAGTCACCTCTGGGCGGTGGGAGTGGATAGTGTGCAGCACTCTCGGTGCATAACAGCGGGCAGACACCTCCGAGCAGTGGGAGTGGATGGAGTGCAGCAGCCTGGGTGCACAGGAGCGGGCAGACACCTCTAGGCAGTGGGAGTGGATGGGATGCAGCATTCTGGGTGCGCAGGAACGGGCAGTCACCTCCGGGCAGTGGGACTGGATGGGGTGCACCAGCCTGGTGGCACAGCAGCGGGCAGACACCTCTGGGCAGTGGGAGTGGATGGGGTACAGCAGCCTGGGTGCGCAGAGGCGGGCAGACACCTCTGGGCGGCGGGAATCGATGGGGTGCAGCAGCCTGGGTGCGCCGGGGTGAAACAGAGAATTAGGCGTGTGCCGTTGTATGTACTGTGCCATTACTGATTCTATACTATGTTTCAGATGACTAAATTTGAAGACTGCACTATGTCCCGGCACGTGGTTGGAGACACACCGGTGGCAGAAAGGTGAGCTGTGAGGATTTTCTCCACAGTGTCAACACTCACTCTCCCTCTCCATCTCTTCCTTTCTGTCACTCACACTCTTTCTCTCTCTCTCTCTCACTCTCTACCTCTTTCTCTCTCTCACACTCTTTCTCTCTTTCTATGTCTTTTCCTCTCTCTCTCATTCTTTCTTTCTCTCTCTCTTCCTCTCTGTCTCACTCTTTCTCTCTCTCTACCTCTCTCTCACACTGTTTCTCTCTTTCTCTCTCTCTTCCTTGTATCTCACTCTTTCTCTCTTTCTCCCTCTCTTCCTCTCGCTCACTCTTTCTCTGTCTTCCTCTCTGTCTCACTCTTTCTTTCTCTCTCTTCCTCTCTCTCACTCTTTCTCTCTTTTTCTCTCTCTCTCTCTCTCTCTCTCTCTCTCCCCTTTCATGGACGCATGACGCACAATCTTATCTTTCTTTTTGTCTTGCAGGCTGTGACTCACAAATTGTCGAGGGATGACACGCCATACCTGTACCTACTTTTATTTTGTTGTTTTGTTTAAATAAAATGTTTTATATGTAAATCCATAGATGACTGAGATTCTTATTTGTCCAACCTCACATGCATCTTCTTTACTATAATTGTGCGACATCAGCCAATTTGTTACGTTCCAGATTTCCTAAGGTTGCTGTCACATTTGTTTGTGTGGGGGGGGGGAGGTGAGGGGGGATGGCGGACAAGGGGCTGGTGGCGGGGGGTGTCCGAGCAGTGTTGGGTGTCCGAGCTGCGTTGGGTGTCCGAGCTGCATGATCGTTGGCTCCATTGCATCTGTTGTCATTCACTTTGAAAGTTAAAAATATCGTCTCAAATACTTAACCACTACTACAAAACACATAACACACCTTCTTAATTTTGAATTTACCTTCGTAGTTGGTATGCAGATTTCAAATGTCACAAACGCATGCAATTCTTTTCTTGTCACACAGTACATGTAATGCACCGCTTTCAGCAAGAATGGAACGAGTAATGGCACATTTTCCCTGTTGCTCCACACATAAATACATGTAAAGAACAAATCAGAATAGTTCCTTATTTTTTTAGATTGCAAAACCTCTCTTTATTGGTTATTTTTGAACTTTCCATATAAACAGTTTTTAAGGACACATACAGGTGAAAAGTTCAAGGTATTGTATCAACACTTTCTAGAACATTGTACGACACGACACGTGCAGGTTAAAAGTTCATCATTTTTTTAAACCTACCGATATTTTTTTTTGCAACATTTAACGCCACGTGGAGGTCAAAAGTTCACCATTCTTTCAAGTTTGAACTGCACCTTCCAAATACAATTAGCAGGTGTGGTTGAGCTGAGCAAATTTCATCCTACAATATGTACTCCACGTATAAACTGCTTTTTTATTAACCAATCACAAAGATGCTTTTCATCAAAACTAATATACACCCTACTTTTTAGGACACAATACATTTCATCTCCCAATCAGTTAACGTTTTGTATGTAAAAAAAAAAGTAGTTCCCCATGTTTAAACATATCTCTTATTCTATGAACGGACTGCATGAGCTACAGACATTTATCCATATCTTCTAGCCATACCTTCAAAATGATAGTGTGGATTGTAGGACATAGCTATGTTTTCTGGTGAGGGGTATGCAGAACAGAGACGTATTGACTTAAACCTAGGTTTACAAAATGTGCACATTAAATGGTTTGCACAGAGAGGATTGAAGTGGCACCAATTGCTCCCTTTGGTTAAAACCTGTTTGCATCTCCAACACCCTGATCTCATCATTGTGCACTGTGGTGGTAACGACCTAGGCACATTGACTGGGGTAGGTTTGGAAATGCTTATGAAGGACACCTTTGGACAATTGATGTTACTTTTGCCTCAAACTGTCTTTGTATATTCCAATATATGCCAAAGACAGAAGTGGAAATGGTCAAACCAATTTAGTCATAAGATTGAAAAATCTAGGAAGAATGTCAACAAAGCTGTGTCTGCATACCTCAGAGACCATAGAATGGGGCCGATTTACAACAACAACATACGTTTTGATATGGCTGATATCTACAGAAGTGATGGAGTACACTTCACAGATGAGGAAACCGAGTTTTCCTGATTAACCTGAAGCTGTGCATTCGCACTTACATGTAGCTCCAACTAATAAACACAAGGGCTCTTTTTAGAGCCGCCTTATATTCCCAATTTCGGCTCGCAGAGTGTCAGCTGCGGTTCGGCTAGCAGAGGGACACCTGCGGGCCGTCGGGCAGGCTCGCAGAGGAAGATCTGCGGCCCGTGGGCTCAGCTCGCAGAGGGAGACCTACGAGCCGTTGGCTCGCAAAAGCACAGCACCGTACTGGCTCGCAGAGGGAGAGCTGTGGCCTGACTCGCAGAGGAGACCAACGGGCCAACAGGCCTGCTAGCAGACACACAGCTATCAGTTAACGGGCTGGCTCGCAGAGATACAGCTGCGAGCCCTCCGAGCTGCAACCCAACGGGCTAACTCGCAGAGGGAGAGTAATGGGCCGACGGGCCTGCTAGCACAGACAGAGCTACGAGCTAACGAGGTGGCTCACAGAGGTAGAGCTGCGGGCCCGACGGTTCGCAGACACAGAGCTGCGATCCGACGGACTGCCTTCTAAAGGCATAGCCGCGAACTGATGATGTGGGGAGAGGGAGCGTAAAAGGAGTATCTCACACAGACAGACCTGCGGGATATTTTCAGTATTGCCTCGCAGAGGTAGAATTACGGATGCGATGCTTTTTAGAGGGAGAGATGCGAGCTGACGGACTGAGTCACAAAATGGCTCACAGCTCGCAGTCGCAGAGCTGCGAACCGACGGACTGGCTTCTAAAGGCATAGCCGCGAGCTGGTGATGTGGGGAGAGGGACCGTGAAAGGGGTATCTCGCACAGACAGAGCTGCAGTATATTTTTAGTGTTGCCTCGCAGAGGTAGAACTACGGACCTGATGCCTTGTAGAGGGAGAGTTGTGAGCTGACGGACTGAATCACAAAATGGCTGCCAACACTTCCTAGTTTCAACAGTTCGCAGCCAATGAGCCGCAAGCTCGTGCTCGTAACGCTTCAGCCAATCAGATGTCAGAATTCTTAAATATCGATATGTGCAAAATTTGATATTTCTCTAAAACTACTGAACGGATTTACCTGATTTAAACAAAAGCGTGCTTTCTGGACCAAGACCTTTCTCTGTGCCAAATTTGGCGTAATTCCGTTCAGCAGTTTGACCTGTAGCCTTGTCTAAAGTTTCCTATGGAAATTGCATGGAGAAAACACGTTTTGGGACCCCCTTTTTCTTAGCCCCCCTTGACGAATCCCCCAAACTTTTAGGATAGGAGCTGACCTGAAAAGAGGAACTTTTGGGAAAATTTCGTAAAGATTCGTCAAACGACGCCAAAGTTATAAGCACATCAAAAAATGCTTTTCCTATGGAAACGTGGTACTAACTATAACTACCTACTGGCGACCGCCAGTAGGTAATGTGTGTGTATATATATATATATATATATTGGCAACAAACTCTCACTTTAGTACCTTGGAGTCCGTGCCTGCTTTGTTTATATGGTGGAGTTTCGGGATTGGTTTATGAATATATGTATATATATATATATATATATATATATATATATATATATATATATATATATCCTATTCCCAGTTGTTTTGGGTTAACATCTTTGTTTCTTACTGTTAGACTTGGCATCTTTTGGCGTGTTTCCCCTGACTTTTTGCTTTCTGGCCTCCCGGTTTTGACTCTGTTTTTGCTGGTGAAATGATTCTGCGCACTTTCCTCACTGGTGTCCAGTGGGAAAGTGCAAGTGCTCCTGTATAAAATGTATTATGGATTGGTGTTTCCATGATTGGCCTATTTGGTTTATGTGTCAGTCCCTTGTAAAGTGCACTGCGAGTGCCAGGGCCTATAGACCAAAATGCTGTTGGTGGGCTGCAGCACTGGATTGTGCCACCCACGCAAACAGCCCGTAAAGTGTAACTCGGGCCTGCCATCGCAGAGCCTGTGCGCAGCCTGGGGCTGCCATGTCGACTTGGCAAGTGCACACACTTGCCAGTCCCTAAACCTTCCCTTTGCTACATGTTAGTCACCCCTAAGGTAGGCCCAAGGTACCCTGTGGGCAGGGTGCGTTGTACGCGAAAGGTAGGACATGCCCTGGTGTGTGCGGCATGTCCTGATAGTGAATTACAGCCTAGTTCGTTTTTCACTATTGCAAGGCTACCTGTTCCCCCTAGGCCAGAACGGGCGGTTTTGATTATTACAGTTTATAATCCTAACTGACCCGGGAACATGGTAGAAATTCGAGTTGAGTATGCCTGGACTCAGAATGATAAAATGCATCTTTTAGTGAAGTTGGTTTTAACATTCTGTGTTTGAAAATACCACTTTTAGAAGGTGGGTATTTTCTTGTCTAACCATCCAAGCCTGCCTCTGCGAGGTTGTGTATTCCTTGTCTGGAGTGTGAGTGACAGGGGCTGGGGGATGCCAGGAGACAGGGTGAGTCAGCGCAGGGCTGAATAGCCAGATCGACCTGTAGATGGGTGGGAGGGGTCGCACCTGGGCCCTGAATAGGACAGTGCCTTCCCTCCACAATGCTGGCTCCACCTCCTGCGGTGCGTCTGATGTCCCTGGCCTACTCACTGAAAGAAGGGACGGAGACTTGTCAACAAAGTGCTCCAGAACTGGTTTGGACTAGGCAAAGGCCTCTCTGCCTTCAGAGAACAAAGGAATTTGGGATATAAATATTGGGGCCCTGACCCCATGAATTTAGATCTCGCTGGAATCAAGGAACCTGCCAAGACGAAGAGCTGGAAGAGCTGCCAGGAGGAGTACTGCCCCGCTGCTGTGTTGTTGCTTTGTTGGGTTGGCCTGCAGTTGCTGCTTCTGTCTTGGGCAGTGAAAGGACTGGACTGAACTTTCGACAAACTTGTGCTGAGTATCTCCAAGGGCCAGGAACCGAGCTGGCCTCCTGTTAAGAAGTCTCAGGGACTACAAAGACTTCACAAGCCTCTGGGTACCGCTTCTGGAACGCTGTTTCAGTCGCCACAGAGGAAGGGAACTGCAACCGACTCCGTCAACCGAATCCATCCCTGGCCGGTGACCTGTTTGCACCGCAAACCGCATCGCCCCGCTTCGCATCGCAACCCTGGTCTCACCGTGGGCGACGTCCGATGCCGCCAACACCGAGCCGCTGCTTGCACCGTGACCTGTGGGCACCGCAGTTCGCATCGCATCGCTTCACTGAACCAACCGGACCCGACCGACGAGGTCGCTGCAACTGGCTCAAGAGTCGTGACCGCACCGCATTTGGGGCACCGCTCGCACGTCTGCGACGCACCGCTCCGACTCGCACCGCTGTCCGACGCCAGCTCCCGCACTCCGGCTAGGTCGCCTGCATCGCAACCTGTCAGCACCGCATCGAGCATCGTCTCACCCTGCATCGCACGCCTTGGACTCACCGACTCCGTCTGCACGACGCTCATCGAGCCGCTGCCTGCACCGCATCGAGGGACACCGCACCTTGCATCGCTCCGTCTTGCACCGCAACCGCGACGAACGCCGACCGGCTCGTACACTCCGTACCAGCCACAACGAGAAAGGTACTGTTACCGAGTCTGTTCATGACTCTGCTGGCCCGTATCGACGCGGTCGGCTGGAACTGTTAGACTCTGTGGTTTTCAGCATCGCGGTAGGCTCGGACGGAGCTACAGACTCGTACGAACTTTGCTTTTGTGCTATTCCTGCAAAGAAGAAGTTACCGTATCAAGTATTCATTCGTAAAGTACAGTATTGTGGATTTTTGTCGTAATTGGTCTTATCTTGAGTATATAAAATATTGGTTATTTTTCTAAACTGGTGTGGTGTCCGTTTGTAGTGCTTACACTGTATTACTGTTGGTTATGTGCAAATGCTTTACACACTGCCTCTGAATTAAGCCTGACTGGTCGTGCCAAGCTACCAGGAGGGTGAGCAGGGGTTACTTCACGAGTGTAACAACCCTTACCCTGACTAGGAAGAAGGGTCCCTACTTGGACAAAGGTGCAAGCCCTTGCCAACTAGAGATCCCATTTCTAACACTTACATATTTTTACCCAATCCAAGATAGCCAAACTACTTCAGATTACATCATATTCTGTTTAAGCGCTATATGGGGAAGAGTCCATTTTGAGGCCAGTTGCGCAGTTGTTTCTACTTGATTGCTTGCTCACTGGGCTCCGTGAATTCTCTGCCTTCTTCAGTTTCTGCTTGTTTGTTTTCGAGCTCTTCTTGCTGCTTGGCATGGACAGCTGGAAGGTTTTCTGGTCTTCAGTTTTTTTCTACCTGCTGGATATTATTTTCTAGAGCAATACTAGATTCCCAGTTACAATCTGGCATTGCCTCTGGAGATAGTAGGCAAATCAAATGTACAAAGAAGACCCCCCCAATGGAGTCTAAAGATGAATCAGGTCCAATAACTATTGACTGCAGTCAGCACCCTGACTCTTCAGATCCAAAGTCTGACCACAGAAAATGTTCTTTTGCTGTATTACAACTAGTTTCTTTTCTTTGGATCGTCTGGCTGGCTTGGTGGAATCTAAATTTGACAGGAATCCCAGGAAACTAATGCCCTTTCTAGACACATGCTAGGTCCGTTTAAACTTTAAGCCCCACATTTCGTGCCTGTGATAGATCTACGGGTGGCTTTATTGTCAGTAACCCCACTGGAAATGGAAATGGGCCTTTAGTTTCAGATACCAATCCACTCTTGGATAATTTGCCTGCCTTCCTTATGGAATTCAAGAAGATGTTTGACCGTCAATACATAAAGTGTTCTGCCCAAGAGGAGATTTTGGAACTCCGAAAGGGATTCATGCATTTACAAACTTTCATTTCTAAGTTAAAGAGCCTAGCTAGTGGGATTAACTGGCCTGAATCTGCTATATTTCGGCTTTGTTTCAGAAGGTATTTTAGGATGAATTGAAAGATGAATTTTGTAGGAGTGTTAGGCCAGCGTCCTTACAAGACCTTATTAGGCAAACCATTCATATCAATAATCATCTTCAAGACTGACTACTGGAACGTTGCAAACATTCACGGCCTACACCCTTTTCCAAACTAGACCTCAATCAACAGCTCTGATCCTGAAGATGAACCCATGCAAGTGGGTTTTACTAGAGGTCTTCTGACCCGACGAAGAAAGAACAAGGTGTCGTAAACATTGGCTATGTATTTACACTGCAGAAAGAAGAGTCACCTTATGAGCTCTTGTCTTATAAGCACTGTTCGTTAAACTAAAGAGTTGGGAAACTAGAAAGCTCACCCCTTGTGCAGGAAATAGAGGTAAGCGTTAATCAATCTTCCTTTCCTTCTCCTCTCCAGTCATCTAGCTTTGTGCTACTGAAAGGAGAGCTATTATTCAGCTCCAACATCTCTTAGCTCCTGGATTTATAGACTGTGGAGCTTCCAGTGTCTACATGAATATTCAGAGGGCTACGAACCATCATATCCCACTTCAAAAGAAGTCCATTCCAGTTGCTGTAGAGGCTGTGGATGGTACCTAAGTGAATTCTGGTGTTATGACGGAGGAAACCCAGCCTTTGTATCTCCAGATTGCTGCACATTATTAGAAGATTACCTTTGATTTAATCTCTTCTCCCCAATATCCTGTTATTTTGGGCATCTATTGGCTATCTTAATACAACCCATACATCAACTGGTCTGCAGGAACCTTATTCCTGGGCTCCGAATTTTGCATCTCACACTGTACTGTTGAGCACATTCCTTCGACTGAAGACACTGCAATTCCTTTAATCAAACCCACACAATCAATCGCACAACTATTTGAAATTCCTGAGTTCTACCATGAATACTTTGATGTGTTTCAGGAGTTGACTACTAAGGAGTTACCGTCCCATGGACCTTTTGATTGTGCAAGCAAAATCCTTCGTGAGGCCGTAGTTGACTATGAAAGGGCTGATTACACCATCTAAACCTCTGGTGGAGCCTCTTTATTTTTTGTTTCCAAGAAAGGCTCCCCCGTTACCAAAAAAACACAATATACATAAAGCTGTCCAAACAGGGAACCTTGGAGAAAGTATAGGACTTTTTTTCTGTTACTGTAATTGATCATGTCTGCAATGCGTACAAGATAACACATCATATTGTCTCATTTATACATATAACTGCTGTGTTGGTAGTAGGACAGCCATCGAAAGGTGCTGTTCATTCATTATCATACACGAACATTGAATTATAATCTGATATAACATTTGTGATGCCATAACCTGACACTTATAGTTCATTAAAGCCTTTGGTGACCACCTCCCTTCAGATTATTTCAGATATTCTTTCCAGTCATGGACTTTTGTGTGATAGTCTAATGGATTCTGGGTGCTGTAGTCTTGTTTTGATTCCTTTCAACTAATTAGATTAACACACCTGAAATCATTAATTTGTAGGTTAAAAGCTCACTACTGGAGATGGTGTCTATAATGAACTGGAGTCAGGTGGTTGCATGTTTAAGCCCAGTATAATCCACCAGCCAATCTTTTAAATATTTTTTGTGACTATGTCTACTTTTGTATACTCTGCCACCATTCACCATTAAATAATACAGTTGCACTCCTGTCTTCCGTGGTGTTGGGCTACCCCATCGCTGTACTGTACCACTCTATGCAATAATAAGAACATGGTTAATGAGTGTTTTCAGATACCTGAAAATCGTTTATGCACCCTAAATCCCTAAGAGTACAGTGTGGGCTTCCAGTGGCAGAATCCGTGTTGTCTGTAACTTTCTGTACATGCGCTTCCAGTGTTTCTTTGATTGAGCAGTCCCACAGTACTTAAATAAATACCTCTGTCCACATCCTTTTAAAAAAAGATAAAATTTCTGTAGGTGGCCCCTTGTAACATAAATTCTATGTAAACTTTTTAGTTGAAAAGACCTGAAGCTTGACCTTAGTGATACCACGTGAAGGAGCATCAGGGCTTCCTCTATACACTATCTTCTATGTTGACAATAGCTTGTTCCCAGCTAGATTTAAGTTCACCAGTTCTTTTTGTATGTTAATCAAATGGGTGTCAAACATTTGAGATATTGCCTTTGTAACTATCAGACCTTTCCATTAATCTACCGGTCAATGGCGTTTTCTCCAATGTATCTCCAATGTTCCGATGCAAGAAGTCAATACAATCTGGAGCTACATTTTTTTCTATGTCTATTATGTAGCTGTAATAACAGTATGATGCAAGTGATACCAAACACATATCACCAATTCAGATATGTCAATGACACGCCATCCTCTAAACCCAGTCATGGTACTTAGACTCTGCAATCTGGTCCCTATCCACAGCAGTCCATTTAGTCTCTGTTTCGCTTTCCAGCACATCTCCGTTGTTAACTTAGTCCAGGTTTTAACCACGTTCTGTGGCCGGTGCAAGTTGTTGGGTAGGGTAGGCGACCCCCTCAAATAATGTATGACCCTTTTCACACATTGAATACCTGTTTATTCAAAAGCCTGGATCAACCACCAATTTACTCACTGTTCTACTTTCTAATATTTTCTAATATTAGGGAAAGCATTGCCTACTGTTAAAAGTAGTTGTATGAAGTGTTGCCAAAAGTGATCTATGGAGTGTTTCCAATGCAATTTTGGGGCTGCCCTTTTTCCATCGTAATGATCTCACTAGATCATCTTATTCTTTAAAAAAAACAGTCTGTTAGGGCATTTAGCGTATTTTATAATGCGGAAAGAAGTTCTGGAATTGCAATCATTTTAATTAGGGCTGCACATTTTAGAAGGGCGAGTGGTGGCCTTTTCCAGTGTAAAATTGCTAAGCCAAGATCCTGTAATAGTAGGTCTAAATTATTATTGTAACCTGTCTCTCGATATCTAAATCCCTAGATACCTAAAATGTATACCTTAAATTCTAAAGGGTCTGGGAAATTCTGACTTTAACTTCCATTGTTTTTTAAATTTTATTTTAATTTTGTTAGATTTAACAATCAGGCAGTATAGAATAACACTTCCAGCACAACCTCGATGTTGTAAAGGGGGAAGACCTGGACCGTCAATCACCTGATTAGGAATCCAGTATATTTATCATATTTGTCAACTGTTGATCGCAGTCTGCTATGCAATTATTCAGATCACCTCTGTACAGCCATGTATCATCTTCTTACAGAGAGAGAGAGAGAGAGACAGAGAGAGAGAGAGAGAGCCCTGTGCCTCCCATTAGTCCATCTCTCTAGAGTGTCTATGTGCATCCATTCCACTAAGGGTTCTATAACAAGAGCAAACAGGATTGAGGCATCTCTGCCTACTCCATCTGTCTCTGAGGAAGATTCTTGACAGGGTGCAATTAACTCTTACCTTGACCAACAAGGAGATGTATAGAAACTTCACCCAAGAAATGAAGTGAGGTCCAAAACCCATATTGCAGTAAGTTGTACATAAAAGACCATTCAGCTTAGTTGAAGAGCCAATGACATAGGAAACAAGTGTCACCTATGTACCAGTTAAATAGTGATGAACGATGGTGCAGCTTTGGTAAATTAATCCTAGTCTATCTCAAGGGCACAAATCTGGATTGATCAGGTGGGCTAATGTGCTGACAATAGAATCATTGGTTTACCTAAGGTGTGAATGGCTGAAAGCAAAACGATGTTTCCAATCAAGAATGACGTGTAAACAATGTGCTATGTTTAAGAGTCTGAGTGAACTTATTATTTTTGTTGTTGCAGTCCATCAATGATATTTTAAGTGAATTATTGCCACACTTTAGAGGACATATTTCATTACAATGTACCAAACGAATGCTGTAACACTCTACCATAGTTTGGTTGGTTAGAAACAAATAAAGTCCTTTTTTAAAACTATCCCGATTTTATTTTATAGTTCTATGTAAGAAGTATAGTCTTTGTTATGTTTTTATTAACTTCTTAGAAGCAGATACAAGACATAATCTATTTAATATCATGACAATATAGAAGCAATTTAAGAAAGCAATGGAAAGACATATTTTTAATACCACAATTTGAAAAAAAATCTACATTTAGCAGAAAAGTCACAATTAGAAGATACATATTTTATAGGAATTTAAACAAGTTATGCAGGTCATCTAAATTACACCAGAAACCTATAGCTCAGATATGTTCCATGGCTAAGCTATGTAAAGAAAATGTTTAATACAAAGGGTCTACGATCTTTCGGTCATACATTGAATGAAGTTAAAAAAGCAGGCCACAATTTGGTTAGTAACCAAATATCGGAATGATCATTAATAACAAAGTTGGATAACTCCTTTTCCTGTAGACTTAAAAGGAGATATTATTTTAATATGTTGAGTAATAATTTATTGATTGATTAATTAAAATCGTTTCAATATACATTAGTACACATAGACAAACAGTTAAGAAGGGTTTAGGGAGTTAAAATTGGAGCCAGTCCCATAAATACAGATAAAATAGATAGTCAGTATTAAAATAAAGCCTCGTTGAAGGGAGAGGTGTGGGGGCTTGTAAAGGACAATACAACCAGAAAGTGCTTAATACTTTGTGCATCAATATGACGGCATCAGACAAGTCCAGAGATAAAGTGCTTGATGTCTTACTGAGACAGCACCATCTTGAAGTGGGGCTGGAGCTAGCCTGTATTTCTGCCAATATGATGTTAGAGTTTGACTGAGAGAGACCCTCAGAGTGGCGCGTGGCAGATCAGGTTAGTGTAGCACAGCAGTTTAATAGTTGTGCCCTTTCAGCATCTTAGAGACGTAGGCAGTGCTTTAAATGGGGAAAAATAAGTGCAGGTACTCATTAAAATAAGCTAGAGGTGTGGCAAGTGGGCGGAGCTAGGGGCGGGGCTACGGGCAAGATATGATGGTACATAATGGCTTCTGTACAAGTTGCAGCACATATCAAAACACATGAAATGCGTTTATGTAAAGAAAACAGGTTAACTCATTACACAATTGAAAGCCAAACAGGATTATATGGTAACATTTTCTTGTTTTGTGATATTTGCTGTTTCTTAATGCCCTACTGTTATTTATGGTTGTTTGGCATAATACTATATATTCTCAAGCGCACAAACCGACAGAAACAAGCAGACCTGTACGCAAAAGCATTCCACACATTCCCTTTAATATATGTCCTGATACTCTCCCTCGTTCTCTCACTCAAAAACAGGCAGTCCCAGCCCATTTCACTCACCTAATGGAGAGGGGGGCGAAATCACTTTCAGCTGAATGGGCTTTGCGCATCCGATCGACAGTGCAGGGTGTGTCTAGAGTCTAATTGTCCCCAGACTGCAGGGGTTGAGAGGGCTTACATCACGCTGTGATTAACAGGACAGACCCTGTCCTGTTAATCACAGCGAACCCCTGCAGTCTGGGGACATTCAAGTGGGCGCTGCTGGAATCTTCAGCAGGGACTCTGCAAGGCCACTGAGGGGCTCAGTGACTTACACGCTCTTCGGAAGCACTGCCCTGAGCTGGAGGAGATGCCTAACCGGAGCCTGCTGTGCCGCCGAACAGGGTACCGGTACTCTCCCAGGATAAAGAGAAGTGCCGGTACTGACGGCAAGAAAATTCGGAAGTGCCGGTACTCAGTACCGGTGAGTACCGGCCCATTTAAAGCACTGGACGTAGGTGAGAAACCGCACAGCCTTGCATGATGATTGCACCTGATTCCCTCTTAGCAGGGCTATTACTGCTGGGTGACATGATCTAACTTGGAATGATCTTAAGGTTGGACGTAAAAGATTTGGCTTGAGCTGTAGCATGGCTGGACACACACATAGTAGATGGAGCAGGGTTTCGTTGTTGTACCTGCAAAGGTGGCCCTGGTTATTGGGCCAGGACTGCTTTCAGGAAGGGACTAGGTCCTTGGATGGAAAGATGCCAAGGCAGATAAGCATCAAGTCATGTTTCCTGGCTGCAGATAAGGGATGGGACAAGTAGTGCTGTGGGCCCCAGGCCAAGTACGATGGCATGTATGCCCGCGCATGCCGTTTGCACATGAATGCGGCCTTATCTGAAGTGTGTGATGAAAGCTTGGCTGCTCTGTTGGTAAGTCATTTAAAGGCATTGTGTTCCTTAGGGATGTACCAAGCATCCTCTAATTGCAGCGCTTTGATTGAATGCTGGATATCGGAGAATCACACGTTCTTTTCATGTACCCAGTTTTCAATTTCAAGCCAGCACTGGTGTAAGAGCGAGTTATCTTCGGCCATTCTCAGCCTCCAGCACTGTTTCACTAAGGCCCCATTCCTTGCAGGGCCCTGATGGAGCCTGCCGAACTCAAGCCTGATTTGGGCTTGCAAAATGTGCTGTGGGATCGCCAAGAGTTTTCTGAAGAAGCTCGTTTGTAGTGTATTTAGAGTTGCCACATCCCTCCCTTTTAGCAGTTCTGAGCCATAGGTTAGTGAAGGCATAAATTTAGTGCCCACAAACTGAAGAAGGTGGAGTGTCAAGGTGTTTTGTGTCTTGCTGTAAGGTTTTGATTGCAAACAGGAGTTTGTTTGCTGAGGCTCGTCTGGTTGCTAGATGCATTTTAAAGATGAGAATCTAAATGGACACCGAGATACTTATAGGTTTTCATCAATTCTAGGGTGTTGCCATTGGCCCGCCAAGTAAATTTGGGCTGCGTATTGATGTGTGTACTCGGGAAGCAGAGCACCTTGGTTTTACTGAAGTTAAGTTCCAACTGCAGGTTGTCAGTGTATCTCAGTAGATGTTCTGTCAAGCATTGCAGGCCAATTGGTGTTTTACTGAGCAATACGATGTCATCTGCGTATTGCAGGCTTCTCAGTTTTTCTAGGCCCAGCCTGGAGATCACTCGACACTTAGGCCTGGTGGCTATCTAGGTCAGCTGAGTTGATGTTGAATAAGCAGGGGGCCAGCACACACCCCTGTTTTAGGCCAATTTTGGTTGGGATTTTTTGGGTGGTACTTTGGCCGTCTCTGATCGTGGGTAGGCCTGGGCGAAGTACTACGCTACGCTCGCGTAGTTTGCGAAGTTTGTGCTACTTCGCAATACGCGAATTGCACGTAGCACAGTGCAAACACGCGTAGCGTAGCGGTCATTTTTTGCTTGCTCGCGGTCCTCAACGTCAAGTTGGCGACCGCGAGCAAGCAAAATGACATCCCGGCGAGACTTTTTCCTCGTTCGCGATCAGCAACATCAAGTTGCCGATCGCGAGCGTGGAAAAACGCTCCCGCGAGATTCTCAACGTGGGGAGGTCAGGTTTCTCATTGCGAGTGGTCGCGTATGCTCGCGAGCGCTCGCGATGAGAAACTACCAGTCCGCGTTGAGAAAGCTGCCGCTCGAGTAGAAATCTACTCGAGCGGCAGAAAGCGATCCGCTTGCACTGTGCAAGAAGCCGTTTGCAATGATTGCACAGTGCGGACAAGCATCCGGCACTGTGCAATCAGTGCGAACAGCATTTTGCACAGTGCACTACGCAGTTCGCGTAGCTATGCGTAGCTCGCGTAGTGCGAAGTGCACTTCGCGTAGCTTCGCGTAGCGCTACTACGCGAACTACGCCCAGCCTTAATCGTAGGACCTTGTCAAAAGCTGCCTTGTAGTCGACGAAGCAGGCATAGAGCTTGCTGGATTTAACTGTAGCTTGTTCAGCAAGTGGAGTCATAGCCAGCAGGTTTGTGATTTTACTCATTCCTGCTCTGAAGCCAGTCTGAGTTTTCGCCACAGTGATTGAGCGGTCGACCCAGTCCTCTAGATGAATGAGCAGGTTGAGGCATAAATCTAACTTCTACATCGATTAAGGTGATTAATCTGTAATTTGCGGGATTTGAGTGTTCACCAGATTTGTAAATTGGGTGTAGTATGCTGCCTCGCCAAGAGTCCGGGATGGAGTTTGTTAGTGGTGCATAATTGAAAAGCGGTGTTAGGTGTGTGGCCCAGAAAAAAGGATCCTTTTTTAATAGTGCATTTGGAAGGCCGTTGGGCCCTGAAGCCCCTTGGACCTCAGCTTTTTCAGAATCTGCGCAACCCGTGTGTGGTTCAGGATATGATGAGAGGCCTCTTTTGGTTGGGGCCTTTTATGAAGATGCTGATGGGTGTCTAATTGCTTTTTCGGCGGCTGGCCCAGGTCGGTCTGATTGTAGCTGCGTCTGTGTGTGTTGCCCAGGCAGCCTCTGTGATACCGGCATTATGATGCCTGTTGCGGCTGTTTGCTAATTTGTTGATTTCGGTCCAGAAGGATTTTGAATTTTTCTACTTACTTGAATGGATCAGTTTAATCCAGAGGCTTGTCGTAAAGTTGGATTTTGCTGACCAGATGGCTTTTTTGTAGTCTTGTTTCATTTTAACAATTTTAAATTTGATTTCCTTGCTAAGTTGGCAGCCCAGTGGGAGAGTGCGTCTAATCTCCTTTTTGAGTTGCCTTTTCATAATCCGCAGCTGAGGCGTAAACCATTCAGCCTCAGTTTGGTAACGTCCATTATTGATGGGAGGTATGAATGGGAATTTTGTTGTAAGGACCTTTGTGAAATTCTCCCAGGCCTGAACAGGCGAGTTGCTGGGGGTTACGCACAGCGGCTCTGTTTCAAAGTAGAGAGTGATGAAATCCATAATCCTGCTATCATTGAATCTTTCCAAATGAGGTGCCTCATGTTGAACAGCTGTGGAGTTGAGGACACACCTTTCGCTTCTGGGGCCCGTGGGGGAGAAATCTCTAGGCTGAATGTTTGAGCGGAGTGATCGCTCTCCAGTCTCGGTTTTATGGAGAAGTGAGTGATTCCCACAAATAATTCAGAGTCTGCCAGAGTGTAGTAAAAAGTGGAATTTGCTTTGTCTGTCAGTCTAGTAAATGCTGCTGGTTGGTTCTGTGGGCTCCGCCCACTTATCTGATAAAAACCCAAGGCTTCAAGTGCGATGATGCATGTCTTTGCTAAATTGATCTAATCTGACCTGGTTGCGGATTATTGCCGGAATTTGGGATGAGGGCTTGACATCTGAGCTGTGCAGTAAGTTCATGTTCTAGTTACCAGACAGCATTGTGGGTGCATGGATTGAAGGGATATGAGTAGGTGTGTCAGGGTATTGAGCTGTGCAAGCTTGTACTTCTGGGTGGGATGGATATATAATGTTGAATCCTGCTCTGGTTGCGGTGCCACAGAGAGTTTGATGCATTGTATCCATGGTAAACCCAGGTCCGCGGGCTCATGGGCCCACAAGATGTCAGTGGCAATGTAAAGTGAGAGTCCCCCTTTTGCTCTGCCTAATTTGTATTCCTTTGTTGATGCAATAAGATATTCTTTGAAGCCCAAAATTGTTGTTGGTGTCTGCATCTAGGTTTCTTGCAGCAGCAGGATGTCGAATTTCCGTATGAAACTTAGAAAGTCGTCCTCTCCCACCTTGCTTCTAAGACCATTCATGTTCCAGGAGCAGATTTTTAGGGGGGTGGGCTCTGGGATGAGCACTTGAGTACGTTGCTCATGCGGACCTTATGAATCTGCTGGTAAAGGGCAGCGCTGACTGCTGGGCACCAAAATTTGCTATCTGTTGTGCTACTCGGGGTGTCTCGTTATTTGTAATCCCTCCAGTCGCGGCTCCTGGAGGGAGTGCTGCAGGGCGGTGGGGTGGGGCGGGGGAGGGGCAGGGTGGGGGGTAGTAAACTCTGGCATACGGCCGAAGGGAGGTAAGTACATATATAAATAAATAAAACAAATTACATTGCACGCGCCGAATCGCCATTTGGCGTTGCAGCGCGCGCAATGTAATTCGTTTTATTTATTTATTTATTTATTTATGTACTTCCCTCTCTTCGGCCGTATGCCGGAGTTTACTACCCCCCACCCTGCCCCTCCCCTCCCCACCGCCCCGCAGCACTCCCTCCAGGAGCCGCAACTGAATCCCCCCTAGCTGCTGTAGTGTGCACAGGACCAATTGCCCCCTTCAACAGACCCGGCTCTGCTTTCAGTTGTGCTACTTGGGGAGTCAGTATTCTCATTGTTGAAACGACCACCCTGAATGCTAAGAAAAAGGGAGGGACGATGTTCTGAACTTCATATTGATATTAATAGAAGATAGGAGGTCTGTTGTAGCTATTTCAGGCAAGTTAGCGGGGATTTCATTTTATGGGAATTTGTTTTCGGGATATGAACCTTCAGAACAGGAACTGGGAAAACAGATGTTAGCTGGATGGTCATGGGAGAGGAGTGCACTGGTAAATAGCGGACGATCAATAACAGGTGCATCATTAGTGACATTCTGTAGCTTTGTCGTTTTTCACAATTTAAGCTTGTACGGTTTTCACTCTGCACGGTATGAATGTTTTTTGGGTCTCTTGGATGTCTGAATTGCTTGGTTTGAAAATGCAGGTTTGCCAGTGATGCTTTATGGTACACACCCAGGGCTTGGTTTAGATCTTGGCGGATGGGTTACTTCATTACAACGGTGACGGATATCCCGCCCGCCTAAATATAAACCCCATTGTATCCTATGGGATTTATATTTCGGCAGACGGGATATCTGTCACCATTGTGATGGAGTAACCCATCCGCGAAGATATAAATCAGGTACCTATTCAGGATAAGGGCTGCCATGGGTGCCGGTAGGTTGGGTTTCACTAAGGTGAACATTAGGCGTATTGGGCAGTGGAATTGGGCTTGCTGTGAAACATATATCTGGTTGAATACTTCTTGGCTGTATTAAATGTTCATTTTTTCCTGTTGTCTATTTCAGTATTTTACAGGTTTCATTCAAGGCCAAGAAGCAAGTAAACCTTCAGTTTAAATCATCGGTCATTCTCTGGTAAAATGGGCAGCTAAGAAGGCTGCTTCAAATGTTTTTTTATTTATTTTTTAGATATTAATTAGGTCTTAATGCTCAGAACAATTACGTACAATTTGGCAGGATTGGGTCCAGGTAGGGGATGGCCAACTTGGTGGTCTATTTAGGAGAAAATGAGCTGGTACACGGATCTTGCTCTTGAAGGCATTGAGGGCAGGCAAACTACACACAAAAAGCTTATGGCCGGCTGACATATCTTCTGATCCAAGTTGGTGCAAAGGAAGGTGTTGTGGGGGAGTGAGGAATTAATACTACTGTGAAAGTGCTCAAAAAGATCAACAAGAAATTAGAAGTTTTTGTAGAAACAAGGTTTTTGGAGTGATTCAGTATATGCACATTTGATAGAAGGACCATATATTTATTATTCAGATTGGATGGGGTTTATTTATTGTTCTCAAGGAACGAGCATTATGTGTTAAGGGAGGGAATTTCTAAAAGTTTGGGGGAGAAACAGTGGCCAGGTGAAATATAGTATGGTAAAGAGGGAATAGCGGGGCGCAGAAAAAATACCTAGTTAAGGTTTTTCCTGGTTTGAATACGATTGGAGGATATTGCAAGGGTTGGATCATTACTGAGCAAGTGCATCCTGCTTGGGGGAGGAACTGGGTGGGGATAATGGTCATATATTGGTGTGTTGTCTAGGAACCAGACGTGATCAGTGGCAAGGGCTATGGTAAAGTGGGGAACAAGGAAGACATTTGGAGTTGACTGGGAGTGTGTTGAGTAGTCATGCCAGTTGGCTTTGGGATAACCATTCTTTATTTGGAAATTTTAAGGGTGTGTAATGTTTAATGACTTACAGACCTGTTCTTTTAAGAGGCCTATTTCACTTTATATGTCTGGGCTATGGTTAATTGTGCAGTCTCGCTCGAAAGAGCTCAGAGATGTTGTAAGCAACAACATGCTCTTATCAATTGCTACTTAGAACTTCTGTTAACTTTTTTCAATAGTAAATCATAAAATTCAATGCTTAAAAATGTGTAAGGAAACGTTGGGTGCAACTACCTTTAAAAAAACAAAAGGTGAGGTATCAGGCTGAGTTTCTTGGTAACTCTTTTTCAAGTCAAGAGCCGAGTAAGGGATCGCAGGGAAAAAGTTGATGGGCCATCCACCTGTCTACGAATACTTCCGAGACTCCACAACTGAAACTTGTATTTTATCAATATATTAAACAATGGGAGCCTTTGGGTTTACTTTCTTTTATTTTTGGAAGTTTGCTTTCCTTTTAATGTCCTTTAAAACATCTAAAAAGGCATAGGAATCACCTCCAACACCTTGCTACCTCTTCTAGACAGCAAATACCAATATTTCTAACAGGTGTCCTTCAGCAGAGCCCATATGTCAACACCAATGTTATCACTAGTGCATTTACTGTGTGAATTCCCACGCGTTATCATTTATTTCCTTTTATTACTCGCCCCACCTTGTTGACTTGCCAGATTCTCAATCACAGGCCATCTCCAGCCACTTCTGCTGGTCTTCAGCTCCCAGCCCTACTACTTCTAAGGCAGTTGGGGAAGGAAGACCGATTTAGGAAATCAAGAGTTCTGTTGCAGCTGAAAGCTATTCATAGCAAGTAGTGCACAGCTGAGCCAACTGCATGGTCGCATGTACCCAGCTGAAAAGCTAAATGTCTATCATAAGCATTGAATATTGTGTTTGTGTTACATGTTAAAATAACACTATTCCTTCACAGCAACTAAGCAGAAAGGGCAGCAATGTTGTACAACTTCAAACACCAAGTAAGCATTTAGGGCCAGAGGAATTTTAACTCTGTATACAATATTAATTTCACAGAAATCTGCAGTTTCTCAAGCGGCAGCGGCAATGACATGTAAGCACCAGAGCACTGATCTGGAATAACTCAGATTTTGCACAAGATGAATGTTCTAAAAACATTAGCAAATTAATGTTAACATCCTTGTCCAAAGTGGCATGCCTACTCTATAGTGGTGAGCAAATAAACAATGGATTAAACCCAGATCTGTGACTGGGAGTGAATGTTTAATTTGTTAAGCATTCCATCCATAATCTGCTCTTTTTGCTTTTATCGCCCTAAGTTGGCAGGGTATGCCCAGGCGTGGGTCCCTTGCTCACTTTGCCACTGGATTCAAGCTAGCCTGGCTCATGAGGGGTATTACCCCGAAAACAGTCCCAGGATGCTTGCTTCCGGTCCAGGGAAGACCTGGCTTGGCAGTTGGGGCTGGACTGTTCCCATGAGGCACAGAGTCAAGACTGATTTACATATAGTTGGGTCTGAACTGGGGTGGCGAAGTGAGCTAAAGAAAGATGATGGATTCAACCCAGATCTGGGACTGGGGGTGACTGTCTGAAAAGTTTCAGCGCTCCGTCCATCATCTCCTTGTGTTTGCTTTGTATGCCTACTCTATTTGCTCTATTACCAGATAAGTGATAAACAGAGCTGTGATGCAAACAATTTTTATTTTGCTGAATGAAGTTTTTAAGTTTTGCCTACAGTGCGCATGCGATGTCTGCGAAAGCTAGTGTTCATAAAAAAAAATCTTAAAAGTGGCTTAGATCCCGCCCATTGCTTACCTCTACTTACCAAGGGTTGGCTACCATGTCACTCGTGTTTCTTTACTTACCATTGGTCAACACCTCCACCTCAGCTTCCTCCCGGGGCTTCTCTGAGTGTCCATGCCATGGAGCATGGACCACTTACAGCTTCCTGTGACCACTGTCCTTCCACTAGCCGCAGCCTCCTGCAGGTACTCTTCTGTTACTTTTGAGCATTCACTCTTATTGAGGGCATGGAAAAAAGTGACTCTCCTTCATTCTGACCATGTTTCTTCACTACTCCTGCTCTACATTGTTTTTCAACCACCCCCTTCCTCCTCCCACTCTCTGATGCGTTGCCCCCTCCAAACACCTCCCCACTGTTTTTTACATGTTGCACAGCAGCCCGGGCTGCTGTGCAACATGGCATAATGGGAAAAAAGAGCTATTAAGCGGTCAACGCTGGCTGCATCATAGAGCTTTTTTATTTTTTTACTTTAAGCCATGTTGCACAGCAGCTCGTGCTGCTGTGCAATATGCAAAACATTTTGACAAAGCCAAGATATTTCGCATAGGCGAAACTTATTGGCTTTGCCATTGCTTGGTAATACAGATTCTATCTGCAAGTTAATGTTCCAAAAACAGTAAAGTAAACATTAGATGTATGAAAACTGACAATAAATTTAAATGGACCCATTAGAATATTATCATTAAGGAGGACCCCTGGAGGCATTAACAAAGAGAACATTATTCAGCACATTATCTTGCATCTACGCGGCTTCTTAAAAAAAAAAAAAAAGCACTGCGAATGTCAAATACTTCACAACCGGGCAACTAGACTATGCCTTAACCACTGGTTCCCTGTTTACACCAAGATCAAATTCAAGGTCTTGTTCACCATCCACAAATTATACAAGGACAAAGGCCTGGTATACCTTCAGAAAATGTCATCGGACTGTGGACGAGACAGAAATAGTCCTTCCCTCAGTTTTCACCCATTAGATCTTCAATGAGCATTCAAGAGGATGAAACACAGAGGACGATTATTTAGTGTTTAAGGACTTATACACTGGAGTATCCCTAGCCAGTACTTCAGAACTAGGGATGTGAGAAATTCGCGTAATTTGCTTTTGCGTAGTTGCATCAAATTTCAGCAAAATTATGGAAAATGAAAGTCTGTAATTTTGCACTATATTTTAGTGCAAAATGCATGTTAACAACCGCTTTTGGCGCAAGAACGCATTCAAACAAGGGCACTGCAAACAACATCTCCTCACTTTCAAGTAAGTACTTTATTTTAAGTGGGTAAAAAGCTTCAAACAATTCGGCATAGGATAAGATAAACACATCCAGCATAAGAAAGTCTAAAGTGCAGTGAGCAATAAAGTGCACACAATAAAGCAACATACCAGGATAAAACAATCTCTTTACAGTCCATTGAGCACTGAAATCACTTGGCTGCCATATGCGTCCCAGATAGCTTAAAAACATGTAACGGATAAGGCCTGCGCCTCAATAATCTCAAAACCTAGTATTCTAAAAGACTTAGGACCACATGTACGACCATGCAAGTCGCAAAATGAAATGTACAACAGTGTATCAGACTCTGTTTGCGATTCACAAATGGGTCGCAAGGGACCTACCTCATTAATATTCAAGAGGCAGCCCTCAATTTGCGACACATTGGGAATGGCCGGCACTCACAGGGATGGTGGCCTGCTGGGGGCAGCAGACCACCACGTCTGTGACTGCTTTTTCAATAAAGCAGTTTTTTTTTTAATGCAGCCCATTTTCTTTACAGGAAAACGGGATGCATTTAATAAAGAAAAATGAAACGTTTTTGTTTCATTTTTAAGAGTAGGCAGTGGTCAGTGGGTCCACAGCCAGCTCTTAAAAAGTATTTTCACTGCCAATCACAAAGAGTAAGGGGTCCCCTGAGGACCCCTTACTGTTTGCGACTGGCTTGCCACCTACTTGAAGTAGGCGGTAAACCACGATTGTTTCTCAACCATATTCCGGTGGCAAAACAATCGTACATCCCCCTGCAACTCGCTATTAGGAAGGGACACCCTTGGCACACCCCTTTCTAATAGCGACTTGCAAACCCTATTTTGCGAGTTGGTAACAGGTAAGTAACTAGCAAAATTTGGTTGATACATGCTACAGGCGGTTTTTAGCAGTCGCAAATAGCCTGATTTGCTGTTTGCGACCGCTAAAAATGGTCATACTTGTTGCCCATAGTTCCGGAGGTAAAAACGCCTAAGAGGGTTCTTCAACCTTGCCAGTCGAACTTCAGGAGTTATAGATCAACACAGAAAGTAGCTCCAACATGACTTCCACATATTTAACCCACCATCGATTTTCTACAACTCACTGCTGCTTTGAGAAATAAGCAGACTCTATGGCAGACTTTAGTGCTACCTAACAGCTGAAGATAAAGTAATGGTGCCTTGCACTTTCGAATCCGTGAACACTTTAAAATGGGGCTGAAAAAAGCAATCAAACAGAATCTATAACATTTACGAAAAAAATAACATCCTCACGTTTCTGTTGTCCCCTTGCAAACGGCACCATTCGCGGTAACTTTTTGTAACGAATGACACGTAAGTACACGAAGTAGCTTAATTTTGGGAATTTCACGTAGCAAGCAATGTGCTAAATTCAAATTATTACCTGAATTCATGGGGCGACATTTAGATTTCGTCCAGGCCTATGTGGTGTCGGGCCTCAGGCCCGCATAGCGGCAATGACTGACGCAGACACCAGGAGGTATGGTACAAGAACTGGCCACGAGCACGTGCACCCGGGCCCTTTTATTGGCAGGGCCACGTCACTCGTGACACCCGTGATGGATGGGTGTGGGGGTGCAGTGTGTCCAGCCCTCAAAGGAGTGGCTGGGGTTACAGCTTCCTGCGGAACACTAGAACGTGTCCGGCAGGACATTACATTCCTCCCCAACTTTATTGAAGAACAAGTAAAGCTTTAGTCCAAACCTGTGGGGACAAAACAAACAGTTAAAAGAAATACCACAGGGTCCATCCGTCTTCTGAGTCAGGTGGCGGGAAGACATCAGACATGGGCCGGGGACTCGGCCTGCAGAAGGATCATCTCAGCGGGCACTCGTAGTTTAACCTGAGGGGCTCAGGACATGACCGCTGGCTTGGAGACGTCCACTGCACACCGTCGGCTCACAGATGACGACGTGTCTTGCAGTCTTGCATGGCTCCGCTCTGCTGACGTCGAGGATGGTCTGTTGTGAATTCTAACAGTTCATATAGTGGGTTGCGTCATGGACATGGATGGAGTCCCTGGTGAAAGTTCCTGGAGGTGTTGCCTGATCAGTTGTCTCTGTGGAACCGCTTGGCTGTAACCGATAACCTGTCGGTGGGGCAATGTCTCTTCTCACTCTCCCGCCTGGGGAGGCCGTTGTCGGGGTTGCTGCGGGACTGCAGGAGGACTGCACTGGGGCTGCTTGTGTGCCGACTGGGGGCAGCTGCAGGACTACCGAGGAGCCGTTACTGAGTCTCACGCACAACCCGCGAGGGTAGATGAGTCTTGGTTAAGACTTGCTCTCGCTGCCGCGGTTCAGGTGTGTGCCAGGTTCACAGGTAGCCTCTGGTTTCTTTTGTCGGGCTGGTGTGGCAACCAGGGGGGGACTCCAGTCCATTGGTACTCTAGGAGTGATGTTGTTTGACGCTTGTGCTGAGGGCTGGCATGATGGCGGAGGCCAGCCCGGTGGTGAGTCAGAATGACAGGTGGTGGTGACTTGCTGGGATAGTTGAAAGTGAGGAGGGACTTAGCTGCCAGGTGTCTCCGTCGTGCTGAGATTGATGATCTTCGGTGGCGGCTTGGCACGGCGAGTGTGCAGATCTTCTCTTGCCTGACTTGGGGGCCACTGCCGACTCCATCTTGAGGCGGTGTGAAGAGGGACACTCGGTGCTGATCTCCACCCACGGCATCTGCGGCCTGGAGCAGGGATGCCGTTGAATTGGACTGCTGACACTCTGGGATGTACGGTCACCTGGGGAAGCGTTGGGGAGAGACGTGGATTGCGCTTGCTGCGGCTTGTGCTCGGTTCTCCCGTGAGGCTGTGTCCAGGGACGTCGGTCCGCCTTGGTGGCTGTCTGGTGTGTCTGGGTGTGCTCTTGGCTTGCTGTGTGAGTCCTCGGTCTTCTCCTCCTGTTGGTCTTTTCACCACACCTGTGTTCGTCCAGTTTTCAGTGTGACAGGGCTGTCACTCTTCTTCCCTTCGGGGTGACAGGGCTGTCACTCTTCTTTTCTCTAGGGTGTTGTGCTGGGACCTCGAGGCGGCGCTATCGTGGCGCCTGCTTCTGCCTTCGCTCCGGCGTGCTTGTCGGGACTGATCGCTTCGTGTGACGTGCTCCTTGCTTGATGTGCAACGTGACGTCCGGTCACGTGTTGCCATGTTGTCGGAGCGCCTGTCACTGTGGCGGCCTGCCACGTGGGGTGTGCAACTCCTCTCTTGCCTGTCGTGGGTCACTGCCGACTCCGTCTTGAGGCAGTGCGAGGGAGGACACTCTGTGTGGTCTTCGGCCCACTGCGGGGCTTCGTTGGTGCAGTAGAGGCGTCGTTGCTCTCTGTGCTGTGTTCAGCAATGCTTCTTTGTGGAGATGTCTCTATCTCCTGGGCGCTTGCCCGTGCTGTCAGTTTCACTGGCGCGGCCTTCTGCGCGCCTCTGACTTAGTGCGCTCCGTCTTCTTCTTGGACGCTTTCTTCTGGCACTTGGGGTGCCTGTGGTGTAGCTTGCGGTTGTGCCTGTTCATCAGTGGTGGCGTTAGGCAACTGCTTGTGGTGCGCGCTCTGCACCAGTCTTTGCTTGCGCTGTCAGTGGGGACAGCTCCTTTGAGACATTGCTGATCTGGCTGGTCGTCCACTCTTGCTAGTGGGGGCTTGTGTCGCAGTGTCTTTGCTTGAGGTAGAGTCAAGCAGCCACTGGTGGTGCGCGCTTGGCACCAGTTTCCCTTGCGGCTCAAGGTGTGGCAGCTACCTGGAGACTTTGCTGTCTTTGAAGGTGTCCTTGCTGCTCTCACTTGCAGGTTGCAGAGGGCCACTCTCTGAGCATTCCTCTCTGAGGGCACGTCTTGCTGTGCCTGGTGCAGTCTGTCTCAGCAACTGGGTATGAGCAGGCAGTCTTCTTTGTGGTGGCGGTGCGCACTCTGGGATCTGTTGACTGCTGTTGCCGGTTGGTTAGCTGGACGCTGTGCTGTGCTCTGGTACTGCCGGTCTGTAGGGTGCAGTGCAGCCACACTTGTCACTGGTCTGCTGACGTCGGTCGCGGTGGGCAGTCAGTGTGCTGGACCGCTCGTTGGATGCGCCGGTGTGGATCCTCCTGCTAGGATCACTTTGTCATCTCCTCTTGCTGATCCTGCCACTTGCGGCAGGGTAGTGGGGTGTCAGGGCCTCTCCTCCGGCCAGCCTTGCTGCTTGGGACGACGGTCGTGGGGCACAGCTGGCTATCTGCTCTGGCCAGGCGCTACGTCCGTTCTTTAGTGCATTACCTCTGGGTGAGCCACCAGGTGGCGCGGCGGTCATGGCAGTGACTTGCCCTGATGGCTGCAGGTTTTGGGTGTTGGAGGAGCTGGTGCAGGGCTCTGTGCAGTGACTGTCTGTCTGTGGCCACAGTGTGGGAACTGGGAACACTGTGTGGTTCACTTGGTGCTAGGGTGAAGTGAGCTGCACCCTATACTCGTGTGGGGGTCTGAGGCATTCCTTACAGCTCAGCCTTGTTCCTAGGCTGGGGGTCCACTGGTCGCAGCGGCTCTGTGGGTGCATGGGCCTGGACCTTCCTGCCACGATTCTGCACTGCAGGCTGTTTCTTCCTCGTGTGCTTTCTTGGGGCTGCGGCAGTACCACTTGTGGCCGCTAGGTGGCAGTGCAGCGCTTCGGTGCACAAGGCCCGGCAGTCTTGTCTGGAACTTGCAGGCCTCGGTGCGGTGCTTTACTGCTAGACGATGCAGGCGCTCCTCATGCGGCAGCCATTCACAAGCAGCCGGCCGTGCGGTCCCATGGGCATCGTGGAGACAGGTGTCGGGACATTTCCTGCAGTGCGAGCTGTACGGGGAAAGGTAAGACAGTTTGCCCTCTTTCCCCAGAACTGGGAGCTCTTGCGGGGAGAAAACCCTGGCTGGAGCAGCGCTACTGGTGTGGCAGGCATCCGGGGTGTATTTCTTGCGGGGAGAAAACCCTGGCTGGAGCAGCACTACTGGTGTGGCAGGCATCCGGGATGTATGTGCAGGGAAAGCAGACTCTTGCCGGTGCTCTGACTGGGCCGGTACAGCTGGGCGCAAATCCCTCACTTTTCCGGGCTGCAAGGCGTCGAGTCACTACCAGGGGGCAGGGACGCCGCAAGTGCTCCATGCATGCAGCAGCAGGAGGCCGTGATTCAGCGCGTTTCGTCCCACCGGGTCCGCGGCGCCGTGTTACCTTCTACCCTCACGTTGGGGGGGGTGCAGAGGTGAGTGCCTGTTGGTGCTCTGGTACCGATGCAGGGACCAGGCTTATCGCGCCGTGTCTGGACTGTGTTTCTAGTCCCCCGGTGTAGGGGCGGCAGGCGGAGTAGCCCGTGGGCGCCTCAGGGCGGGGTGACTTCAAGGGTCCAGCAGCACGGCTGCCTCCTGCGCGGCGCTAGCCGTGGCGCCTCCCGTGCGTCTGTTTTCTGACTGACCTCTCGCAGTCGGGCTGGCTGGTATGGGCGCAGCGGCGGCAGTATGTGGGCAGCTGTGGTGCCGGTCCGAGCACTGGGTGACCTCCTCCTTCCCCTCAGCACAGCCTCAGCCGACGTGCTGGCAAACAGGCATGTGTGAGCTTCCCAGCAGGCTACGCCGATCCTCCAGGGCCTGGGGGGGGGGCCAGCCAGGTGGCACAAGGTGCTCAATCCTCTCCGCAGGCGCCGGTGGTCGAGAATGGCACGACAGGGGGGTCGTCGCCTGTCTGGCCCATTTCCTCCCCGCGAGGGACGAGGAAGCGTCGAGCAGCAGGCATGCGGGGTTAGCAACCCGCCTCGTCGCCAATGTGGTGTCGGGCCTCAGGCCCGCATAACGGCAATGACTGACGCAGACACCAGGAGGTATGGTACAAGAACTGGCCACGAGCACGTGCACCCGGGCCCTTTTATTGGCAGGGCCACGTCACTCGTGACACCCGTGATGGATGGGTGTGGGGGTGCAGTGTGTCCAGCCCTCAAAGGAGTGGCTGGGGTTACAGCTTCCTGCGGAACACTAGAACGTGTCCGGCAGGACATTACAGCCTAATCAGAACCCAACTTCAAGCCGTTACGGTTACTTTTGAAAACCTAGCTATTCAGGCTGTGTTTCAACTGAATTTAACGGCCCCTGATTAAACCATTTTGGACAATGTTCATCACTCTAAGCATAACATTTCACTTTCCATATATCTGTAAAGCGCTAATGAAGGCACGTAGGACGCATCTAGTGCTTTATAAAACTTGCAATTGGAGGGATGTATGGAGCAGATCTATATAGCACCCACCACACAAAGGCCTTTCTTGTTACTTTTTACCTTAATACACTGTTTATCTACATATATCGATTCCGATGTACATACTGTTCAGTGCTCTGAAGCCTATATGAGTTGAGTAGAGTTTGCGCTTTTAATATCCCTTATAAATGCATTTAAAAAGAGCTGAGATTTACATTTTACGATGTATCTATATTTTTTCACATTTCCGAGATTATTTTTAAATGCTGATAAATATGACATTTTCCCTCAGTTCTGTCTATAGGTGGCGCCATGAGCCAACTCAATCTCCACAATGTTGCACTTCGCTTTCTTTGAATAAAACAAAGGCTTTATGTTAAAGCTTGTTTAACTCCGACTGACATTTGCTAACATAACACTTACAAAAATAACCTAGAGAAATAAAAAGACAGGAATATGTCTACCAACTTCATTTCCAATTGCATCTTACTTTGCACACATTAAAGGCACATATGAACACTTCTTTAAAAACACGATGCAGATAATTTACTTCATTCATTTTCCTAAAAAGGTGAAGAAATGTTGTTTTATACAAAAAAAAGTGATGGTTTTTCCTGCATTTTGCAACTACTAAGTTCTTATCACTAAGCAAACCCAGTTAGAAGTAAAAACATAATCCCTATAATCGATTGAAGCTGCGGGGGTGGGGGAGGGAATTAAGAAAAGAGCGAGGAAAAATAAGGTCATAATATGCATAGGATCGGATCAAACATTTATTTGAACACTCGCCTTCAAATAAGCTGAACAAAGAAATATATTTGCGATGCTGCAAATTGGGAATTGAAGAAGATTACCATTTTCTAAAGCTATTTGCTCACGTGAAATTCTGCCGGAATGCGTGAATTTCCTTGTGAGGCGGGTTTGTGGAATTTCCTCAGAGGGCCTATCTTTAAAAATTGGTGAACATCTACAAACGTGAAAGTATGTTAATTTTTCACCAACAATTTTAACGTGTTTACCATCCCGAAAAAGCTTGTTAATGTATTCCTGCCACTTAATACCATGAGCAAAAGTAAATGTGTTTTTGGGGGCAGAATCGGTAGGGAAAACCCCAAAATGAATGGGGCGTGACAGAGGAGTTTTATACATGAATGAAAATATTTTTTTCCCGGGGCAAAAACCTTTTAAAGAGCTAATACCATTTGCATCCCAGTTCCATATCCGGAAATGCAAATAGGTTACATTGCCGGATGTAGAAATGGTAACCAATGTGAACATTGATGGAATCGGAGATCTGCCCCAGGTCTAGCAGTAACCCTCCACCAGCCAGTGTCTGGCTTTTGTGAACTATGCCGAAGGTAGGAGCAGGAGGAAGATTGCTCAAAATAATGCACATCTTCGTCCACTTTCAGTGTACTGATTACATTCCAGGTGAGACAGGGCCTTGGTGTGTGACCCCCATGCCCTCTTCTCTAACAGAAGCACTATCTCATTAAGGCATTTGACGCTGCAGATCACATCATAATACTCGGAGCCTCATTCCAAGCACCCCAATATGTTGGAAGGCAGGGCACAAGTCGGGGGTACACGCAGGTACAAGGCGTCCACCCACTATTTTCACAGGGTGGACGCCGTCCCCCCTGCCAAGAACTTGGGCCCCACAGAAATATGCTGAACTTGTCCCGGTGTAATTTTCAGACACCGGGACACGTGGCCTGGAACCTCACACTTGAATGTAAATGCCACAGAGGGGAAACAAAGGCACACAGCTTATCTCTTCACAGCTACTAAGAAAGGCACGCTTTTGCCTTTGTTCAGTCCTTGAATATAAGAGATGCATGCACTATAAGAATGTCAGGTGTGTTGGTCTGTCCCAGTATTTACACAGCAATTTCAATAGCACTATTTTATTTCTTTTATAGCGCTAGGCAACCCAATGCAGGGTGTCAGAGCTCTTTACGTAACATACACATTATACATTCACAATAAATCAAGATGCGTTACATGAGACAGGGTTACAAGGTGTAGGAGTCACATGTCCATCATAGCTCACTGTGCTATATTACACGGATTACAATTTATGAGCTGCAGGTAACAAAAGGATCTCTGTGTTAAAAGCAGTAACCACCTTTACTATCTACATAAAATAAAAATCTGTCATCTGTATGTTAAGCAGTAGCGGTCGGTGGTGGGAGTGCCGCCGGGCGCTGACGTGGGGCGAGGGAGGGGCAGGGTGGGGGGTAGTAAACTACGGATTACGGGCGATTACAGGTAAGTACACATATAACTAAATAAAACGAATTTCGTTTCTCGCGCTGCATCACATTTGGCGATGCAGCGCAAGAAACGAAATTCGTTTTATTTATTTATATGTGTACTTACCTGTAATCGCCCGTAATCCGTAGTTTACTACCCCCCGCCCCACGTCAGCGCCCGGCGGCACTCCCACCACCGACCGCTACTGATGTTAAGTGATGCGCTTTGCAGGAGACACATTAAACCACTATGCTACTTTGATTCAAATCTAGGACTTCACAAAACACAGATCTCTCCAACAAACGCGTTCACCTCCATAGTTATCTCACCATTATTATTATTCCCTGAGATTTACTGGGCACCTTCACAGCAGATGCCTTAACCCATAAAATATTTTAAAATGCAGACTTTGCAACCAATTAAGCAGGAGAGATCTACTGCCATGCTTCTCCTTGTTGCCAATTTCTTTGTCGCAGGGTTTAAAAAACATAAATGTATTAGTTGAGGCCCAGATTTTGCGTCAGGATTACGCCACTTTTTTGGCACAACCCGACACCAAATCTCATTTGTTAAATCTCATAATGTGCTTAAATGTACTCATGATATATCTGATAAACATGTATGAGGTCTTAATATCTGATGTCACTTCTTGTGATGTCACATCCAGTGAGGTCACTTCCTGTTATGTCATGTGCAATGTCACCCGTCGTGACATAATGCGCTGTGATGGCACGCGCCATGATTTCACTTGCATACTGCCTAACCTGGTTAGTCCCCCACTTCTTTTTTTAGGACTTGTGCCCTGTTGGAAGGTAATACCTCACCAAGGAAATACTATACTACTGCATTTACTACTTACTGTGACCAACAAATGACGCCCATGTACAGAATCAGTGTTTGCCACACCAAATTCTACATGTATCACAGTTTTCTGCATATTGTAACCCAGTATATTTCATCAGGGAAATATTGCTTGGGGGAGGGAAGAGGGTATATTGTTCCAAAATTTTAAATTCCGATCCTTACATAAACTCCAGTCCGAGGGTTGCCATTTTTGGTCTGTGAAATGCAACCCTGGAATGTGTCTTCTTTTATGTTATGAATTTTATGAAGCGCGTTTTCACCCTTTGGTCTCTTAGTGCTGAACTACACTCGGGTGGGTGCCCAAAGCCTGTTTCATGGGTACAAAGCCATGCCTTTCACTTTGTGTTAAAGTGCAGCTGATTGACAGCTATTTTCAAGTCAAAATCAAGACAATTCCAAATTTGGGGAACATATACACAGAACCATCAGCCACTAACTTGGCTAACACGTGCTACCTTAAACATGCTGGCACTGAAACAGGGAAGGGTGGTCCAGTACATTTGAGTGCATTATGCACTTTGCAGAGATTTTTTTTTATTGGCAAATATTGAGAACTCTGACACTGGTCTAATGGAAGTTTTATGCTCTGCTCCTGAAACTGCCAGGACTGTAGAATTTTTGTGTTTCTTTCACATTTTCATGTGGTAGGCCAGGAAGCCAAGATAAATACCATTAACATAATCCATAATTTAAAAGCCAAAATTACCTGAACTCAGTGTATCGGAACAATTTTTTAAGGGAGTTCAGTTGAATGAAACCAGACTTCACCATTTCGAGAATCCGTTGAGACATCAAAAGAATGGAATCCACCAGGACCCAACTGGGGGAGTGATTTGGGACCCAGAAACCTTGGCAGATATGCTAGCAGTGGCGGCTCCTCCGCAATGGTGGAGGAGCGTCGCCCTACTGCCTGGCTCAGAGCCAGTAAACGAAAAATAAAACAATGTCATCATTTTATTTGTCATTTTCCGGGTCTGAGCCAGCTTGCGAAGGGAGGGGCTTTGGGAGGAGGAGAGCGACGTGAACTCCACTCCCTAACTGCACATATGTGTTTTTGCCGGCCGTCTCAGGCCGACTAAAAAACACACATGCACACTTAGGTTTTCTTCAGCCCAGCTGCATTCAGCAGCCGGGGTGGAAAAACACTACAGACTCCATTGCCTGAGCCAAGCGTCTTTCCTGCCCACTCAGCCCAATCCCCGCGCTGCTCTCACGTGAGAGCAGCGCAGGGATTGCAGGGAGTCCGTGACGTCGCCCCAATGCTTGCTGGGACTAGGAAGGACTATGCCATTGCGATGCAGGAGGCAGCTCCAGGTATGTTTTTATTTGGAATGTATTTTTTATTATAAACCCCCCCACGCGCTCCCCCCTCTTGCCCTCCCCACACCCCTTCCACCCGCTCCACCACCTCTTTATTGTGGCGGCCGCGACTGTATGCTAGAGGTCGGGCATGAGTCTGTCATCCTCCAGGATCCATATTTTATTAGATTTGATTTTTAGGAAACTGTAGTCCATCCATCTTTCGAAAGATACCAAGCAGTGATCAAAGGATGATCCTGACTGAGAGGCAGTTGGTGGTTTCAACTTCAGAGTGATCTGAGGATCATCAGCACGATTTATAAAAGGGAATCCTAAAATCTTATAGTGGATGGCAACAGACCAAGGTACACGTTAAAGAAGATAGGTGTGAAACTCTACAGAGCATTCATTTTGCTAGAGTGAAAAAGAATAAGCAAAATGGATGAATGGTCTCAAATCATTTTAATCTTGTGTTGCCTTGCCCTACTTCCTGTCATTGATCAAAAAATTTCAAGTCTGATTTTAGACATTGTTCACAAAAAAGTAGCTAATCGGAACTTGTAGTAGTACTACTAGGAAATGTAGCAGATTTACCACTTTTTGTTATTCACAAACATCGGCAGTAGTGTGAATAGATTATGCATTAATCGCAGGTTCTAGGTGTACTATTGCCCATGCAATGTCACATTTCTACTAGTTGCTATATCCCCAGCACATAATTGTACATGAATTACATACTGGGTAGAGATGGGGGGGAATGTGTGACTGCACATTTTTTCATTTTTTTTTACCTCTGGGAAAATGAGGAATTTCAACTTTGGACTGATCCACCTAGCCCAAAATTCTGTAGTTGATGTAGAAGAATGGCATGGTTAATGGTGCTAAAATTGGGTGTTGATTAATGAAACTTGGGCACAGAGAATATCTACCAACAGAATAGGGAAATAATTAAATTAGATTTGTAGAGCACTACTGTTACCCTTAGGGTGTTCTGGCACTAAAAGACTCAATTCAATGAAACCCAAGTGCTGCAGAGACAGATTAGCTTTGGATTGAGTTGGAAAATAGGCATGTTTTTAGTGATTTTGAAACCGCATATGATTAGTGGTTTTACGCAGGTATAGTGGAAGAGAATTGTACAGCTTGGCTGAAAGGAAGAAGGATTGGCCTCCTATTCTACTGCGTCTGATTCTTGGAATGTCTAGTAGAGACAAGTTGAAAGATTCTAGCGCTTTAACGGGTTTTTGGTAAGTCAGCTTGTTCCCTGTATGGATGGGATCTGAGTTGTGGAACGCCCTCTAACTGAAGCATAAGGTTTTGAATAGAACATACTTCTGTATTGGCAGCCAATGCACTTCCCTTAGGTGAGTTTTGAGTAATGAATGTTTAGGCAAATTAAGATTCATGGGTGTATGGAATTTTGTACTAGTTGCAGGAGGTGCTTCAAATATTAGGGTGCTCTTAAGGGTATCACTCTGCAATAGTCAATTATGGAAGCGATCAGAGCTTGGACCACTGTTTTACTGGCGTAAGTAGGTTGCAGTGAAATGATTTTCTGAAGGGTTGTGAGCAAAAAGAACAGGTTGCTGCTACCTTAATGATGTGTCAGTTGGTTATCGAACAGTACTCCTAAATTCTTAGCTGACCTGACCAGGGCGTGGGGTATACCTAGGTCTTTGGGCCCCAACTGCCAGGGAGCTAAGGCAGAGACTGATGGTTCCAGAGGTAAAGTTAGCAAAGTGACTGGTCAAGGTAAATACCAGGCTATTCAAAGTATTACTGTGGTCACAGAACTTCAGAGGAATGGGCACAGACAAGAACAAGGTTTGATCAAGTAAGAGAAGAGATGTACTGGTATACAACATGAGGTCTCTTAGTTGCTTAGGGAATGCCATTTGGACTAACAGCAGCAAGTTGCTCTTAACAACAGCCCTAGAGCAAAGTTATAGTTGGGCCTGCTGATACAGAGACTGTTGTACTCAGTGCAAGGTGAACCAAGACGGACAACAACACAGACTCCAAAGGACTAAGCTGCAACAATTGAAGTCTTTTCCTTACCTGATTGGAATACAGACCAAGCTAGAGGTCGCACTGTAAACGGATATGGACTGCAACAGACAGTGGACCGAATTCGAAATGGAATGAGAAGAACAATCAGAAAACAGGACAGACAAGACAGCAAGGTGTCAGGGAGAAAGTCAAGACAATGACTTAAGAACAGGGCTTCAGAAATCAAGAACAGGAATACAGGCATCAGCAGCAGGCTGTACCCAACAGCCACAGGGCCAAGTAATGCTCTGCTACTACATGGAAAATGGAACTAGGATTCAGAACAAAGAACGTGAGGATATACCCAACAGGCACTGGAACACTTAACGCCCTGCTGGTACATGGAAACTGGAACTTGGATTCATAACGAGGAATTCAACAATGTAGCGAACAGGCCCTGGAAATAAATAATGCCCTGCTAATACTTGGAATAAACCCAGGAATACAGAACAAGGTCAGAAAAGTAAATCAGAGTAACGAAACAAAGGGGACCACTACAACTCAATGAATACATGATTAGAAGCCCGACAGGGAAAACCCAAAAATCAGGATATTAGGCTAAAAAGGATGGACAGAAAGAAAGGTAAGACTGTGAAGCAAGAAAAACACATAAAGCACAGAGCAGCCTCAGGAAAACAGAACACTGCAAACAGCAGTAGCAGAAATCAGGACTCCTTTCAAGTCTCAAGGATTCAGCAGTACAGACAACCAGAGAAGAAAGCAGGAGCTCCCAGTAACTGCATTAAAGCACAAATTCTGAATGCAGAAGCCAGGCTTAAATCTCTCCTTCCAGCTCACAGCCACAGAAGGTGATTGGAACTCAGAACGTGTTAGCTAGCTGCAGCACAGTGCAAGTGAGGGCAGTTAAACCCCCCTCCTCCATCTCTCTGCCTGAAGGAATTCACAGAGGTTCCAGGAAGCAACCAGAGGGCAGAATAAGTATCCAAAGTGGAACATGGATCGGATCTTGTTTCTGAACATGGCAGGAATTCATGCAAGGGAGCACATGGGCATTCTGGAAATGGTAAGACAGTCTTCCAAGTATAATAATATACACCAAAAGGCTCCTCTCCGGCTCTCACGCTCGGGTAAGGCATACATGTACAATAGTGCATTAGGAGATGGTAAGTAAACCCTGGAATGGAATCTGGAGTGGATCTGATTTCCAAGAGGATTTGTAAAGTCTTTGAATGAACACTGAAGTGCAGCACAGGTTCCAAACTAATGTTCACAATGGAAGCAGGCTCCCAGAAGATCTTTAAGTAGCACCACCTGATGGCAGGATCGAAGGATCCTGACGCCAACAGGGAGACTTGTTTGCCAAAAAAGAGGATTTATTTTTCTCCATTCCGTTCCGTATCATTTTTATTCATCCAGCTTGCTGTTGCTGGCATGCATTGTTGTAAGATTATACTGTTAGTGTCTTGTTGTCCAGAAATAGATATATCTATTTGTGTATCGTCAGCACATGTAATAAGCAAGAACCCGAAAGACGTTATGATGAAGGCCAGAGGGGACAGGTAAATGTTGAATAATGCTGGACTAAAGAATGAACCATGTGGTACACCACAATTAATTGAAAAAGATGCACATCTGATTGAGAAGCAGATGGTCATCAGAGACCTGCCTGCTAGGAAGGATTTAAACCAAGTAACTGGATGGGTAACAGTGTCAAACACCACTGAGAGGACTAAAAGGACCAAGAAGTTCACCCTCCATTATCCAATATGATTCTAAGACAGTGCTACTCAAAGTATGGCCCGGGGCCGCATGCGGCCCTCCTGACCTTTACATATGGCCCCCTGGTAAACAGCAGCACTGGGCTGCTGTTTACTGTACCGAGCACTTACATTAAAAAATGCAAAATAAACAGGCACACATTTATTTAAAGGTAATTGAAGTTAAAGATAGGAAGTAACAAGGGTGTCCTGTACGCTTAACTTTAGGAACACCTTAATTTTTAAAGACAACTTTCAACAAAAGTGCAAAAATATTATAAAGTCTCTTAAAAATTCAAAAAGTCTGTTTAATTAACACACAGAACCATTTCACTTTGGTTTATCAAATTACATCAGTGCATTCAGAAATAGATTTTTTTTTTTGTGATAGTTTTCAAACATGAATTTAGAAACATTTATTCTTCCCCCCACTCTGACAACAATGCTAATATGGAACTAAGAGACAAGTCAGTTGTTATGTTCATTTTTTGGGTGGTCTGCGTTCCTATTGTACATGAACAACATTATAGTATATTAAATCAAACACAGGAGAATGTTTTCTACAGCACCCATACTGAAGTCTTGTAAGTCGAGGCCCTCTTCTATGTGATAATGAAGAAAAAGAAGGAGAAGTGAAATAAACCATTGCCTAGGATCACACAATTTGGTTAAATCAGGATTAATCCCAGGTTTTCTGGTTTTACACTGTGCAATCCAGCCCCTAGATGTACATGCTTCGCTTCCCCGACACCCTCTTTACTGCCAAACCGACCCCCAACCCTTGACCACCACCCTGCTGGCATCAATGCGGCCCTCGGCCACATCACAGAACAAACTTTTTGACCACTGGAAAAATGTTTATGAGCACCTATGTTCTTAGATCATGTGTTATGGTCAGAAGAGCTGACTCTGTACTGTGAAGAGGTCTGATCCTGATTGAGTGGGATCTAGGAGTGCATGTTCCTCCAGATAGAAAGAAAGCTATATATTAACAGAATCGAGGCTGAGAGAGGGAGCAATGCATCTGGTCTGTAGATTGAAAGAAGAGCATGACCTGTTGTAGTTTTAAAAAGAAATGTTATCAGAGGGCTGTTCATGGCTCTTTTCCACACTGGGGGCTTTTTGGCAGATTCCAGATAGAGTTTGAACAAGTCTGAGAGGGTAGGTTGTATTTAATTTTCCAGAAGCTGAAAAATTGGTTGAGGTTAGGGTCATTGGAGTAGCTGGATTTGGCTATCTTCAAGTAAGAAACAACCCAATGTTCTGTGAGAGGAGTGAAAGGAGGTAAGCACCTACTATATTGGCTTCAGCAGAAGTGCTTTGCTCTGTGAGTCGCAGGTTACGAGTTCGAGCAGAAGCTAATCCCATAGACTGAATGAAGATACCAAGATAATGCTTTGGGGAGGATGGCTGAGAAATAGACATTGCAAAGGAAAAACATAAATGTGAGGTCAATGAAATGAGAGTGGGAGTGAAGGAAGGAAAGGGATGTAAAAAAAAGGAAAAGAAAGATAAAAAAAAACAAAGAACAAAAAAAGGAAAAAAAACATTTAGGAAACTTTGCTTTGAGGAACAATTCCAACTGATCTTCCTAGAAAGGCTGCGATCGAAACGTTAAGATTACCTCGCCTAGGAGCTTATTTACAAGCCCATGTGCGCCGCCGGAATGTCACTTTTAATCATGTTCCGGCGGCGCACAGTGCAGTGCCATATCTATAAGGTCATGTAAAGCCTCCCTGCCTGGCTTGTCCTGGCTTTGTAGAAGCACGTCGCTGCGTTGCCTCACACTGCGATGGGGAGGAGTGCCATGGGCATTACGGTGGGTGTTCCGATGTAACACCTTGGCATTTAACCAGGGCCGGCTCTACAGCGCTGCGATCGGTACCATTGCACCAGGCACTGACTTGGGGGAGGGGTGCTATGTATGCAAGTATATTAGCATTTTAAAAGCACCTGCTACCTCTTTCCTTGCCTCCAACAATTTTCAGGCATCAATAAAAATGTCATGATAACTCCGGTGATTAATGTTCTTCCTGGAGAGCGACTGGAGTTTTGTCTAGTGGAAGTTTTGACTCATCATAAGGTAGCGCAGAGGCCTAAAATGCCTGCTGCAAAGAACGTGTGCCATGCAGTGCATCTAATGTAAATAGGTCAGTGGGTTACTGCTTTTGTCAGAGAGATCCTTTTGTTACTTGCAATTTATAAGTTAAAATCCTAATATAGAGCAGTGAGATATTAACTGTCATTCAAACTGGAAGGTATATATTAGAGCTATATGTTTTTTTTGCCCAAACTTTCATTATCCTAATCTTGCAAAAAGGGTTAATTTGGGTAGAAATCAATTTTTATTATTAAAGAGAACCCCTAGCAGTGGCGCTACATTTTAAATTCTGAATTTGTGCTTTTATAGACCAATGACTCTTAAACTATACTGCCTACCAGTATGGGCGATATGTGACTCCTACACCTTGTAGTCCTCTGTCTTATGTAACATTTTCTATGCACCGATTTACGCACGTATGATTGTCTCTGTGAAAATTGTATGTGATGTAAAACGCTCTGACACCTTAGAATGGCATGAGTGGCGCTATAAAGCTAAATGAATCTGAGAAACAATGGTTATGGAGACTTGAGTGGCACTGTAAAATGGTGGTAGTGAGGGAATTCGTGGCAGAGGTGGTCATTGGGGGAGTGGGGCAGCAAACATTGTTGCACAGGGTGCCAACAGTGCCAAATTCGGCCCTGCATTTGACACATTCCCAGATTTACAACCTTCTGTAAACCTGGGAATGCGCCAAAACTTCTGTATCAAAACTACCACTCAGGCGATTACAAATTAATTGATACAGTATTCTTCCATTCTCAGGTGTCTCCTTTGTATACTTCCATCCTGATGATGACCCATATCTGTATTCTTCCATTCTCAGGTGTCTCCTTTGTATACTTCCGTCCTGATGATTACCCTTATCTGTATTCTTCCATTCTCAGGTGTCTCCTTTGTATACCTCCGTCCTGATGATGACCCATATCTAAATAATTTGTATTTTGGGTTGAAACGTTGACAACAGACACAGTGGACTGTTTTTTAATTTGATTTAGGATTTCAACACTCCTATTAGCTGTTGATTATTACATTCAGTTATTCTTATCAGTCACGTATATATCTGCATTCTGGATAGCACTTGTGCATTTCATTCACTTCATCACTTGCACTGTGCTATCACACGATTGGGAACACCTTGTGTATGACTGATTTTCTGAACTAGAAACCAAGTTCTTGTTGCAAATAAGAGAATTTATTTGTGGATGACTAAATACATATGTAAATCTCAGTCTAAACCTATAGATTGAAGGTTTTTGTACCTATTGCCGTGGAAGTCAAGGGCTGCACTTCCCCCACAGGGACCACTTGTGTCTTTACTAACTGATTTTTTAAAACAGGAGCCACCAAGGGAAAAGCCACAGCTACCGCCTATGGGCGAACTGGGATAAGTGAAGCATTACAACCCTTCCTTAAGGCTTGTAAAGAACATCAGCTATATCTTCTGGAAAAACGTTGAAATCTGAACATGGTTTTAAGGCAGTATTTTTTTTTCTTTGATCTTTGCAAGTGATGAGAGTTTAGTTTCTATCGGGACCCCCATGTAAACGTTATGGCGAAATTATATTGAGCTTTTCATTGCCCAAGTATCACTTACTTTCCACATCTCATAACCTCTCTATTCTTCAAGGTAATTTCAAGTCTCTTATTAAATACATGTTTAATCAACATCTCAATATCAAGATGAAGGCTATTCACACTGGGAGGCATACTTATAGTCCTCATTTCAGGGCCAAAGAATTACATGCCTTGTCATTAGAATGGACAAAACACTATCTTATTCAATTTTTCATACCTACCGACAAGGTCCAGGAGCAGTCATAAAGACTAGCTGCTCCTCCATAGGCCAATGGCCTTCCTTAAAACTGAGGTGACTCTTGAAATCTTGTGCCAACATTCCAAGGCTCTGGGAGGCAGGGACGAGGCGAATGCTATGTGGAATCACTAACTACTTGTTAGAAAAGGGGGTCTCTAGTTGGCAGTGGCACCCTGTCCAAGTAGGAACCCTTTCTTCTAGTAAGGATAAGTTTGCCTGTGCTCACCCTCTAGAAGCTTGGCCCAGAGCAGCCAGGCTAAACTACAGAGGAAATGTGTAAAGCATTTGTGCAAACACACAGTAACACTGTGAAAACACCACAAAATGACACCACAACAGTTTGAAAAAAACAGCCATTGTTTATCTAATTAAAAGAAGACCAAAATGACAAAAAGCCAACATACATACATCAAAATATCACTTTTAGCAAGATACAATTCCCAGAAAAAAATAGCTCCAACACGGGCTATCTCGACATCATGACAGGTACAAATCCAAAGAACGGCGCTGACCACGAGGCGCACGGGCCGGCCATGAAGTTATACGGACCCCCTGAGAAACTCTACCTTTTGTGATGATATAAACAACAGCATTGCACGGCGTTGGGGAGGTCATGTGGTGCCTTTGCCGGGCAGCGTTGGTTCCTTACTGCCCCAGGGGAGGTGAGGCGTCGGTTCCTTACTGCCACAGGGGAGGTGAGGCATCGGTTACTTACTGCTATGCAGGGGAGGGGAGGCATTGGTTCCTTACTGTTACAGGGGAGGTGAGGCGTCGGTTCCTTACTGTGTAGGGGAGGTGATGTAGTGTCGGCAGCAGTGTGTCAGTTTCTTATGATGGGGTGGCATTGGGCAGTCACCCACGTCGGTTATCGACTCTGCGATGGTGCGAGGAAGGCGCTGCCGTCAGCCGGCATCAGGGAGGTGCTTCGTGCACTCCACGAGTTGTGCCCTCGGCCCTGGTGCAGGTAGCGGCCTTGGTGATGAAGTCGGAGTCGATGCAGAGACAGTGTCAGTAGGCATCGGGGCTGCGGTGATGTTGTGGTTGGTGCTGCGCTCTCCCAGCGAGTGGTGACCATAGCATTGGTGCAGGCAGTGGCGTCGGGAATCTTTTTCTTGAGGTTTGCAGTCCAGCAAACACCTCCAGTGGCCCAGAGCTGGAATTGGCACCACTTGGCAAGTCAGAATTCCCAGTAGAGATGTTCAAGGGGGGCTGCAAGTGAAGTCTTTGATGGCCCTGAGACTTCCAACAGGAGGCAAGCAGACGCACAAGCCCTTGGAGAACCTTGGAAGGTAGGATACAAAAGCTCAGTCCAGTTCCTTCACTGCCCAAAGACAGAAGCAGCAACTGCAAGTCAACCCAGCAAAGCAACACACAGCAAAGGGGCAGTATGCCTCATGACAGCTCTTCAGCTCTTCTTCTTGGCAGAGTCCTCAGTCCAGAAGTGTTATAAAAGTCTGGGGTTTTAGCTCCAATACTTATACCCCCTTTGGCCTTTGAAGTAGGCATACTACAAAAGACAGTCTTTGAAGATCACAAGTTGCTGCGTTGGCTCAAGACGCACTCTAAGGGGGTGGAGACAGCATTGTGAGAGGATAGGCACAGCCCTATTCAGGTGTCAGTGACAACTCCTCCCACCACTCTAGCTCAGGAAGACCCATCAGCCTGGTGATGGGCCATCAGGATATGCAGGGAATACCTCAGCTCCCTTTGTGTGACTGTCTAGAGTGAATGCACAAACAGGCCCCTGTCAGTCTAAACCAGATGTTGATTCCACAGGCAGACAGAAGCACAGGATGGTTTAACAAGAAAATGCCCACTTTCTAAAGGTGCAGGGTCAAGACTGATTTGCATATGGCTGGGTCCAAACTGGAATGGCCTCGTGAGCAAAAAAACGATGGATTTAGGCCCAGATCTCTGTACTGGGGTGAATCTATGACATTGTTCTGCATTCTGTCCATCAATTGCTCTTTTTGCATTTGTCACCCCGAGTGGGACGGGTATGCCCAGACGTGGGTCCCGTGCTCTCCATGCCACTGGAGTCAAGCTAGCCTGGCTGATGAGGGGTGAAACCCCGAAATCGGTCCTAGGATGCTTGTTTCCTGTCCAGGGAGGACCTGGCCTGGCAGTTAGGGCTGGACTGTTCCCATTGGGTGCAAGGTCAAGACTGATTTGCATAAGGCTGGGTCCAAACTGGAATGGCCTGGTGAGCAAAAAACAATGGATTTAGGCCCAGATCTCTGTACTGGGGTGAATGTATGACATTGTTCTGCATTCTGTCCATCAATTGTTCTTTTTGCATTTGTCACCCCGAGTGGGATGGGTATGCCCAGACGTGGGTCCTGTGCTCTCCATGCCACTGGAGTCAATCTATCCTGGCTGATGAGGGGTGAAACCCCGAAACCGGTCCGAGGATGCTTGTTTCCAGTCCAGGGAGGACCTGGCCTGGCAATTCAGGCCGAACTGTTCCCATTGGGTGCAGGGTCAAGACTGATTTGCATATGGCTGGGTCCAAACTGGAATGGCCTGGTGAGCAAAAAAACGATGGATTTAGGTCCAGATCTCTGTACTGGGGTGAATGTATGACATTGTTCTGTAATCTGTCCATCAATTGTTCTTTTTGCATTTGTCACACCGAGTGGGACGGGTATGCCCAGACGTGGGTCCCGTGCTCTCCATGCCACTGGAGTCAAGCTATCCTGGCTGATGAGGGGTGAAACCCCCAAACCGGTCCTAGGATGCTTGTTTCCAGTCCAGGGAGGACCTGGCCTGGCAGTTCAGGCTGGACTGTTCCCATTGGGTGCAGGGTCAAGACTGATTTGCAAATGGCTGGGTCCAAACTGGAATGGCCTGGTGAGCAAAAAAACGATGGATTTAGGCCCAGATCTCTGTACTGGGGTGAATGTATGACATTGTTCCGCATTCTGTCCATCAATCGTTCTTTTTGCATTTGTCACCCCGAGTGGGACGCGTATGCCCAGACGTGGGTCCCGTGCTCTCCATGCCACTGGTGTCAAGCTATCCTAGCTGATGAGGGGTGAAACCCCGAAACCGGTCCTAGGATGCTTGTTTCCAGTCCAGGGAGGACCAGGCCTGGCAGTTCGGGCTGGACTGTTCCCATTGGGTGCAGGGTCAAGACTGATTTGCATATGGCTGGGTCCAAACTGGAATGGCCTGGTGAGCAAAAAAACTATGGATTTAGGGCCAGATCTCTGTACTGGGGTGAATGTATGACATTGTTCTGCATTCTGTCCATCAATTGTTCTTTTTACTTTCTAAAAGTGGCATTTTCAAACACTTAATTTAAAAACCAACTTCACTAAAGATGTATTTTTAAATTGTGAGCGCATTGAGTCCAAGCTCCAAATCTCTATCTCTTCCCAAGTGAAAGTTACACTTGTAAAGTGTAACAAGGCAGCTCCAATGATAACCTATGGGAAAGACAGTCCTTGCAATAGTGAAAAATGAAATTGGCAGTATTTCACTATCAGGACTTGTAACAACCACCAGTACATGTCCTATCTTCCACATAAACTGCACCCTGCTCATGGGGGTACCCTGGGCCTACCTTTGCGGTGCTTAACATGTAGAAAGAGGGAAGGTTAGGGTCTGGCAAATGGGTGCCCTTGCCAGGTCGAAATGGCAGTTTAAAACTGCACTCACAGGCACTGCAATGGCAGGCCTGAGACATGTTTACAGGGCTACTCATGTGGGTGGCACAACCAGTGCTGCAGGCCAACTAGTAGCATTTGATTTACAGGCCCTGGGCGCACACAGTGCACTTTACTAGGTGCTTACCAGTAGATCAAATATGCCAATCATGGATAACCAATAAGAATCACAACTTACACAGGGAACACTTGCACTTTAGCACTGACCAGCAGTGGTAAAGTGTACAGAGAACATAAACCAGCAAAAACGAAGTCCAGCACTTTATCAAAAATACAGGAGGTAGAGGCAAAAAGCCTGGGGAAACCACGACAAGGATGCCTAACACGTGTCCCCTTCAGCTGAAAGTAGGGAGAACTACCCAACCTCGGGGAGTTCTAATTCCTAAGGCGGAAGAATCTGGACTGACCATCACCATTGGCGTGTTTTGTACCAGGGTGGTGTTCCACCGTAAAGTCCATTCCTTGTAGGGAGATGGACCACCTCAACAGTTTAGATTCTCACCCCTCATCTGCATCAACCACCTGAGAGGCCTGTAGTCTGTCTGACACCGGAAGTGAGTCCCAAACAAGTAGAGCCTTAGCTTCTTCAGTGCCCACCATAGCAAAAGCTTCTCACTCAATTGCGCTCCATCCCTGTTTCCGGCAAAGTAACCTCCTGCTAACGAAGGCTACAGGTTGCTAGGCCCTCTTCATTTAGCTGTGCTAGAACTGCCCTCACACCATGCTCTGAAGCATCTGTCTGCACACCTAATTCCTTTGGAGAAGTCTGGCACCTTCAGCATGGGTGCAGTGCACATGGCTGCGTTCAGGGCATCAAAAGCGGTCTAACAAGCTTCAGGTCAGATCACTTTCCTGGGCTGCTTCCTAGAAGACAACTCAGTCAAGGGAGCAACAATGTTGCCATACCCCTTGACAAATCTCCTGTAGTAACCGGTGAGACCTAAAAAGGCCCTCACCTCGGTTTGGGTCTTGGGGGGCTACCAAGCTAGAATGGTGTCAATCTAGCATTGTAGGGACGTCACCTGGCCGCTTCCTAACTGGTGTCCCAAGTACGCCACAGACCCCTGCCCTATCTGGAACTTACTGGCTTTGATAGTGAGGCCTGCCTTCTGCAGAGCCTTCAACACTTTCCAGAGGTGGTGCAAGTAATACTCCCAACTGGAACTGAACACTGGAATGTCATCCAGGTTGGCAGCGATGAAATCCTCCAGTTCGGCCAAAACCTGGTTGAGCAACCTCGGAAAGGTGGCAGGGGCGTTCTTCAATCCAAAGGGCATTACCCAAAACTGGTAGTGCCCCTTTGGTTTTGAGAATGCCGACCTCTCTTTGGCCCCATTGGTCAAGGCAATCTGCCAGTACCCAGACGTTAAATCAAACGTACTGAGGAACTTGGCATCTCCCAGCCGATCTATGAGCTCATCAGCTCCGGGGATGAGGTGCGTGTCAGTCTTAGTGACAGCTTTGAGCCCACGGTTGTCCACACAGAAGCGTTGTTCAGGTGTGGCATCGGGTACAGCAGCCTTTGGGACCAAGAGCACTGGGCTGGCCCAAGGACTGGTGGAGGGCTCAATCACCCTAACAGTAACATCTTGGAAACCTCTTCCTTGATGCTGGCTTTGACCTTGTCAGTCAACCTGTAAATTTTGTATTTTAGAGGAGGACTATCCCCAGTATCCACATTGTGGGTACACCAGTGTTTGACTCCTGGGGTCAAGGAAAACAGAGGCAAACTGTCCCAGTAACTGGTGATAGTCCCTCTGCTGTTCCAGGGTCAGTGTTGGGGAGAGGTTCACACCCTCCACAGACCCATCCTGCCCCTTGGAAGAAAGGAGGTCAGGAAGAGGCTCACTCTCCTCCTCCAATCCATCAACTGTAGCCAAGAGCATAGTCACTTCAGACCTCTCAAAGTGAGGTTTGAGGCAGTTCACATGTAGGACCCTCAAAGGGTTCTGTGAAGTCTGCAAGTTCACCAGGTAGGAGACATCACTCTTGCGCTCCACCACCTCAAAAGGCACAGTCCACTTGTCCTGGAGAGCACACAGCTCCACTGGGGCCATGACCCACACTTTCTGGCCAGGCTGAAACTCAACCAGAGTGACTTTCTGGTCGTACCAGCGTTTCATTGCTTCCTGGCTTGCTTCCAGGTTTGCCTGAGTGAGCTTCCTGAAGTGGGCAGTCTGGTTTCTGAAGGCTAGCATGTAGCTAAATACATCCGGGGGGGGCTTCCTGGGAGCTTCCTCCCAGACCTCTTTCACCAGACTAAGAGGTCCCCTCACAGGGTACCCATACAGTAGCTCAAAGGAGCTAAAACCAAGTGCCTTTTGTGGTACCTCCCTGTAAGAAAAGAGAAGACATGACAAGAGGACATCCCACTTATGCCTCATGGAGTTGATCAGAACCATAATCATGCCCTTCAGGGTCCGGTTGAATCTCAAAACCAATCCACTACCTTGATGTGGTAGGGTGTGGTGAACTTGATTAGTGCCATATAGACCCAGCCATTCCCTACGCTCAACATAAATCTCCTTGCTCAGTGTGCTGAGGGTAAAGAAAGCGGATATTGGAGGGTGCTTATTTGGTCACTTGCCACTCAGGGGTATATGTACAAGAACTGCCACTAACTAACGCTAACGCTAGTTAGCTTCAGTTTTCTTAACACAGCCTATCACCAAAAGTTATCGCCCTGTTAGCGATGTATTTACAATATGTCGCTACATGGCGATAGTTTCAGGTAGCCGGAATGAAACTTTCGCTAACACTAGCGTGAAAGCGATACAAATTCTGATGTTAGCGGGCGAAAACTGACGAAAGGCCCATTAGTGGCAAAATAATTCACGTTAGTCAGCCCAACGTGACTTTTTTTTGCCTCTAGAGGCACAAATAGCCTATAAGTCCACCTCCAATGAAAAATAGGAAACAAAACCAATGGAATGCAGAATGGAGCAGCCAGGGCCAAGTGCAGCACAGATCAACAACCCCCCAAGCCCCCCAACACCCAGGATGACCAGCCAGAGTCCCAGGGGAAGTGGAAATTTAGGGCTACAATCATGAAAAGAGGCGCATCGCTGGGCAAAACCAGTGATGAATCACTTATCATTACGCACTCCTTGCAACACCATGGCATCCAAAACCTTGAAAGCGCGGACAGTCCCCGGAGCCTGGAGGCCTCGCTGGGCCTGCGTCTGGGACCCGGAGTAGGATGCCGAGGTGCTGTGGAGTTGCTGGGCCATAGCGGTAGACATTGAGGCGTCGGCGATTGCCCTTACCTCGTGGTGAAGTCTGCCAGGTCGCATGGAGACACGCTGCTGACCTCTGTGAGAAGACCGCCTGGTGCCCCTTGGAGCTGTGAACGGTAGAGGCGCTCCTGCGCACCAACGTAGGGAGGTCTACATCGCATACCATGCACCACCACTACACCGGGGTGCACGGAAGAGATTACCAATGGTGGGCGGCGCCTCTCTGCATCACAGGCTGGTGGATGTTGCACTGGCCGGACACTGTGGAGGGTGAGGCCCCTGAGCTGCGCTGAACTTGTGTGGCTGGAGCGCTGCAACTTCACGCCTTAGGGGGCCCTGTTGCATCATCTGCATCGGGAGGTTCCCCAGCGGTCTTGGTGGCGACTGCTGTACCCAGGCTTGTGAAATACCACCTGGCTGAGGCTACTGCTGGCTGAGTCACAGATTTGGAGAGAGTGCAGCGGCTTGCGCCACAGTGTCACTATACAGGTGAGGAGAAGGTGGTACACGTAGCGGTTCACTGACAGAATATCGAACAAAAAATATCGTGTGGACAGAATATCGTGTCCAAAATATCGAGGACAAGAATATCGAGTAGGTAAGTGCAAATAGATAGGTATAAATTTACTATTCTTAACTCCAGATCTACGTACCTTGAAGATATATATATCGTCAAAGTACATATATGTGGAGTTATATATAGTAAAACTTTACTTACCCATAAGCAATGACCTTCACGATATTCTTGTCCTCGATATTTTTGACACGATATTGTGTCCGACGATATTTGTGCTTTCGATATTTTGTCCACCCACCACGCGTAGCAGAGGAGGCCCAGGGGTCGAGTCGGGCCCAGGCCTAGCACCTGTGGGTGACGCACCCTCAGTGGCGGCTCATCTGCTATGGCGGAAGAGCGTCCACTGCTTTCAAGCAGTGCAAGAAGAGGAAACATAACATGATGATAACTTTCTGATGTACTCATGCTATGTTTCCTTTGCAGGCGGGAGGGTGGGTGGGGCTGCTCTCCTCACGGAGCAGGGCAGGGGCGGAGTGGTATGCCCACTCAAGTGCACAGTGACTGTTTGGTCAGCCCTCTCAGGCCGCCCAAAGCAGTCATGCGCACATCCCTATTCTCAATGCAGGCTGCATTACAGCCTGCATGGAGAACATGCCCACCCCTCCAGCCCCTGGCTGAACGCCTTGTCACGGCGCTCAAGATCAATCACAATGCCCCATTGCAGCATTGTGATTGGCTTAGGGGAGGGAGCCTGGCTGGCTGCTTCCTGTTCTTGGAAGCAGACTAAGGAGAGCAGGAGCACAGAAGACACGGGACCGGGCCTCGAGGTAAGAATTTAAAAAAATAATATTTACAACCCCCACCACCCCACGTCCCTGCCCCCTCCTGTGTCCTTTCCTGTGTTTCCAGCCTCCCAGCTGCTCAGCCCGCCCGCAGCACTATATAATGGCAGCCGCTGTGCGTCCATGCGCAGCAGGCGTACCACTGGTACGCCAAAAGCAAGTCCATCTGCGTCCGTCTGCCCCGGGACCAAGGACCCTTCCTCTCCGACACTCCAGCGCTACAACACCAGCATCCTCCTCGCCATCATCCCTGGATGCCACACCGCCTGCCATCTAGCAACACTGTAGAATTCTATTGCACCCCGCGCCTGTCGAAACTGCAAACGCACCTCTGCCACATAAACACAGCAGCGCCTCCTGCCGCCCAGCCGACTAACAACGCAGCTGACCGGCTCAATTGCATCCTCCTCAACGTGCAGTCCCTCCACAAACACGCAGCAGAAATCTGAGACCTCCTTGACGCCACCTCTTCAGACTTCGCCTTCTTTACGGAAATCTAGACCAACCTCTGCTCTGGACTGGACATCACCATCCACGACGGCTACAAATTCACCCGCACGGACCACCTTGAGTGGCCAGGAGGAGGCATTGCCACTGTCTGAAAAAGCACACTCCGACTGACCACGCACTCAAATGACCCGATGGTGACCATGGAACACGTCCACTTCCAGATCCGGACCAACCCCAACACCACCTACCGCAGCACCCTCATCTACAGGGCCCCCGGGCCATGAACCCTCATTCATCGATGCCATTGTAGACCTCATCGCACCCCAGGCTCTCCCATACACCCACTACATCCTACTCGGAGACCTCAAGTTCCACCTGGACAACCCCCGTGACCAGAACACCACCCCCCTCCTGGGGAACTTCGCCAACATCGGACTCAAGCAGCTAGTCAACGCACCAAACCACACATGCTCAAGCCTGTCTTCTCCACCAGCGGGGACTGCAACTACAGCCACTCCACAGGACTCTCCTGTACCGACCATCATTGTTTACATCACGCCTTCACCACGCCCACTGTACACCATCGCCATCATTGCCCCCCCCCGTCGCAGCTGGATCAAGGTCACCAAAGAACTTCCCTTCAACTCACTCAGCACCACTGTTGCAGACGCCAACACCACAGCACGCAACCTTCACCGATAGATCTCTAACTGCGCCGACACCCTGGCACCCCTCAAGAAAAGACAGGCCAACTAGTCCAGCCCCACCTGCAGATGTCTCGAGAAGAGATGGAGCCACAACATCAATCAACTCCGCAACACAGTCACCCTTGCACCATGGTGCAAGGCTGCCTGCGTTGGCGCATGGCAGACATTGTGCGCCAACGAAGGGAAAAAGACAGGGGGCCTTATTCATGAGCCCCTTCTGACAGTTTCACCCCGCCGGTGCGTCATTTTCTTGACGTACTTGCAGCGTGATCCTTGCACCACGTTGCGCCGTATTTGCAAGGGCACAGGCATATGCGTGACCTTGTGAAGCCCTATGCCACATTATACCTACATCAGGTATGATGTATGCAGGGTGGGCGTTCCCATGCAACAAAGCCTCATAGGAGTGGCGCAGTAAAATCCATCAGATTTCACTGCAACAATTGTAGGATGCCACTGCGTCAGTACCTTACGCCTGCCTCATGGCAGGCGTAAGGGTAACGTAGTGCCACAGGGATAGGCTGGCCCCATGCATTGCTGGAGTTGTGTCAGGCTTGTGACACAACTGCAGCAAGAGTGACTTTAGCGCTGACAGATATGTCAGGATTCCAGACGTATCTGTCATTAATTGCGACATGGAGCGCCATACAGTGAATACAGCGCATCGATGGTGTCGCAAGAAGGGCGTAGTGAAAAGTGTTACAACTCTGTTTTCTCACAGCGATGCAACACTTTTAATGAATGAGGCCCGGGAATGCGCCCTATCTTATTGATGGTGCGCATTCCTGCCCTGTAGTTTTGTTGCAGGGCAGCGCAGCAACATTCCTTGCAGCGCTATCCAGCACCAAAACCTTCTGAAATGAGGCCCCAAGTGTTTGCACCATTTTTAAGACCAGCTATTTTCTGGTCTTAAAAAACTGCCTCTAACTGGAGTTAGAGGCAGTTTTTTGGGTTTCGCACCATACAAGGAATTCCTTGTAAATATCACAAAGTGGGGTTAGCGGCAGTTTTTGCACGGGAACGCCTACCTTGCATCTCATTTTCGTTAAGTCCCGCTAACAGAAGTGGCGATCCTAAAAATTCACGTTTACGCCGGAAAACTGCAGCTAACTGCAGTTAGCGGAAACGTGTAAATAGGGCGATAAAAAAAAAAGCCGCCGTAATGTCAAAAAATTGATGCTACGGCGGCGTTAAATCCTTGTACATATGCCCCTCAAACTCAGGAATGCTCTTGCATTAAGGTTCAGGTACTTGAGTCATCATTTAAGTCTTTAGGTAAGCACTGACAAGCTTATTTACAAGGCCCTTGCACCGCCGGTGCGTCACTTTTAACATAGAAAAAAGTGACATAGCAGTAGCGCAAGGGGCTTGTAAATAAGCCCCTGAATGTCTTGCCATTTCCGTTTTCCTCAGCTGTTTTTCACCAGCGCAAGGAAGTCCTTGTTGTGTCGGTGTGCTTTCTAACCAAAATGACACAACAAAAGGATAAAGTCCCACTGGGGTTAAATAGAAGAGAATCATATGGTAAGCAAATATATTTGTGGATGTCTGCTTGCACCCTAGATCCAAGGGAAGGAGTCTGGTTCTCACCATGTTATCTCCCAGATCACTAAAATAGAGTTTATATAAAGTGGGACCAGCACACTATCCTGCTGGACACTACTGCCTAGTATTGGTTCTGCCAACTCAATCGGTAAATCGCAGGATTTGTGACCAATAAAAGTGTTTTTGAATATAGTAAACCCATTTAGGTGTTTGTACAGGACGGTGTTTCTGTTGCAAAGTGCTGTGGAATGTTCTCTCTGTGGAGGTGCTGTTCTCTTTCGGTTTCGGATCTTTATTGATTTATTTCGTCTGTGTAGCACACTTTAAAAAAATGTTTATTGACTGTTATTTAGAACACAAAACCTCTTCATACATATAACAATATAACAGGATAGTTAGTAGTAACAGCAACATATTGATCCTTGTATATATTATGAAGTTTCTAACCAAAATCAAAAATCACTAGATCACAAGTGGTCGTCACCAAATACATGCAGCATATAAACTGTATTTTCCACAAAGGAGGGGCGGGTCTCCCCAGGACACCGATTTCAAGGTGCAGGCTCTGTTTTTAAGTGATGATCCTGCTCTTGTAGAGTGAAGCGTCCCTAGTAGTCTGTTTTCTGTGTGGGAGAGCAGTGTTGTGGTAGCAATACTGAACCTTGTTGCAGAGATGTGTGTATTTGAGAAGTTACAGAGTGGTTTCTATTGCAGGAATGAACCTGTGTGGCAGCTTGGTATCTCTTTATAAAGGTGCACCCTATGTAGCAGTGGTGCGTCGGTAGCAGAGCATCTATGTGGTGTAGTGATAGTGGAGAAAGATCTATAGTAGAGTTGTCTTAGTAGAATTGAATGGTATTCATAGAATAGCATCTCTTTAGGAGATCCTCCCCTGCACAGCCGGGCGGATCTGTAGCTGCGATGTCTCTGCAGCAGGTTGATGTTTTCATTGCAGAGTGGTGTCCCTTTAGTAGAGTTTTTGTAGCAGACCTTCTACGGTGTGTAGAGCAGAGTAGTGTTTCTGTAGCACCATATAAACATCGGTGTTGTTGTCTGTAGTAGTGATGTCTGTGGCGTTGATGAATGACTTGAAACACACAATGTAGATCCGTAGACTCGACTTCCTGCAAGCTACCTACCCGGTGCGACGCCTTATAGGTTGCAGGTTCCCCAGAATCCAAATATAAAAATGGAAGCTGAGGGAAGAGTTTATGTTTATGAATTTACAGCCTGTAATCCAGGTTCCAAAGGGCTTCATGCTTCTCTAAAAGGGCTTTCGGTGGACGTTATGTTACTTTTAGAAACAACTAACAAGCAAAAATACCAAATCACTATTGTTTTGAAACAGCCACTGACAGTGTGTGCATCCAAAGACAATAGAGAGGCACCCAATTAAGGTGACACAGTGCGCATGTAAGGAAGTAAGAGGGCCATCTTGAGTTTGGCTGATGTGACGTATCCCTCAAAGAAACGAGGGTTGCCCGCACCCAAAATAAAGCTGGGGAACTACTGTATTTCAGCAAGGGGCTCCTCATCTGACTGCCCTGTTGGAACCCTTTGACCCAGTGACCATCCACTGGATCACAGAGGGAGTCACAAGGAGAAGCCAAGGGCTATTTGAGCATCAGTGATCACCCCTGAAAGGCCGGCACATTAATCAGACCAATGGTATATTTGATCAGTACATTTCGTCCACTGGTTTATTGAGCATCATATTATTAGAAAAACTAAAATACTTTAGCAGAACCCTCTTTATTTGGAATCTTCAAATGGTTGGCACACCTATGTATATGGAAGCATCCAGGCTTATAGTAGCACCTGTTTCAATTGTATTTTTTACTTACTGGCACAGAAATCGTTTCTAGCTACTATCTGGCTGGAGCAGACCTTCTTACAGTACTGTATAAGACATGCCAGGCTTCCTAAGTGGCACCAGTATTTACATGCTGCCCATCCTGCGTTTTGCATGGGACACACACTTCTTAAATGCACGCGCGATGAAATGTTACTCCATCTACTGCATAGATATATGTCATTGGTTTCCATTCAGAAATGCTTGTTAAACATGTTTTTGACCAATATGTCCTGAAAATTGTACTGTAAACTGCTTGCTTGACCACATGTGTTCCAAAATTTTCTTGGGTGGAATCGCACCACCAAAACTCCCTGGAAATAGTAGGGTTCGCTCACCACACTTTTAGCTGTAATTTGGGGCGTGTCCACTCTATTGTACAGGGCTGCCTTGGACTCTCAGCCCATCCATGACAGGTTCATAATTAGTATATGCACACTTCGTCTTGTTAGCCCCCGGCAAAAGTGGCCAACCTTTAGGTGTCCAAAATCAGCCTAATGTTTCAAGTTATGCATCCATAGTGAACACTCTGCTTGTATATGGTGTGGAGAGTGATACATGCAAGTACTTGGAGAGGAAGGGGTTTTAGGGCAAAGCTTCCCAAACAATGGGGGTTGGCGAAGCATTTTATATTTGCACATCAATTCAATATCATACTCCTTGCGTTTGTAGCTCTTCGATGCAGTGGAATAATGCATAATAATGGGGTCTCCCTGCAGAATGTGGTGAGAAGGCACCTGAAACTCCGATATCTCACAGATATCCATAGACTTTATGCTGAATTGCGTTGCATGGAATGCAGGGGCTTGCGTTACACTGCTGCCTAAAGGTCCACATCAATATTAAGTTTGTCTTAAGTTAAAAATATTCCTCTCATGGTCAATTCGTCATCATTTCTGTTGTGTCCTGTATTGTGTGTAAGGGGCCTCTAGTGGTCAACCCCAGACTCCTTTTAAGTATTACACCATCTGGTGGGTATGGCTGGTTGTGGTTAATAAAGTTTGTGATGCAGTGCGTTCAGTTAACAGTTGCATGCTGAAGAATAAAGACATGCAAACCAGAGCTCAGTGTGTGGTGTGGTCTGTTACATGCTCTCGGGCTAGGGAGGACGCTCCAACTGGCAACAAGAGTGGGATATGTGCCCCAAGGATACAAGACTGCTCTCCCTGAGAGTTTGCCATGGTTCAGCAAACTGCTCATCCATGCCATATGCTCCCCAAGAAGCGGTCTACAGTTGGCATATGTGGAGTCAAAGTGCAACTCCAGCTTTTGAGAGGCCCTCAAAGAAGGTGAGCGCCCTCCGGAGGAGCACAGTCAGTATGCCTGCCAAAAATCTACTGGTAAGGCCAAAAGATGAGATACTGCACCACAGCATACCACAGAGCCAGCACTGATGCAAAGCAGAAATGCTAAAGACGGTGACAACCAGGTATGAAGTAGTGCTAAAGGCAGCCACAGTCTAGTGGAGGAAAGTGCTAAAGGCAAAGATGACAAGGCACAGAGAAACGCTAAAGGCAGCGACAGCTAGGCGCAAGAAAACGCTAAATGCAGAGACAACTAGGAATAGAGAGTATAACTGTACTTACCGTAGCGAAGTGGAAAAGTGCCACCCAATCTCCAATCAAGACTTGGCCGGGGACCGGTGAGCTCAAAGTAGAACGTGGCATCCACAATCCAAGCATAAGCACGGGGTTGTGATTACGAAGCCGTTGGTCCCGGCAGAAGGGACCACAGAGGTGGCTCTGGTGGCACTTAGCGCAAATCAAAAGCTTTAAAGCTCTCCAATGGCTGTTGAAAAGAGCACTAAATATGGCGCCGCCGAATTCCTGAAACCACCACCGCCATTCGATACCACCAAAAAGCAGAATATTGGGGCCAGATGGACTGCCTGGATCAAAACATTCGATGACTTCATAGATGCTATAGAAGAAGCAGATGACAAAACGATCCTCAAATACTTAAAGAACCTCGCAGGCGATGGAGTAAAAGAAGTGATAAAGAAGATATCACAAGCTGATGAAGTATCACACCGTCAAATGAAGAAGACATTGGAAGCCAAGTTCAATCCAATGCCGAATGTCGACTATGAAAGGTACTTTTTCAACCAAGTAAGACAGCAACCTGGTGAGATGATGGATGAGTTTGTTGAGGGACTTGATACGCTTATAAAGCACTGCAAGTTCAGTGAATTTGATGATGAAGAAGCCGTGCAACTAAGAGTTATCGATGGTTGCTTCTCCGATTCATTCCGATGACACATGCTGCAAAAAACGCTCAGTTTGGAGGAAGTGCTCATGGCTGCAAGAGCGGAGGAACATGGTGATCGACAGGCTGCTGATATGGAAGCTGGAAAAACCCAAAAGGAGTCAGCAAGCAGAGGCACACAGAGTGATGTCTCCGAACAAAAATAAATTGATTTTCTGCTGTGGATTCTCCTTCCCACATGAGATAAAAGTTCCGCCATCAGACTGTTATGCAAAGGCTGCGGGGAAAAAATCATTTCATAACGGTTTGCAAAGCAAAAGAGAAACTAAGTACGCTACGCAGGGATGATAAGATGGACACCAGAAAGTTCCAGAAGCACTCTAGCCACTCCCACAAGGCCAAACGGAAACATCGACTAAGGCAAGTGGTAACGAAACGAAGTCGATTATTATCAAATTCATCTTCCAAAGGTTCTTTAACATCATCGTCACATGACAGTCAGGAAGATGATTTTGTGATGGTGATGTCAGTCACAGACCGACGTGCACATGTAGGATTGGCCGCTTACAAGGAACACAAATCTAAAAAGAATCGCCACACGAAGCAACAAAGTTCATTTGGATATAGTCCTAAAATCTTGCTCAAGGTGAGTGGTTGCCCTACAACTTTTATTATAGACAGTGGTAAGTCAATAAACATCATGCCGGCAGAAAAGTACAAAGAACTATCTCCGATACCACGTCTCACACCATCGACAACAAAGGTGAACACCTGGGCAGCTTCTACGCCCTTGCAGAGTCAAAGATCCTTTGTAGCGATCATACGGCACAAGAAAGAAAAAGACAGTGCAATCGCCAATTCATGTCCTCCAAAGTACGTTCTTGAGTGCATGCTTATTAAGTTTCGCAACTGCTGCTGACATGGGACTGATCTCTATTAACTACAACTTGAATGCCCATTCTGAAAAAGTGAGTCAATTCCCAAAATTATTTCATGGACTTGGAAAACTTAAGACAATGAAGGTGCAGCTTCACATTAATGAAGTCATTCGCCCTACTGGTCCAACGCCGTGAGTTTCACCCATTGTGGTGGTGCCAAAAAAGGACACTGGAGGTTCAGTGTGCATTTGTGTTGATATGTGACAGGCCAACAAAGCAATCGAAAGAAAAAGACATCCAGGTCCACACATTGCGGACATGATCACGCCTTGATTTGAACAAAGGCTATCATCAACTTGAACTGGAAGAAAACTTTAGGTACATTACTACTGTTTCAACTCATGTTGGTTTGTTCAGATATAAGAGACACAGTTTTGGTGTGTCATCAGCTGCAGAAATCTTTCAAGATGGCATTCGTCGTATAATTCAGCCTGTCACACATACTTTTACCTACAGTGATAATATATTGGTGTTTGGGGCTACACGAAAGGAACATGATAAAGCACTCAGTCAAGTTTGCTATCTGATTGCTGATGCAGGTCTCACACTAAATGCAGAGAAGTGTGAGTTTCACAAAAACAGACTTAAATTCTTTGGGCATATTTTCTCTAAAAAGGGAATGACTCCTGACCCCGAAAAGGTACAAGCATTGTCATCTACTTGCCCTCCAGAAGATGTGACCATGCTGTGATCCTTCTTAGGCTTGGTCAGCTACTGCTCCAGGTACATTTGTGATTTTGCCACTGTGAGTGCCCCTATAAGAGAACTAACAAAGCGAGATGTTCCATTTGAATGATCATCTGAATGTGACCAAAAGTTTCAAGAACATAATAAACACAATTGAAAACACAACTGAAATGACTTACTTTGATCTGAAATTGCATACAGAGATTGTGGAAGATGCAAGCCACATAGGGTTGGTCGTGATCCTAGCTCAACACAATGGACAGCCCGATGCTCAAAGACACACTGTGGCCTATGCTAGCCAGAGTCTATCTCAGACCGCATGCACTTATTCTCAACCTGAGAAAGAAAGCTTTTTTTTAAAGAAACCTTTATTTTTCAGTTTTATATAACAAAACATAGTAGCGGTAAGAGTGTGAGTCACAGCACGCGGTGGGTAATGCACGGGAAAGGTCACTCCATTACATCCAGCATTCACTCGTAGTTTGATATGTGCACGGGGAAATAGGTTGACATCCCATAACTGACATTTACCCCAGTCCCTAGGGGTGGGGGGTTCGCTCCCTTCACAGGCTGATTGCCATGACCCTCACTGTTGTCAGAACTGTCGCTATCCTCAGTTGTTGAGGCAGAGTTGGGTTCCAGGAGCCTATCATACAAACTTCGCAGTACAAGGATCTCCTCCCCCACCTTATCATCTTGTCTGCTTAGCTTCATATCGACTTTTTTGGCCAGGACCACTCCGCTATGTCCCTGTGCCAATGTTCTATCTCCAGGGCATGTTGACCCATCCAAGTGACGACAACCATGTGTCTAGCCAGCACCAGCACCCTAAGAAAGAAAGCTTAGATGTAGTATGGGCGTGTGAACACTTTCATGTGTTTCTGCATGAAAAGCATTTCACCCTTGTTACGGATCATCAGACGTTGCTCACCCTTTTCGGAAATCCGAAAGCCAAAATGCTCCCTCTCATCGAGAGGTGGGGGTTGCATCTGCAGGAGTATGATTACACTTTTGGGCACAAACCAGGGGAGGATCAAAACCCTGCAAACTACTTTTCACGAGTGCCGCTACTATGTCATAGTACAACATCCAAAGCGGCTGAGGCCTACATCAATTTCATAGCAAAGTGCCTCTGCAGCTCTTTCTATTGAACAGATTCTGACAGCTACTAGTACTGACAAAGACATGCCTAAGCTTAAGCAAATCATTTCATCGCAATCATGGAGGAAACATACTAGACCTCTTACAGATGATGTTGAGTACCAGAAATTCAAGAATGTTCAGGAAGAACTTTCTGTTACACATGATGGTGTCATACTAAGAGGGGCAAGAATAGTTATCCCTGAAAGCCTGAGGCAACAAGTTATTGAACTGGTACACAAAGGACATTGTGACACTGCTGCATCTAAAAGAGCCCTCAGGGATCAAGTGTGGTTCCTGCGCCTTGATGAACAACTTGAAAGGGAGCTGAAAGCTTGTCATCTGTGCAACTGTCAATCTCCCAAGTGCCCCTAAGTGGGAAAGGTATGCCCATATGTGGGTCCCATGCTCACTGTGCCACTGGATTAAAGCTAGCCTGGCTGATGTGGGGTGATACCCTAAAAAGCAGTCTCAGAATGCTTGTTTCCGGTCCATGGAGGACCTGACCTGGCAGTTCTGGCTGGACTGTTCCCATGGGAAGAAGGGTCAAGACTGATTTGCATATGGCTGGGTCCAAACTGGGGAGGCGTGGTGAGCAAAGAAACAATGGATTAAACCCAGATGTGTGACTGGGAGTGAATGTTTGATTTGTTCAGCATTCCACCCATCATCTGTTTTTTTTTGCTTTTGTCGCCCTACCTGGGAAGGGTATGCCCAGATGTGGGTCCCGTGCTCACTGTGCCACTGGATTCAATCTAGCCTGGCTCATTAGCGGTGATATCCTGAAATCGGTCCAAGGATGCTGGTTTCCGGTCCAGGGAGGACCTGGCCTGGCAATTCAGGTTGGACTGTTTCCATAGGGAGTAGGGTCAAGATTGATTCGCATATGGCTGGGTTCAAACTGGGGTGGCGCGGTGAGCAAAAAAACTATGGGTTACACCCAGATCTGTGACTTGTTCAGCATTCCATCCATCATTTGTTCTTTTTACTCCCAAATGACCCAGCACCGGCTGAACATGTCTTATCTTCCTAAGCAGGCCTGGGAGAGGATTGCTGTTGACTTCTTCGGACCCCTCAGTACTGGACATCATCTTGCGGTAATTGTCATTGGGTAACACATTTTCTTCTAGTGGAAGATTTAGCATCAACCTCACATGACAAAGTCATCAAGAGACTGGATGACATTTTCACAGCATGGGGTATTCCTTCCATTCTCAAATCTGAAACGGTCCACCTTTCAATAGTAGAGAGTTCAAGGACTCTCTTAATCGCTTAAACATCAAACATCAGAAAAGTACATCTCTCTGGCCACAGGCAAATGACATTGTTGAAAGATTTATGAGTACTTTGAAAAGGACGGTTCAGTGCACTGCGCTGGAAGGAATCAACCTCAAGTCAGCTTTGCACCCAGCCCGCCGTGCATACAGTTTCACTCCTCATTCCACAACAGGAGAAAGTCCTGCCACCTTGCTGTTCAGGAGACCTCTTGGAATGAAGATATGACAATGCACCACCAGTTGGTCAATAGACCCTGATGAGATTTGTGTCACTGACACCTCTTGCAAATGCAAAATGAAGGCTTACGCCGACAAGCGCTGATGCACTCGAGACACAATCTTCGAAAAAAGAGACCGAGTTCTTATCAAGCAAAAGCAGACACACAAGACTGACACTCCGTTTGATGCTGAACCACTAAGAGTTATGTGAGTAAAGGACATATGGTAACTGCCCAACGAACTGTGAAATCCATAACCAGAAACTCATCACACTTTAAGCATTTGTCTCAATGTTCATCGGCTCCAGACCTCATGAGTGAGGCAAGTCCACCTGAGTGCTCAAGTCAAGCATCCGACTCTTCTACAGAGATGCCAGATGAAGGCGCCCCTTCTCTATCACATACACCTACATCTTGAAGACTCGTGCAAGCACCTCGACGGCTCATCAAGGAGTTATAATGTGTATATATTTGTTCGTACTTTTTATTTAACTAAGGGGGAGATGTTGTGTACTGTGTTTGTGTGTATGAGGCCTCTAGTGGTCCTTGGCAGACTCCTTATAAGTATTATGTAATCTGGTGGGTGTGGCTGGGTGTGGTTAATAAAGTTTGTGGCACAGTGTGTTTAGTTAATGGTTGCATGCTGAAGAATAAAGACATGCAAACCAGAGCTCCGTGAGTGGAGTGGTCTGTTAGCTACATGCTTCCGGGCAGGGGAGGATGCTACAGTTTGCTAGGCTTGTCTATCAATGTTGGCATTAATATCATCTTCCTGATCCTTTTCAGGCAACAGAATGAACCAGAACTCAGATTTTGTAAGGTTTAATGAGCGTTGCGCGTCCTGAGGTGAATTTCACTATCAAACACTTGAGAGAGTTTCATTTCTTTTTATAGCCTACGTCAGTAGTCTATCTGACCATGCGCACGCCACAGGTGTGACAGCGTCAGATGATAAATCTTTGCCTTCCCCTCTTGCATTTTTGCAAGTAGGTAATAGGTAACCTCTGTGTAGTGCGCGGTCTTTAATTATTATTTATTTTAGATGAATATGAAGCAATGTTTGGCTATTTTGGGCTCAGCAGTTTCCAGGCCGTCTCCAGGCACCTCTCAAACTGGGACTACATTTACTGGGCCAGATTTACAAGCCCCTTGCGCCACTTTTGCGTCATTTTTAACATGGGAAAAATGACGCAAAAGTGACGCAAGGGGCTTGTAAATCTGCCCCACTATTTTTTACGCAATGGAGCGCAACATAAAAAAAATGTCAGTGCTTCGTGGTGCAAACAATAAAAAATTGTGCAGCGTCATATTTACAAAGTCGTCTCGTGTCGATGATACTCTCAGCAGCATTAGCGCAAAAAAGACTGGTTTGCTTAACGCTCATCTCTGTGCAAAGGCAATCTAGCGGCGTGTAGCCAGGATTTGTCCTCGAGGCACACCCTCCACTACAAATTACTGCGTAAAGACACTAGCACAAGGATAATACATAATACTTAAAAGATGCATGTTTTAGGTATTTTACTCGAAATACTGCCTGCCCCGATGTTTGTGCCAGTCCTCACTGTGTGTATGGGTTTGATGCAAAAACATTGCAGTCTATTTTAGTTGAACTGACTTTGTATCAAATCCAGGGAGTGTTTGCACTATGATGTCTTCGCATAACTTATTGGGAGGTTGGCATTTAACAGCACAACGCAGGTCTCCTTTTGGTTTCATCATGGACGTGCCTGCAAAAACTTCTGTAAATCTACGTAGTAGTAGGTAGATTAATTAAAATAATTGCACTATTTTTAAACAAATATTAAAACATTTCTCACGTTAACCTCTTATATTACAAGTTAAAAAATCCCAATACATTAAACAGTAAACAAAGTAATTGCAAGCAAATTTCTGGATGCTCTACTAACTTACAAACACATTTAAAAATAATAAAAACAGAACCATTTGCTTATTTTAAAAAGCAACGAAATACACTTGCCCTGTGTTCTGTCAAAATTCTTTGTTAACTTTCTTTTAAATGCCAAGTAAAAATAATTTTTTATGCACAAATTGGCACTAGTACCTTATTACTACTGTTCAAACAGAATCTAACTCCATCTTTGCATGTCCTAATTCCTTGGCATATAAAAAGTTCATCGTCCCATCCATCAGTAGCTTTAAATATGTCCTAACGAATCCTTTTTATAGTGACATAATCGACATTCACCAGAATTGGCCAACTCTTTACTACAACCATTTATAAATTCATGTATGGGAAATAAAAAAAAGGTCGTGGAGATGAGACTCTGCTTACTAATTCTATTAAGCAAAATAGCACTGTTTAGTTCGATTTTTGTAAGACTCAGTGAGTAGTAAATCTGTGCATAGATCCTTCTGCATATAGTCTTCTCTGAGATTGCATCTGACATGCATAACAGCAACGAGATAAGGAATGTAGAGCGGCTAGAAGCTGTCTTCAACAACAAAAAGCTAGTGCAATAAATAAGAGTGTGCTTGCAATGATGCTTCAGTCAGATTTGAACGTTGCTACTGAAATGCAATTTATTTGCCCTATAGTTTTTTCGATACATATCTTTTCTGGCATCAGGTCTTCTTGAACGTTCACAGACTTCAGTCTGTCACAGCTCCTGCAGTAATTATGTTGTCATCCTGTCCTCCCTCCTAGAGGGAGCTGTTGATCAGGTTGGTGGTGAAGTTCTTAAGGTGAAAACCACTTGTCACATCACTGCTGAACAGCAGAAGTTGTGAAAACAACAAACCAGTTCCACGTCAGATACTTGGCTCTTTCCAACCTTTGCTAGATTTGGTTCAATGAAGTCTCATTCAGTGTATAGTGTACTACACGGCTAAGGAACAAAGCATGTTATCAGAGTCCAAGCACATGCTACCACAATGCAGTTGAATCCCTTCCTAGGCCAACAATAGTGAAGTGTACAGAGTAGATTGCTTGCCCTGAATATACCGATCATCAGTTACCTCAAGACTAGATAGTTTAGGAAAATGCACCAATTAAATGTATCTGTTAGTTCTTTAGGGGTTGTTTGATCCTGGAGGCAGAGTTTCCCTAAAGATGGTGGACAGTGAAATGTATTGATAGCTAGTTTCCCACTAATATTATGTCATTTCTAAATGGAACAGCACAAAAATATGTGATAGAGTAACCATTCCCTCAGTCAAAAGGGAAGAAACTTGAGGATAGTTTCAAGAGAGGTGATCAATGTTGACTAGTGGAGTACTGAAGAAAACCCTAAGGTGTTTCTGAACAAAACCCATGGATGCTCGAAGGCATGTAACATACTGTCTGAAAGAATTTATAGTGAATAAGATGGAGCATGGAGAATGAGAGGGATTCCATCATATGGAGCTGGTTATGCATGTTATGTCATTTTAGAATGATTCATCTTTGCTTGATTATGACATGATTGTCCAGTATTAGATCCTACCACGTCCAAGAAGGGCATGTAATCAAGCCGTCTCAAATTGGACCGAAGTATACTTCTAAACTTTCTTTTATTTCAGCTTCTAGCATTATAGTTACAATACAAAAGACAAAAGTGTCCCTTACCCTAGAAGTAGTTATATTTTATGCATAAGATTATATATAATAGATGCTGTAGTACCTAATTAGACCAGCATTGGAAACACATACATTTCCATCTATGGCCTAAAATGCAAATATTCAGTTTCTTTTCTGCTCCTCAGAGCTTTACTCAAACATTCAGATATTACCTAACAATGATGCTGCTTTCCATTAAAATATTCAATGAAGATATGATTCTGGGATAAATCTTAGACTGTGCAATTTTAGGATAGGGAACGTCGGACCTGCATTCTAATAGAATTCTTGATTCTCTGATAGAACATTGGGAAATGCAGAATCACCCTTTCACTGCTTGAATGTTGATCATCATCATCATCAACAGATCCCCAATTCAACCTTGTGAAACACTGCAAAAAAACAGACAGAAACATTGTCTAATACCTTTTTACTGCATTGACATAAGAGCAAGATATATCTGTACAAACAAAGAACAGCCTTTTAACATTTAGTAAGTATTGCAGCCCACTATGATGCCTGACTGCTCCGGTTGCCACAGCACTGGGATATGGTTCTGGATTCTGTTTAAAAATTTCATCAATTTTTGTTGTTGTGAGTAAAAATTACAGAAATCTATGTTACCTGTACTTGATGATATATACTTGCACTTGGTAAGGAATTTGATGGATTTGTAGAATAAGCTCTTAGGAGATGATGTATATAGCGGGACATTCCCAATCACTCATTGTAAGTATTTAGTAAGAGTTCACAAATGTCAGTAACACTCTCTTCAACATTTGGCTATTACCCTGTTAGATAAAGGGGTCTTGCTCTGATGGAACTCTTGGTTGTTTCGGGACATGACAGCTGTCACCCAACTACTTCATAGACTGAGGTGAGAAATGTCAAGTCCAAGAATCTTCCAAATTCTGGGTGATTCTTAAATCACAGTTTGCTATAAACTGAGTCCTAGAATGTGGTGAACTTACAATGTATGTGCTTTGGATCAGAGGGGATGATGCCATCTACAGCTTCCATCTCAGGCTAAATTCCATTTTAAACTGATTTTCTTCTAAAGAGGATGGAAGCTCTCTCAAAAATGTGGCCATGACGTCAGTGAGTACCTCAACCTTGAAACATCAAAGGTTTCTAGAATATAATAAACCATGCTTTCAGGTACACATTGTTAGACAGGGCTCGGGGAACACAGTGTCATAGGCCAATGTTGACTAAGAGTTTAAGAAGAGGATCTTTGCATGAGGATTACTTATTTATTAATGAGGAGAATGGGAATACCCAATTTAATGGATGTTTGCACCTCCAGCCCATCAAGAGACAGCAATTTATGATGATGTTATATGTTTCTTCATGACTTTGACTTAAGCATCAGGCCCACCCATGATCCACTCAGTAGGCCATAGTCTGGTAAGATACAGAGTATCTGCAAGTGTTGCCATGTGAAGAGTGCAGTGAGTCAACTTTTGTCTTGCTGTGTCAGGTGGCCACGTTCAGTCATTATCCATAGGCCTGTGGTGATCATATGCATTTCTTGTAAACAAAGTGTATACTTCTGCATTTAAGAGAGGCATGAATTCTGTATTGCTTGGTGTGGGTAGCCATACCTCGAACATTCTAGGTGAGTATATTGTATCGAGAGGGGATGCTTGTGAATGTATCAGGCATTATGTCCCTTGTGTTGAAGAATATATATCATATCTCCAAACCAGTAGGCCTGGACTGACTATGCATAGTGTTGTGACGGTCTGGTTTTCAATACGTGCACTCGAAGCACAAACTGCGAAAACCCCAACTTCCCACCCTTAATTGGCACCATGTGTCATGTCCATTTGGTAATCGGAGGGGTGCTATGCCGTTATGCACTCAGTTCTCTGTGCCCCACCACTGCATCATCCCCGTCCCCCTGCATCACTCTCCCCACCTCCATCTGGTAGGTTTTGCAACCATTGTTCCCCACTGGCCATGGAAACCAACAAAGGATATACGGATGTCCATCAGTTACTCAATCAAGTCTGCCCTCTTAGGCGTCAGCGGTCGGCCGTGTCGCAAGGTCAGCAAAGCCTCCTCCTGCTCAGTACTGTCCAGATCTGTATGGGGCTCCTGATGTTGATGGCCTGGGGCTAGTGTACCTTTCAATCTCCTCCACTATCGTGGCCCATTCTTTAGCTGCTTCTTCTCAAGATGGCCGCACCATGAATCTTCTGAAGGGTCCTTGATTTTAAATCCAGGACTGCTTGGGAGAGGCGGAGTCACTGTGGCTTCGGGCCCCCTTAGCATTCAACCATCAGTGTACATCTGTCGGGGTTTCAAAAAAGTACACTTACCCATCATCTAAGACCCTAAGTTTGGCAGGGAACATCAGAGCATATCTTATGTTGAGACCTCAGAGGTGCTGCTTAACCCCTCGGAACGACTCTCTGCGGCGTTGTGTCTCAGTGGTGTTGTCTGGAAATATGCTCTCTTGACAGTTCCAATCACCCTTCCTCGTGCTCTGGTTGCTTGTAGGATGTGATCTCTATCCCGGTAGGTGAAAAGTCTTGCCACCACTGGTTTGGGGGGCACTCCCAGGGGCGGTGGTCAGCTCGGTATTCTGTGTGCTTGTTCCACTGAAAAAAAGTGTGATTGTTTACCAGCCAGTACCCTGTCCAGAAGCAACATTTCAAGATAAAGTTCCATACTGGGGCCCTAAGTAACATTATTCCTGCTAGACGACATTCGGCATCTACAGTTTTTAGTTTAGAAAAGCGCACTTGCTCCTGGAGAGCTTTACTGTGTGATTGCATGTCACTCACTGAGGGGCAAAACATTGGCAATGTTGACTCATTTGTGTCCACCCATTCCATCAGCTGTCTGTGATCTGCCCTCAGCAGTCCAACGTTAATAGCCACTGCATCTAATTTGGGCTCCAAAGTGGATTTCACATCCTGGACATCCTTTAATATATTCTCTGGCTGGGTGCTGCATTCCTGAGTTGCAACACCAGGGGTGGTATGTATTCCAAGAGTGGGAGCCTAAATCGCTATCATGGCATCAGGGCAGCCACGTGGCTCCCAGCTTTGATACTTTTCAGTTTCACCATGGTGCCAGGGAGGAACAGCGTCGGTGCCAAACCCCAAGCAGCTTCTTGCTGTGAGACGAACGGTGATTGCAAAGCTTGGGCACCCCCTTGTTGTCAAACTAAAGGCTGGAGGACCTCAACAGTCCCAAAACACCTTAGCCCAGCAACAACGCCACTCGTGAAGCAAGCCCTACCAGGCCGTGCCGGCTCTTTAGTGTCCCGCAGTGCTCCCAGGGTTGATAAGGTGGGCCAACACAGAGAAAGACAACACTAGACCCCCTGGTGCCAAACTATGCACACTCACCAGCGGGGAGGGTCCTCATCCACAGCACATGGGATCCTAATACAAAGCCCTGCTCTCCAATGGGGTCACCATCTGTTTGGGTCTCAATGAGGGAGCCTAAGTGATTGTGCTGAAGAAAGGAAGGGGGACGGTTGCTACACACCCAACCTCATACCCCCCACCCATCACAGCTCTTCCACAGGCCCCGCAACACCAGGGCCCAGCGCTGCCACTCTCCGCGGGGCCGATCAAGCGGGGAAACATGGGCAGGTCAACTTCGGATCAGTCTTGTGGTGCTGACCTGGCCGAAGGGGGAAGGAGATCAGCAGGCACCTGGGGGCAGGGCAGGCAGCAGGAGCCAGGGATCTGTATGCTGTGTCCACTCCCCGTCCCTTCAATAGGGCCTGATGTGTTCTGTCCAGGTCTGCACCATGGCATACCACTACCAACGGATTCTCCAGGCAGCAGCCAGCAGTCCCCAGAATTTCCAGGATTCAATGCAGGCGACGGGGCTCATGGCCTGTGGAAATCAGAATACCTGCAGGTGAAAAACAGCAGGAGCACGGAGCTGGTTGCCATCTTGACCACGCCCCCATAAAGTTCTATGTTATGCATGTTGAGCATATACATGTAGAGATAGTGTAAAAATATAGCAATTGGTCATATGTGCATAGCATTACTTAAGGGGGCATATGCAATGTACCCAGGTGCACTTTTGTTTACTTAGCTTAATATTCCCCAAAAAAGCTAGCAATGAACTTTGATATCTGGACAAGCACAAATTCACCATAGCAATGCTGCCAGAAACACATTGATCTCACACTGGGCATTAGTCATTTGCATCTAAATGAGAATGTCATCAATACTTTGCAAACCGTATGGTATGCATATGAGGGGACTATGACTCTTCTAGACAGAGTTTCAAATATTAGGGTCATTCGGACCTATTCAGGTGTTGGTTATAGGTTTGTTATGGTTCGTGGTGTATTACAAAAACAGTGATGTCACATAGGTTAAAACACACATAAGAGTGATTTCTCTAAATTCTTTGGGAAACTAGGGGCATATTTATGAAAGAGCTGTGTTGCCCTTGCGCCACACAACCAACGCAAGAGCGACACAACTCTTAAGTTTGATTTATCAAGCCAAGCAAGGCCACCTTGCGTGGTTTTGCGTGGCTTGCTAAATCTAGAGTAAGGCAACGCAGCGTAAATAGCATAGGTCCACCCACGGATTTTGTCACATTCCCAGATATATTTTCAGTGGTAGACCTGGGAATGCGTCAAAATGCTACGCCTCCCCAGGTGAGGCGTAACGGGGAGAAATATCTTTATTTCTCCTCGTTACTTCCTCTTTCTATGTGTGCTGTATTCTGCATAACACATAGAAATAGGAAAATGCCTCAGGGGATTGTTTTCCTGCCCAAAAACAATCCTGCTTACATCGCAGGCACCATTAAACCATGTTGCAAGGGTGCCTGCATTGACGCTAGGCAGCACATTATGCACCAGCACTGGGAATTGACAGGAATGCACCGTACATTGTTAAGTATGGCTCATTCCTGCCCTTTTCCTATCATACAGCGCAGCAAAGTGACTTGCTGTGCTGCGCTGGGTGATTTCTTAATAAATATGCACCCCAATGTGTAAGTGGTGAGGGATGGATGTTAAGAACTTAAATGGAATGGATATTTTAAAACAAGTAGGCAACTCAGGGTGTAGCCAGGGCAATACTGCCAATCTCTGAATTGTATGGCTTTATAGTTGTCTGGTGTACACCACCATCTTGGAAAGATACTAGACCCACATGGAAAGGAATTTACATATTTCTTGCTGGCACATGAGTTCATGTCATGTAGACACCACTTGTTGCTGAAACACAGGGGAATGGGTTGGGTTACTGGTTTGGACATACTCCCTAAGGCCAGGTCAGGTTATTCTCCTCTTCAGGTAGACTTGTCTATCCCAGATGTGCCACCTTGGAGGTGGTATTAAAGCTTTTTTAACAAATGTCTTGATTGACGCTGTGTTCAGATCTGAAATAAAAAATGCAGTGGCGCTTATCTTTTTTTAGGTTGATATTGGACTTTCCCCAAGTGCAGCGCGCTATGGGAGACACGTGCCCTTCTAATACAGACAACTGTCTTTGATAAATATAGACTGCCAGATTGCGGCTAAAATAACAGCATCTCTACTGCCATCCCAATGCTCTTGTTGGTTCTGCCAGACCAAACTGGCTTTGTGCTTGGAAAATCAACTCTATACAACCTCTGCATTCTCATTGCTCTTCCATATTGTTAGACTTGGCCCTCTCTACAGGGTCACCCCCAAACCTTTTGCCTTCATTCCTGTTTCTTGAGCTCATTTTTGTTGGCATTTAGGACTCTGTGCACTTTACCACTGCTAACCAGTGATAAAGTGCTTGCACTCTCCTTTAAACATGGTGAAATTGGCCTTCACCTAATAAGCACATTTAGTTTACTTGCAAGTCCCTAGTAAAGTTGTACTGTTCCCAGGGCCTGTAAATTAAATGCTACTGGTTGGCTTGCAGCGCTGATTGTGCCATCTACTTAAGCAGCCTTTTGAAACATGTCTCAGGCCTGCCATTGCAGCCTGTGGGCAGTGTTAAACTGTCATTTCATCCTGGTAAAAAAAACATTTTACAAAGCCTAAACATTCCTTTTAATACATATGAGTCACCACTAGGGTAAGCCCTAAACAGCCCAGGCAGCAGGGTGTGGTCGAATTAAAAAGTTGGATATGTATTTCTAAGTTTTACATGTCCCAGTAATGAAAAACTCTTTAAATTTATTTTCACAGTTTCAAGGCCTACCTCTCCCATAGGATAATGGGTCACCTTATAAGTGATAATGTTTGATTGGGAGTAGTTGGGAATGTCGAGTTTGGTCTCTAAAGAATTGTAATTTAATGGTAAAGTAAGCTTTTGAATCACACTTTTCTGAAAATGGCTCTTTTACAAAGTTGTCATTTTCTGGTCCTAACCATTTGGTGACAGTAGCCTGCTCCTGGGTCACAGGACTAGATGTGAGTGGCAGTTGGCCTTTGTGTATTCCTACCAGACAGCCACACAATAGAGAGACTAGATGCTGGCAAGATGGGTCATCTCTAGCAGGATGGGGGGCGGAGCTGTCACTTGCACTTCAAAGGAGGCTGCCTGAGCACACTCACAGAGGGTTTCACATTAGTCTACTGTGACCACCAGGCAATCTGTGGCCAGGGCAGGGAGGAAGGAAACTCCAGACACATCTGTAGAGGGGAAACTCCCTTAGCTTCTCCCAGGTATAAATATTGGACCCTCAGAACAACTCTTCAGTACACTCTTGGTACTGTGTGTCAGGAATGCTGGTCCCGCCACGATGATTCGTGGGTGCCGGCAGAGGAGTATAAAACTCCTCCGATCCCATACTGAAACACTTCGCGTTCTAGTGTTCGGGATCGTTCCTCACTTCTGGGTCACTTACCTGATGTGCTTCTGCTTCCTGCTCTTTGTCTTGTCGCGTCGCGTCTTCCTCGTGATCCCAAGCGTTTCTCGAGTCCCTCGGCGGTTCAGCAGCATTCCTCCTTGTCGGCTCCTGCGGTGCTGCATACCTGACTTCCCTGCAACAAGAAAAGACTCAGCCTTCACTGGCAGCTGGACGGTAACAGCGCTTTTGCTCTGCACATGATATTCTTATGCTTAAAAGTGCCATATACTTATCTGTTGGGAACCTGGTCCCTGGAGATTCGTTTTTTCCATTTAGATATTTTCTTTTTCTTTCATTAATGGACTGCACCAGAGTATTCCTGAAAAATATAGGAATTCTCTGTTATTTCTCCCTGACTCCAAGGAGGACCTAAGTAAGGCTCAAGAACTGAGCTTGTGTTTAAGTTATCTTTGACCAGTTATTAAGCAACTAAAGTTCTAATCAAGATACCTGTTTCTAAGTGTCACTTATAGTCTTAGGTGGGTGTTAGTGTGCTACCCTTCTTGATTTCTGTTCTCTACTTATGGGTGTACCTTACTGAGATTCTTCCTTTCCTTTTTTTTAGACAAAGACTATACCTCCACGTGAACCACTCTATTATCATTTAGCGGAAGAAGGGAATGTCTAGGTACTTGATAATTACATGTTTTCCTAACTATTAGTATTCACTGGTCACCTATTTCTTTATACTTACACACTCAATCTCTTTTCAGGTAGGGATTTATCGTGGTTTCCTTGTCCTATCCATGAGTGGGGAACGACGTGGGACATATTTTCTTTCCATCCCTATCTTCCCTTCTGCCCCCGGTTTACTGTTGTTGCTTTGACTCAGTTGGGCATAACAGTGACCTCTGGAAGTCGGGACCTCTCATCTTTGCATGGCATTCCTGCAGAAACGTGATTAAGAATCTCACACTGTGGATACTACAGAAGAAGGACTGCCCTGCTGCAAGAAGGACTACCCTGCTGCCTGGGGCATGCCCTGCTTGCTGAGAAGGTAGACTGGACCTGATACATTCATTCCAGGCTCACTGAAAAGGCTCCCAGATCAGCTGACTGACCTCCTGGGTAGAGCTACAGGTACATGACATGCTCCAGAGGCCTCCCTGCAACTCCCCAGCTAAGCTGCTGTACTGTACCTGCATGTGCCTGCAACTGGATCTGCCTATGCCCTGCTGCCCTCTACTGGAGTGAGTTCTTGATCGCCAAGTGGTGCCTTCCCAGGTCCTGGGCCCTTGGCTGGCATCAGTGAGCGCTCCTCCTGGCCTAACTGAAGGTTCCCCCTAATCCGTCACGAAGTGACGCGAAGGCCCACAAAGTCTCCGTGAATAGCTGACAGCCTCATTGGAATTCATGCCAAGTGAAGCAAAGACCGTAAAGACTCGCCACACAGCTACCAGCTTCATTGGAACCAACACCAAGCAACACAAAGCCCAGCAAAGCCTCACTTCACAGGTCATCGGAACAGACGCAAGGTGATGCAAAGCGTCATCGGAACTGACACCAGATGATGCGAAGCCTTGCAAAGAAAAGCTATTCAGACCTCGTACCAAGGATATAAGGCACAATCCTCAATGGGCCAAACTTGGTCCTGTGCCCAGCCTATGCTTCATCACGGTCAGACTGAACTATTGACTTTGTCCATGTCCAGCATGACCAAGTACCCTCAGTTGGTGCTTTACGGCTTTTGGTGCAACTTTTATCTACATCTTTCAAATTGCATATCTCCAGTTCTGCTGATTGGATTTTTGTTGTTCTGATCTCAAATAATTTATTAAAATTTAAATTGGTGTAAGATTTTTCTTATGTTGTGCTTTCACTTTATTACTGTTTGTGTGCTGCAGAAATACTTTAAACATTGCTCTGATTTAAGCCTGACTGCTTTTGTGCCAAGCTACCAGAGGGTTAAGCATAGGTTAACTTAGTGTCTTTTTGTGGTTCACCCTGACAGGGATTGTGGCTGTTGCTTGAGAAAGACTCACACCCCCTTCAACCAACAACCCAACTTCTCATACATATCTTGTTGACATACAAGTACAGGTGGTTGGAATGATATTAGAATCAGAGAAGGTATTCAACTGCCTGGAGTGGGGCCTCATGTAGGAGGCGCTTCAATATAGCACAGTAGGGGCTTACCTAATAAAACTCATCTCACTGTTGTACGCACTAAGAAATTGTGCTATAAGTTGTGCAGGATGTGACTCCTGTGCAAGTTATAGGTCCGCAATGGTCTCTTTACTGGGAACCAAGTACCCCATTGTACCACTTGATTCTTTCAAGGTAGAGAAGCATAGCAGTCTAGTGTCGACTCAGCGCAGAAGTTCTGGGCTAGTCATCCCCCTTAGCCGGCACACAACAACAACACTCAATAAATCTGGTCAGTCAGTGCTTTTTCTTTCAAAAAGGAAGAGTACATTTATTACACACACACTACTAAGTATATACATCATGTAGATGAAAATACCAGATGCAACATCACAATATAAAGGGGTGTCATTTTAACAGGCCTACTGGTTTTGTCAAGGGGACACAGCATTAATAGAAACAGTAATCACTTATTAGGTTTCAACATTAACATTAATAAATTCAAGAACCATATTGAAATGCATGAATTATTAATATATGCATTGTAATATATGTTAATAAAGCATTCAAATTCAAAGCAATAACAATAAACATGTGTTAGAGTGCTTGTTTAAATATTTCAGGCCACATAATGTAACCCCTCCAGTGGTCATGCGTACTTGACCCCAAGAGACTGAGGGTCATTTTTTAAATTGCTTTGGAGGTGGGCTGCTGCACTCCTGCAGTCCCCCAACAATCCATTTTAACCGTTAGTGATGCCCCTGCCATCGTGGGGACACTACAAGCAGCAAACAATATGCAAAATTCACACAGAGAGCACTGTGGGGTGATCTTCTGCCCAAAAAATGAATAATCATGATGAGCGGCTTTGTAAGCGCTTTGGCCACCCGGACATATTTCTCTTTGTTTTTATTTTTTTCTACTTGGTGCCCTGGTCCCACCTGGGGCACCCACAGGTGTCAAAATCATTGGAGGCCACAGATGGACTGAGGCCCCGCAATGTCATCCTCCTCCCTAGGGTCCTTCTCAGACAGGTGCAGGAGCTGACAGCAGTTTCTCCTGCTGTTGCTGGGTGGGAGCAGCATTGGTTCCTGGCTCCCGCCTGCGGCAGGAGCAATTCTGAGTGACCTCCTGCAATGAGCGATGGTCCTAGACTTATGTTAAATTTTAGTTGTCTGAAACAATCATAAACAGCATGAGGTACATATATAGTTTAAATCAATAATGTACCATTAACTTATTTAAAGAGCATTCAAATATATCCTCAAAATTCAAAGAAGGCACACACTATTGCTTTTTTGGTGACTCGTATTTTATTCGGTCACTTTTCATAACATATTATCATATTCAATGTTCAAGATAAAGGGGTGGTTGCTCCAAGGAAGTCAGCAAGTAGGGCTGGGATAGTATACAGTACAGGCCCCGAACAGGGGAGAGTGTCGATGTTTCGACCCTAGTGCAATGAGGGCAGTTTGTATCCTCTGCGAACGGGTCATCTTCGCACAGCCTGGGGGAATCCAGCTGAGCTACTCGAACAGACCAGCTGGATTCCCCCGGGCTGTGCGAAGATGATTCATTGAGACGCTGTGGGTGATTTTTCTCACCCATTGATTGAAGGTAAACTGCTGTTACCAAGCCGCAATTCTATTGCGGACCTTTAAATCCATAACTAGGGGCGGCACTTTTACTGTGCATCACCCATGATCAGTTGCTCCCCCATCCCTCCTTTCTGTCTTGAGGAAGACCCGTTCGCAGAGGATACAAACTGCCCTCATTGCACTAGGGTCGAAACGTCGACACTCTCCCCTGTTCGGGGCCTGTACTGTATACTATCCCAGCCCTACTTGCTTACAGATGAACGTTGTTTGCTAACTTTTGAGAAAGAACATAAAGAATAACTATGAATTAACCATTGGACAGGCCCTAATTTAGAACTGGTGCAATCATGAATCACGACCAGTTTTGCTTATGAGATTGTAATGTAAATAATGATGAATCATTGTTTTGCTTAATTGGATCCCCCTCTTGTTTATTCTATCTTACTTCACGAGCACTTTCTTTCTTCACATTTTTCCTTGGAGCAACCACCCCTTTATCTTGAACATTGAATATGATAATATGTTATGAAAAGTGACCGAATAAAATACGAGTCACCAAAAAGCAATAGTGTGTGCCTTCTTTGAATTTTGAGGATATATTTGAATGCTCTTTAAATAAGTTAATGGTACATTATTGATTTAAACTATATATGTACCTCATGCTGTTTATGATTGTTTCAGACAACTAAAATTTAACATAAGTCTAGGACCATTGTTTTTCTATACCAATTATTACCCAGGTCCATTGACTTCTATGGGTTACCCCATTATATCTTAATGGCTCCTGCAATGAGCAGCAGCAAAGCAGGAGAGAGCTGTCTCAACTTGCCCCCCTCAGTCCCCAGTCACAGGCAAGGAGGGTGGGCAGCGCGCCCGGTCAATACTGGCTTTGGTCCCAGGGAATGGGGTCCTTGGGATATCCTGGGATCAAGCTTCAGGGAATGAAGTCTCTGGGGCTGAAGTTTGGCTTGAGGAAGGGGCCGCATGCAAGGGGCCTCCCCAGGATAATTTAAAAAGAAATCCTTGATGCGCATACCCCAAGGCCATGGGTCTGCTGTGCCCACTGAGAGATGTGGCCATGGAAATGAGTATCCCTTCCTCTGTGGTCACCTGAGGTCACTCTGAACCAGTTTCCATCTGGTATTGGAACTAGCATGCCTAGAGGGTCAAATGAGGGGGCAAGCCCAGGTATTAGCTACATCTGCCTGTGACAGAGTAGGCCCTTTGAAGGTAGTAATGTTACTGGGCACAACCCCCGTCCATCCTGTCAAGGAAAGGACAATACCTCCTCCCACCCAAGGCCCTTTGTCCTTGTCCTGGGAGCAATTAATACATCACTATAGAGGAGTCATCCAGCATCTAGGTGACAGTTGGAATACTTACAGAAAGGCCTCTAGAGGCTTTAGAGAGGAAAAAGGTAACTTTTTTTTTTTTTAAAGTGCTTTATGCTTAATAGTTAGACAAAATTAAATTATACCAATAATTCAGATTTTTAATAACTATTTCGAGCTGCTACCAAAATTTAGGGTTTATTAAATGTAACAATGTAGCCCTGTGTTTCTTTATGGAAGCAGCCAGCCTTGCTGCAGTGAAAATAGCTTTTAGGTTTTGTCCACTGTGAAGACATGTGGAACATTCCACTTCTACATTTCCTACGTTTAAATACCTATGGGCAATAGGGCCTGCTTAGGGGTGGCTTATTAATTTTTAGATGGAAGGTTTAGGCCTGTCAAAAGTGTTATTTTTACAGGCTGAATTTGCAGTTTACAACTGTTACTGGCATGCTACCTATGTGCATCTACCAGGCTGAACATGACAGTAGTCTCGCAAGCGCAGCCTGCACATGTGTGCACATGCATGTGCACACATGTTCACGTGTCATCAGCCAAATGCACCTTGCCCTAGCTACACCATAGAGGCCTTAGCTTAAAAGGCAAACACTGGTGGTGAACACGCTCAGTCCAAATACCATGAAATTACCTTGAGTGAGACTCCGGTATTGAGACTCATCCATAGGAAAGGTCCAAAAAGCAGGTGATAAAAAGTGAAAAATTCTGGTGGATTAAATGGGCAGAACCCATTTGCAACATACACCTACCCCAGCGATCGTCTGCATTATTGGTATTGTATCCAGAGATAATAAAAAACACAAGGGCTAACAGATTGGGGACTCCATTGTCTCCACTCGTCTTTGTGTTGCCTCTGGAGTCACTAGTCTGTATTTCATGACTGATTCCTGCTGATGTAAATCTGTATAAAAGTATTGTTCAATGTGAAGGACCTGGAGTGAACTTGTTCCTACAAATATTAGCCATAAGTCAGGAAAGTTAGAGGTATTCCCACGTATGGAAGCCACACAAAGATCCAATTTGGAGTTTCCACTCCAGCGGATGATTGACTCCATAAAAACTTTGGGATAGTGGTTTACAAGGATTTGGATGCACTCAACAGAGAAAACTATGGTATTGCTATGAAGAAGTTGGAGTTTCAAACTAAAATGTGGATCCCTATTTCGATCATCTAAATTGTGGCTCTGACTACATTTCTGCATTGTGAGATCCTTGGTGTGGTTTCTCTTAACTTTTTGCCTTCTGACCTCCTGTTTTGCTGACTTAATTTTTGCTGGCCTTAGGATTCTGAGCACTTTACCACTGTTAACCAGTGCTAAAGTGCATGCGCTCTGTACTCTAAACATGGTAACATTGGCTTATCCACAATTGGCATATTTGATTTACTTATAAGTCACTAGTAGAGTGAACTATATGTACCCAGGGCCTGTAAATTAAATTCTACAAGTGGGCCTGCAGCACTGATTGTGCCATCCACTTCAGTAGCCTGTTAAACATGTATCAGGCTTGCCACTGCAGAGCCTGCGTGTGCAGTTTTAAACTGCCATTTCAACCTGTCAAGTTCACTTACTTGCCAGGCCCAAACCTTCCTTTTTAATACATATAAGTCACCCCTAAAGGAGGCCATAGGCAGCCCCAAGGTCAGGGTGCAGTGTGTTTAAAAAGTTGGGCATGTGCTTTTAAGTTTTACATGTCCTGGTAGTGTAATACTCTTAAATTCGTTTTTTCACTACTGTAGTGCCTATCCCTCCCATTGGTTAACATGGGGACTGCCTTATTGTATTGTATTGTATTGTAATTGCATTTATATAGCGCTTACTACCCCTGACGAGGCGTCAAAGCGCTTTTTCGACGAGTAGCACGCTACTCCGGGACCCATAGAGGATTAGTGTTGAATTAGTATAGTGAAACATGCAAGTACATTTTAAGTGGGGGATAGGTTAGTCAGTTATTTGGATTTGGAATGATAGCAGAAGGATAGAGGAGGAAAAAAGGTTTGTATTTATATAGCGCTTGTTACCCCCTGATGAGGTGTTGAAGCACGCTACTCCGGAAGCCCATAAAGGATTAGTGGTGAATTAATATGGTGAAATATGAAAGTAATTTCAGTGGTGGATATTAGTCAGTTATTTGGAGTGAGAAGGATAGCGGAGGGATAAAAAGGGAAGAAAGGTTTGCATTCATATAGCACTTGTTACCCCTGATGGGTGTTGAAGCGCTTTTCTGGCGAGTAGCACGCCACTCCGGAACCCATTAGGATTAGTGTTGAAAATTAGTATAGTAAAATATGAAGTAATTTGAGTAGTGGATATGTTATTCAGTTATTTGGGTAGAGAAGGGTAGGTGGCGGGATAGAAGAGGGAAAGAGGTTTGCATTTATATAGCGCTTGCTACCCCTGATGGGGTTTTGAAGCGCAAGTAGCACGCTACTCTGGAACCCATAAGTATTAGTGTAGTAGAGAGAGTAGAGTAGAGTAGTAGAGAGAAGTTTGAGATGAGTCAGAAGGTTGGGCTAGAAGATATATTGAGAGAAATATAGGCTGAGAAATAGGGTAGTGCCTTGGAAATGCTAAATTAAAAGAAAGTGATAAATATATAGATCCATAAGTACATTGAAAGTATATAGATACATAAAGGAGGTAAGTATATGTAGATTAAAGATATTGATAGAGGCACAGGATGAGAAATAGGGTAGTGCATTGGATATGCTTTTCAGGAGAAAAGTAACAGAGACACAGATCCAAGTACATGGAAGGTACATAGATGCACAATGGAAGTAAGTACATGTAGACCAAGGATGATTTTTATTTATTTATTATTTATTTATTTATTATTATTTTTTTTCCCCCTCTCAACAACATAATTATTCTACATGTTTATACAAAGCAATACACAAAGATAGGTACATGTCTATAGTGAGAACAAATGCTTATATACAGAGGGATATGCTGTAAATTTCTGTTTGCGTATGGTGCTTATGTGGGGAAGAGCCAATTCTTGAGTAGTTTTCTGAAGATAAGGTGGTTGTCGGTGGATCTTATGTTGGGGGTAAAGAGTTCCATAGTTTGGCTGCTTGAACAGAGAAGGATGTGCCACCCATGGTTTTTTTCTTGTATCTTGGGATTTTGAGGCGAGATGCTCCTTTAGAGCGGAGGTTCCTCTGTTGAATGTGTTTGGTGATTTTATTCCTGATGAAGAGCGGTCCCATTCCATGTATTGCTTTGTGGGTGATACAAAGCAGCTTGAACGTGGATCTTCTGGCAACCGGTAACCAATGCAGGGCTTTCAAGGCAGGGGAGATGTGGTCTCGCGGTTTGATATGCAAGAGTAGTCTGGCTGCCGAGTTCTGAATCCGTTGTAGTCTTTTCATGGTTGTTAAAGGTGATCCGTGGTAGAGGCTATTGGCGTAATCGAGTTTGGACAGAACAAGGGAGATGGTAGCTTGGACCGTGTGCGGAAATCCCAAATGAGGGAAAATTCGTCGCATCCACTCACCTCCGCTCACACTACTGATTAGAATCCAGTACTTAGCAAGAGACACCGTGTAGTCAGAGTCGTCCTTCGCCAGGAGAGCGCCCTGGGCGGAAAGAAATGTGGCACCCTTTCTGCTACTTGTGAATAAAATGAGCAACAGGGAACCCCTTTGTGTTCAGGGGTCAGTCCCAACCTGTCTATGTCAGAATTGTGACTGGCCTCTGAAAGCAAACATCTCAGCGCATCCCAAACCAACTCTCCCGCCCCACACACACTACCGCTCACCTGAATCACTCAGAGATTAGCTCGCTTTTCAGGCTGGTGCCAAGTTGTTTGTTGGAGGGGGTAGGGTTAAAGGGTTAATAGTGTGTGGCAGCTGGGGTGAGAGGGAGAAGTGAGGACAAGAAGGCAGCCTGATGGAGTGTTAGAAACAGCGCTTCCAGCACCGGAGCCAGGTGACAGGGTGACCTTAATGCTTCATACGCCCTCTCTGAAGGTTGGCGCCCTGGGCCTGGACCCAGCTCGCCCAGGCCAAACTCCGGCCCTGCATGTTTTATGATGTACTTCAATCTCAGTCTCCGAGTTGGTTTCCCAGAGCACATCTCTCCGGCAGTGTCAGTCACGGGGCGATGATGGTGGGGTGCGTGGTTCACCCCACGAGCGTGCTAGGAGGCTGCACGCTTTCAAGCGCCTTAATAAATTAGATTAATATAGCCCCTTTCAATGGAATGTAAATGTGGTGCTGGGCAAATCACTTAATCTCCCCATGCCTATCAAAAAACAAGCACCGAGAAAGCGTAGCTAAAAAGGCATACACTGGCCTCGCATTCTCCAGGTAATGTTTACTTTTAATGAGGAAAAAAGGAAACAGCACCCGGATAAATGAACTGACAGTTTAAACCAAAATATAATCGGGAATGTATATTTTAGTTTAAAGAGAAATTTAGTTACAAAACATGGGCATGAAAATATCTAGTGCCTGCTGAACTTGTACTTAGTAGGTCTGTGCCGTTGCGCGATACTGACCCTCTCTGACCTCATTGACTGCATTACACCTTCTCTAAGGATGGAATCTCCCTTCCTGTGATTGCGTACCCGAGCAGATTACACTTCCAAAGCAAAAAGCGGGATTCGCTTTCCATTCTCTGAAGCAGTCCCTTCCCCCTCCTGTTGATGTGCGAGGTGAGGGCTTGTATTGTCATTCCAGTGAATGCGAAAGAGGTGCGAATAAGCGCGCTTTCAGGCAGCTCTGAAAGACAAAGGGCCTGACCTTGACACTCCCAGCTCCAGCCGAGTCGCTTTGGCCCCTGGCACCAGTGTCTAGATTTGGAGGAAATGCACTCACTTCTCAAACACTTACATTCCAACGGCACACAAGCTTAAAAGCATTGTATGTTTTGCAGTGAAAATAAAACTTTTCAAAGCTGCAACCGTTTAACATTTACTTTGTATCCTTATTTATATTTTTAGCAATTAAACACATAAACAAGCATTGGCATAGCCAACAGGTCCCGCCTTTGTGACCCCATAAGTATCCAGTCATGCAGCACAATATCCTTGGTGCAATAACATCAACTGTTGCATGGCTAAAAACCTATAAGGCCCAAAAGGCGAGACCCATTGGCCATGCCAATGCCTGTTTTTAGAAGCCTGGCATGCAGTTTTAAATGTAGGCTGGTAAGAAAGGTGCCAACCCGAGGGGCAAGGTCTAGAGAGAAATAAGATAGGAAGAGAGGCGAGTTATAATGAGATAGCACGAATAGAAAGGTGAAGCACAGAATGACAGGTCAGGTAAACAAAGTAGCGAGGCAGAGAGGCAGGTAGAGCCGGTGGGATGAAAAATAGAAAGATATGAGTAGTAGAGAGAAAAGAGGTGCAGATGAGGTAGAGAGATGAGGCTAATACAGAGGAAGGGCGAGGGAGAAGTAGAGAATGGTGAAATAGGGAGAGAGAGACAGAGGTAAGACAGATGTATTAAACGAGCGAGACATTGGAAGCAGAGAGAGTGAACGGAAACAGTGATGGAGATAGAAAGAGAGATGAAAGCAAAGGGAGTGATAGATGGAGTGGAAGAGGTAGAGAGAGCATTGTAGAGGAAAAGAAATAAAATAATGGGAAAGGTGAGGGAAAGAGGACATCAATAAAAAGAGAGACATAGAAGGCCAATAGGTGAGGTAAATTGAGAGGCTAGATAGTGTATGAGAAGTGGGGAAGAGAGAGATGAGGCAGTGAGTTGTGAGGCAGAGAGAGAAATGAAAGAGAGAATGGTGAGGTAGAAAGAGGCATGCGAGAGGTAGAGAAAGGTAAGGTAAAGATGGCAAAAATGATAGAAAGGGTAAGATAAAGAGAGATGAAATTAAGAGGGAGAAGAAGTAAATGGAAGAGAAATGAAGGGGGATGAGATGCAAACAGAGCAGCAAGATGCAGAAAGAAGAGAAAGTGTAGAGAGAGAGAGAGAGAGCGAGGCACTTGAGGAGAGGAGAGGGGCAGAGAGCTAGAGATCTAGAGGTAGGATCGGAGAGAGGTGGCAAGTTGAGGTCATGAGAGGTAAGTGCTGTGGGGCACTGAGGTTTATTGAAAGAGAGGTGTGACGTACAGAGCGAGTTTAAAGGTAGAGCAATAGTGTGGTAGGTACCTAGCCATGTATAAATAGACAGGTAAAAAGGGAGTGTTTAGGTAAAGGAATGAGACATGGGACAGAAAGGTGCGACAGAGAAAGAAATGTATAGGGTGGTATAGAGAAGTGACAGCTAGTCACAGAGTGTGGTATGTAGAGAAGTAAGTTAGAGAGGAGGGCAGGGATTTAGTCTCTGGTCAGGTAAAGAGAGTTAACTTACAACAAGAGAGGAAGAGGGAGAGATGAAGGAGGGAAATGTGAGTAGAGGTGGGAGGTAGAGAGGCAAAACAAACAGGAGCTAAGAGTAAGTTAATGGGAGGCAGACAGAAAGTAGAGAGGTAAAGAAGGGTTAGCAAGACAGGGAAATAGATGATAGAGCAAGATGTAGGTGAGGTAGAGAAAGAGGTGGATAGAGAGGTTGAGAAATGTGGGATGACAAGGGACCCGTAAGCCAGGAACACACCAGGTCTTTGTCCTTAAGCTCGCTACCAGTGCAGTAAACATGGATCAGCCATCGATGTGTATAACATTATATAAGTGTAGTTTCCCACTGGGAGAAGAAAGGAAAATAAAATTTTCTGACTCTGGACTCACAATTTAAAAACACAACTTATGATGAAGTTGGTTTTTAAACTGCAGTTCTAAAAATGCCACTTTTAGAATGTTGGCATTGGCTTATTTAAACCATTTGGTGCCTTCTGCCTGTCTCTGGAATACATGTCTGAGGCGTGTGACAGCTGGCATCCTGCATTCCCTCTAGACAGCCATGCACGAAGGCAGAGTAGGTGTGACTGAGCAGCCATCTGCATATTAATGGATCATCCTGTGGCAAGATGAGAGGCAGGAGATGACACTTGCACCTGAATAATGCTGTGTCTATCCTCACACAAAGGGTTGCATACCCCCCTGTGGTGTGTATGAGGCTAGGGCAGGAAAGGCAGGGCCTTGTGCACTTCAAAGCATCTCTTTGAAGTCTCCCTACTTCAAAGGCCAAATTGGCTAAAAGTACTGGACATCTGACACCATGAATTCAGAACACTGCTGGAACTAAGGACATTCTGCCACGAAGAAGAGCTGCTATGCTGTAGGAGGGACTGCCACTTTGCTACCTGCTTTGCTGTGTTGGCCTGCTGCCTGCTGCTTCTTACCTGGGAGTGAGAAGGACCTGCTCTCTGCATCTGTGAACCCAAGCTCTCAAAGGGCTTGTTGGCTTGCCTCCTGTTTTGAAGTCTCAGAGCCATCAAAGACTTCCTTCAACTCTGCTTCTGCTGTTGGATTCTGCCAACTGTGAGGCCTGCCCTGCCAGGAGATGCCAATTCAGTTCTGAGCCTTGAAAGTAGGTTCTGCAGCCGTTTTCCTACAAAAAGTGACGCAATGACGACTTTGCACTGATTAGAACTGACACAGCGCCCTTCTATGCTGACGCCGCTGCGATTCGAGGACATCCCTGCGGGGCTCGATGACGACGCAAGACAAGACTGCGGGACTCGACACTGATGCAGCACCTGTATCGTAAGTGGTTCGACGCGGGAACCGACTGCAAGGCTCGATGATGACGCATCACCTGCATCATAAAGGGGTTTGATGATGACGCAGGACCTGACTGCGAGGCTCGACACTGACTCATCTGCCCAACTGCGTGGATCGGAACCGACGCATCGAGTCTTCGATGCCAACGCTTGCTCCATCCAAGGTACTTTTTCAGCGGGCCCTGCATGGGTCCTGTAGCAGGCCTGCCCTCCAACGCAGTTGGCCTGAACTTTGCATTTACCTTGGTCCAGCAGGACTTCAAGTAACCCCTAAGAGCTATTTGCTTTTAAGCACTATATTGCAGTTTATTCTTTAAAAATTCATATCTGAAGTTCTACTTATTGGCTTTTTGTTGTTTTGGTCTTGTTTTACTCATAAAAATATATTCTTTATTGTTCTAAACTGGTGTGGAGTCTTTTTTTTGGTGTTTGCACTGTGTTACTGTAATTAAGTGTTTCACAAATACTTTACACATTGCCTCTTAAGTTAAGCCTTACTGCTCTGCGCCAAGCTACCAGAGGGTGAGCACAGGTTAATTTAGGTTGTGTATCTGACTTACCCTGACTAAGATTATGGCCCCTACGTGGACAAGGTGCAAACCTCTGCCAACTAGAGACCCAATTTTTAACATTGGTGATCAGTGGTTAGGATAGGAGTTGTGTTTTTGCAGTACCTTACAGTAATTTTGTGTACACTACTATCCACATCTAGACCAATTTAAATCAATTGTCTCTGATCCCCATTTGACATTTCTTTCCTCTTCTCTTTAATTGCCATTTTTAATTTTTCCATTCCCCCTGATTGGCATTTTTGCTTTTTTCTAAAATCATGTCTCTGATTGGAGGTCCCATAACTGCACCTGCAAGCATGGATTTTGAGTTGGCCAAGTTGGAGAAATACACAGTGCAACAACTCAAGGATTTTTACAAGGGGTTTAAGGTTTCTACCAAAGGCTTCACCGAGAAGGTGGTGCTGCAAAAGGCGTTGAAGGCCTAGTTGGAATCTAGGGATGCAGCACCTGAGACCCCAGAAGCTGAGGAGGAGGAGATAGAGGATGATGAGGAGTTGGACCAGGATTCAGTGGGGAATCTGGGACTGCCTGTGGTACCGGGGGCAACCAGCCTACAAGGAGAGATGGCCCCCCCAGGGCAGGAAGCAGTGTGTCCTCTAAAGGTCTGACCCAAAAGGAGCTGGAGGACAGGAGGGAGGAGAGGAAACTAAAGTTACAACTTGGCAAACTAAAGCTAGAGGCAGAGCAAAAGGGATAGGCCTTATAGGGGAAAAGGCTAACCATGGAGAGGGTTGAAAGAAAAAAGAAATTGGCTACAGAAGAAAAAAAATGATGTTGGCTCAGGAGCTAAGCTTGAAAGAGCTGGACATCAAAGCCAGGAGGGCTGACTCCAGCCAAGATGGTGGCAGCATTTCTTCAGTGCCCTCTGACAGGAGGGTCTACATGCCCAAAAGTCTGGTGTCTGACTTTGTGGTGGGAGACGACATAGACAGATGGTTTGAGGCCTATGAAATTGCTTTACACATGCACAAGGTCCCTGAGGAGCATTGGGGAGATAGTCTGTGGAGGCATATCCCTAGTGAGGGGAGGGACACTCTAGTAGCCCTAGAAGGGACGACAGGATGAGGTATCCCTTCATGAAGGAGGCCCTAGTCAGGAAGTTTGGTCTGACCCCAGAGAAGTACAGACAGAAGTTCAGGGACAGTCAGAAGCTATCTCAACAGACCTGGCTAGATTGTGTGGATTCCTTTTGTAAGGTACTGGATGGTTGGGTGAAGGGCAGTGAGGCAGGGGCTGTATAATGTGTTTGCAACAGAGCATATGTTCATTCTTTGTTTTCCAGATCTGCACCAACACCTTGTTGATAGGAAGCACACTGACCCCGGAGAGCTTGCTAAGGAGGTGGACCACTGGGTCAGTTCCAGGGTCCCCAAAAAGGTATCTGGGGGATATCACCGCAAGGGTGGGCAGGGTCTCTACTAGAAGAAGGAGGGGGTGGGGACAAAAACAAGAGCAAGGAGTTCTTTAAAGGGCCCCAAACTAGTTCTGGGCATCAGGGTTCCCCTCCCCTGCTGATAAGAAAAACAAATGGTTCCCTGACAGTAGGTCTGCAGGGAAGGATCTCAGGAAGTGTTATGAGTGTCAACAGGAAGGACTCTACAAAAGGGATGCCAAGTGTCAAAAGTGGGCACAGCCCCCCACCAGTGGGCAGTCAATGGGGTTGGCTATTCTGGCCCTTGGGGAAGAGATTGCCCCAGGTAGTTTTGAGGAGAGTGTAGAGGTTACCCTAGTTTTCCTGGGTGACGGAGAGATGGTGCTGAGAACCCACATCTCCAAAAATACTAGAAAGTACAGTCAGTGGGTCACTATCAATGGGCAGAGGGTGGAGGCTCTGAGAGACACAGGAGCCAGTATGACAATCGTCAGGTGTCATCTGGTGTCTTCAGAGCAGGTAGTCCCTAATGTGTTCCACCAAGTTGTTGCTGCTGACAACCGTGAGAGCCACTACCCCGTGGCTCTGGTTCCCTTTGAATGGGGTGGGGAGTCTCAGGTCTGCTTAAGGTAGCTGTGAGGCCATCCATGCCTGTGGATTGTCTGCTGGGCAACGACCTGGAGCACACCTGGAAGGAGGTAGAGCTCAGGTCGCTCTTGTAGATGATGGGGTTGCCTGAGTGGGTGTGCATGACCATACAGTCCATGGCAGCCCGACGGGGTGGTCAAGAGGACCTGGAGCCTGGAAGAATGGACCAGGTACCTGCTAAAAAGAGGAAGGGCAAGGGGCACAAGAAACCCACTCCTGAGATTCCCATGGTCTGGGAGGAGGCTGACCCTGAGGGGGACGCCTCGGTACCTACAGGGGAGGATGTAACTGAACTAGGGAACCTGCCTGAGCTGACCAACTGGTAGCAGGAAGGAAGTCCCTCCAAGGAAGAGTTCTGCAAGGCGCAAAAAGAGTGCCCTACTCTTGTGGGTCTTTTGCAGCAGGCTGAGGCCCAGGCAGCTGGTGACGCTTCTGGCAAGCACCTGAATTACTGGGAGAAGGATCTCCATATAGTGAGCCTAAGGATCCTGAACCTGGTGCAACACGTGTGTTGATGGTACCCCAATGCTTCAGGTACTTCCTACTGGGTCTGGCTCATGATGTGCCACTGGCAGGTCATTTGGGGCAAGACAAGACCTTTGACCGGCTTGTCGCCCACTTTTATTGGCCTCAAATGAGGACGGTCTCAGATGCGTTGTATAGGTCATGTGCTACCTGCCAGGCGAGTGGCAAGTCAGGGGGAAAGTGCAAGGCCCCCCTGCAATATTTTCCTGTCATTAGCACCTCTTTTGAGCAGGTTGGCATTGACATTGTGGGGCCTCTGGATCCCAAGACAGCCATGGACAACAGATTCATTCTGGTCTTGGTGGACTGTGCCGCCCGGTACCCTGAAGCTATCTCTCTGAGGACAGTGACCGCACCCATCATGGCCAGGGCACTGATGAGGATCTTTACCCATGTGTGTTTCCCCAAGGAGGTGGTATCTGACTGGGGTACCAACTTCATGTTCCATTACATGATGGCCATGTGGAAGGAGTGTGGGGTAACCTACAAGTTCACCACTCCTTACCCCGCCCAAACCAATGGGTTGGTTGAAAGGTTCAACCGCACCCTTAAAGGCATGATTACCGGTATACCCGAATCCATGGGACGTCCTCCTGCCATGTCTTTTGTTCGCCTACATGGAGGTACCACTGAAGGGGGTTGGCTTCAGCCCTTTTGAACTTCTGTATGGGCACCCGGCGAGAGGACCTCTCAGTTTGGTTAAGGAAGGCTGGGAGCAAGCTCCCAAGAAGCCACCCCAGGATGTAGTTAGCTACATGCTGCCTTTTCCCAACCAGGCAGCCTACTTCTGGAAACTTGCACAGGAGAACTTGGAATCTAGCCAGGAGGACATGAAACGCTGGTAGTCCCAGAATGCCACTCTGGTTGAGTTTTAGCCTGGCCAAAAAGTGTGGGTAATGGAGCAGTGGAGCCCCAGGCCCTGAAAGAACATTGGTCTGGACCTTATGAGGTGAAGGAGTGCAAGAGTGATGTCACCTACCTGGTGGACCTCAAGACTCCTAGGAACCCTTTGAGCGTCCTGCATATGAATCGTCTCAAGCCCCACTTTGAGAGTTCTGAGATTACCATGCTCCTGGTTACTGATTATGGGGTGGAAGAGGAGTGAACCTCTCCCCGACCTCCTATCTTCCAAGGAGCAGGATGGGTCAGTACAAGGTGTCAGCCTCTCCCCTGCACAGACCCTAGATCAACAAAGAGACTGCCACCAGTTGCTGAGATAGTCTGCCTCTATGTTTTCCCTTATCCCAGGGGTCACAACATGACACTGGGAACGGCATGCTTTTGAAGAATAAAATTTACAGGTTATCTGATAAGGTGAGATCCAGCATCAAAGAGGAGGTCTCTAAGATGCTGGTATTAGGTGTTATTAAGCCTTCAAGCAGCCCTTGGTGCAGCCCAGTGGTTTTGGTCCCCAAGGCTGCCCCCCAGGTGTCACACCTGAACTCAGGTTCTGTGTGGACTTCCATGGGCTCAATGCGGTCACTAAGACAGACGCACACCCCATCCCTTGAGCTGATGAGCCCATTGATCGGCTTGTAGCTGCCAAGTTCCTGAGCATGTTTGACTTAACGTCTGGGTACTGGCAGATTGCCTTGACCAAGGGGGCTAAAGAGAGGCTAGTGCTCTCAACATCAGAAGAGCACTTCAAGTTCTGGGTCATGCCTTTTGGCTTGAAGAACACCCCTGCCACTTTCCAGAGGCTGGTCAATCAGGTCCTGGCTGAGTTGGAAAATTTCAGTGCCGACTACCTAGATGACATTGTGGTCTTAAGCTCTAGTTGGGAGACCACTTGAACCCCCTCCGGGAAGTGCTTTTGGCTCTGCAGAGCACAGGCCTTACTATCAAGGACAGTAAGTACCAGATAAGGCAGGGTTCTGTGGTCCACTTGGGACACCAAGTAGGGGGCAGCAAGGTGCAGCCCTTGTAGCTCAGAATTGACACTATTCTGGCTTGGGAACCTCCCAAGACCCAGACAGAAGTGAAAGCCTTCTTAGGCCTCACTGGATACTACAGGAGATTCATCAAGGGATATGGCACCATTGTTGCCCCCTTGACAGAGCTGACTTCCAAGATGCAGCCAGATCAGGTGATCTAGACAGAGGTATGCCCGAAAATGTTTGACACCCTGAAGGAAGTCATGTGCACAGCACTTGTGCTCAAGGCCCCTGATTTCTCCCAATAGTTTGTTGTGCATACGGACACCTCAGAGCATGGCATAGGGGACGTGCTCTCACAGCTAAATGAAGAGGGCCTGGATCAGCCTGTAGCCTTCATGAGTAGGAGGCTACTTCTCAGGGAACAGAGTTGAAGTGCAATCGAAATGGAAGCCTTTGCTGTGGTCTGGGCGCCCAAGAAGCTAAGGCCATACCAGTTTGGCATTCACTTCCGGGTTCAGACAGACCACATGCCCCTCAGATGGTTAATGTAGATGAGGGGCGAGAATCCCAAACTGTTGAGGTGGTCCATCTCCCTACAGGGAATGGACTTTACAGTGGAACACCATCTTGGAACAGACTACGCCAATGCCAAGGGTCTCTCCAGGTTCTTCCGCCTTAGTGAAGAGAACTCCCAAGGAGTTGGGTAGCACTGCCCACCTTCAGCTGGGGGGGGGGGTACATGTGTTAGGCCTGGCATTCTTGGCGTGATTTCCCCTGACTGTTTGCCTTCTGACCTCCTGTTTACTTCATTTTTGCTGGCCTTAGGATTCTGAGCACTTTACCACTGCTAACCAGTGCTAAAGTGCATGTGCTCTGTACTAAACATGGTAACATTGGCTTAGCCACAATTGGCATATTTGATTTATTTATAAGTCACTAGTAGAGTAAACTATATGTACCCAGGGCCTGTAAATTAAGTACTACTAGTGGGCCTGCGGCACTGATTGTGCCATCCACTTCAGTAGCCGTTTAAACTTGTCTCAGGCTTGCCACTGCAGAGCCTGCGTGTGCAGGTTTAAACTGCCATTTCAACCTGGCAACTTCACCTACTTGCCAGGCTCAAACCTTACTTTTTAATACATATAAGTCACCCCTAAAGGAGGCCATAGGCAGCCCCAAGGTCAGGGTGCAGTGTGTTTAAAAAGTTGGCAATGTACTTTTAAGTTTTACATGTCCTGGTAGTGTAATACTCTTAAATTTGTTTTTTCACTACTGCAGTGCCTATCCCTCCCATTGGTTAACATGGGGACTGCCTTATAACATTTTATTAGTGTAGTTTGCCATTGGGAGAAGATAGGAAAATACAATTTTGTTTCTCTGGACTCACAATTTAAAAACACAACTTAAGGTGAGGTTGGTTTTTAAACTGCAGTTCTAAAAGTGCGACTTTTAGAAAGTTGGCATTTTCTTACTTAAGCCACTTGGTGCCTTCTGCCTGTTCCTGGAATACACATCTGGGGTGGGTGACAGCTGGCGTTCTGCATTCCCTCTAGACAGCCACACACAAAAGCAGAGTAGGTGTAACTGAGCAGCCATCTGCATGTTGATGGGTCATCCTGTGACAGGATGAGAGGGAAGAGCTGGCACTTGCACCTGAATATGGCTGTACCTGTCCCCACACAAAGGCTTGCATACACCCCCCCGCAGTGAGTCTGGCGCCATGGCAGGAAAGGCAGGCAGGCTTTGTGCACTTCAAGGCATCTCTTTGTAGTCTCCCTACTTCAAAGGCCAAATTGGGTATAAGTACTGGCCTCTGGCACCATGAATTCAGAACACTGCTGGAACTAAGGACATTCAGCCAGGAAGAAGAGCTGCTGTGCTGTAGGTGGGACTGCCACTTTGCTAATTGCTTTGCTGTGTTGGCCTGCTGCCTGCTGTGCTGTAGGAGAGGCTGCTGCATTGCTACCTGCTTTTCTGTGTTGGCCTTCTAACTGATGCGTCTTGCCTGGGAGTGAGAAGGACTGGACGTGCTCTCTACATCCTTGAACCCAAGTTGCCCAAGGGCTTGCTAGCTTGCCTCCTGTTTTGAAGTCTGAGGGCTATCAAAGATGTTATATCTAATGTTATTTTATATTTCCCTTCCCCATGTTCCTGAAAGTTTTAAGTAATTGGACTTGGTTCTGCCCATGTCATAACCCCCCTTTCACTTCCTTTGGTTCATCCTTCTTCCTGGAGCTTGACTTAGAATGTTAACTGTACGAGGATTCTAATGCTTCTGTGGTGGAGAGTGGAGGCTGGAAAATAAACTCCTGAACTTACCGTGACCGTGTGAGCTGATTATTTCACTGTCGACAAGGATGGGATTTAATTATCTGTCTTTTCACTTCTGTGTTAGGCTCCCTTCTATCGTAATTGCAAAAAAGAATCAGTCTGAAGACATTAGGCTCTGTGTTGACTTACGTGATCTAAATGCCAGCATATGGGTGGAGAGACATCCCTTACCTCGTATCTACGAGATGTTGAGCACGATGGGGGAGGCTACATGTTTTAGTGTCTTAGACCTCTCTATGGCTTATCATCAAATAGCATTGCACCCAGAGTCTAGACATTTAACAGCCTTCACCACACCTATGGGCACGTTCATGTTTCGCCGCATGCCATTTGGACTCGCCTCAGCTGCTGCGGTTTTAAAAAAAATCATGCAGCAAATACTTGAAGGGGTACAGAAAACTCTCTGTTTCCAAGATGATGTCCTGATCTATGGGGCCAATAATGATGAACACGATAAAATCCTAAAAGAAGTACTCTCTAGGTTCAAAAATGCAGGATTAACCCTTAAAAGAGAGAAATGCCAGTTAGGTGTTAATACAGTAGAATATCTAGGACATAGTATTTCAAAAGATGGTTTTAAGCTCAAAATTTGCCTCCTAGAAGCTGTTAAAGATGCACCTGCTCCAGAAAATAAGGAAGAGCTGAAGTCCTTCCTGGGACTAGCCGAGCACATGGCAAAGTATGTAAAGAATTTTGCCGACATGACTTTAAATCTTAGAGATCTTGTAAAGAACCATGCACGTTACCAATGGACTGAGGATCACCAAACATCCTTCATGAAAATAAAGGACGCTATCCTTGCCACTCCTTACTTGTGCAACTTTGAACCTAGTCGCAAAACATTTGACTACAGATGCCAATAACAAAGGATTGGGATCCACACTCTCCTAAATCATAGAAGGTAAAGAGAAAATTGTGGCATTTGCATTGCGCACCCTCACCAAGTCAGAAAAAAACTACTCTGTTGTGGAAAGAGAAGCCCTTGCCTGTTTTTGGGCTGTCAGACATTTCAAGTTCTTCCTATGGGGCATACAGTTCTGCATACGCACTGACCATAAACCACTGATATTCATGTTCAATCTCAAAGGCTCATCTTGCAGTACCCCTCGCATTGCCAGGTGGATGTTAGGGTTAGAAAGCTTTTGTCTCAGAGTGGAGTATGTTCCAGGCAACTTGAATTCCGCAGCAGATTTCCTCTCAGGAGCACCATTGAACAAGGAAGAACAATTCGATACTACAGAATATCCCATCCTACAAGTCAATTACTCAACGATCTCGCCTCAAGAATGGGGTGAATGCATGATCAAAGGTGGAACCATACAACAACTCCGAATATACACTTTACAGGGGTGGCCCACTTTGAAAGCATCTGTTTCTGATGACATAAAAAAATTCTGGGAAGTTCGCCACGAACTCAGCATAAGCCAAAACTTCTTACTAAGAAATGACAAAATTATTACACCGGAACTTTTGCGCAATAAAATTGTAGACCTAGTACATGAAGGTCGCCTGGGCACGAGTTTAACAAAAGCCAGACTCAGGGAACGTTATTGGTTCCCCAACATGGACTCCAAAGTAGAAAACAAAGTCAAAGATTGCAGCATCTGTGCAAACAGTGATAAATCTAAATTGACTCGCAGGGTTCCTCTGTCACCGGTATCTGTTCCATCCAAACCATGGGAGAAGCTTGCATTAGACATCATTGGTCCCATAAACCGAAGAAATGTACCTAAGCGCTTTGCATTTGTCTTAATAGATTTCCACTTCCACTGGACTGACATAAAAACTTTTAATCAAATTACCACTGACTCCTTAGGGACACCTTTGCTATTGAAGGAATCCCATCAGCTATTGTCACGGACAATGGAGTACAATTCACATCTGTAGCCACATCAGAGTTTTTCACGAACTTAGACATTACTCACCTCAAAACTTCTTTTTAGTGTCCCAGGGCTAATGGGCTAGTAGAGAGAATGAATAGGATGATCAAGGGATGTATTCAATTAGCATGCACCAACATGATTCCTGTTGAACAAGCCATTCAAGAAATGATGTGGGCTTACCACACCACTCCGAACCAGACCACAGGGGTTTCACCGTTCTCAGCCCTTAAGGGGAGGAACCCGTGCACTAAATTTTTCCCTAATTGGTTGGGAGGAGGTGTTGGGGTACAGGTCAATACCGAAGTCACTAGCTCTAAAGTCACTGCACATCAAGCCAAATACAAGTAATACTATGATATCAAACATGGCACTAAAATTCCTCAATGGGTGGTTGGCGACTGGGTTTGTGTCAACAGTCCCAGATTGGGGGATAGTGTTTCCAAATTTTCCAAACCCATGCAGATTGTGGCAACTAAACAGTATATAGCCACTATGGACAATGGCCAAACATGGAGCATGGATAGGTTAGTCAAAGCTCCTCTGACCACCGATACACAAGCCCAGGGAATTCCATCCTGCTCCGGTTCTCACCAGAGCTCTGCCCCCAGAGGCTCTGATAACCAAACAATCCGCAGGGTTTCGGTTTGGCATCAGGACTTCAACATGGACAGATGATTCTGCTTGTTTCTAGTTATTCTCTCTTGTATATTTTCTTGAAATTTCTGTTCGCTGTCTCTTGGTATTTTTCCCGAGCACAATGTATTATCGTTATAGATTTCGGGGGAGGGTAGATGTGTTATATCTAATGTTATTTTATATTTCCCTTCCCCATGTTCCTGAAAGTTTTAAGTAGTTGGACTTGGTTCTGCCCACGTCATAACCCCCCTTTCACTTCCCTTGGTTCATCCCTCTTCCTGGAGCTTGACTTAGAATGTTAACTGTATGAGGATTCTAATGCTTCTGTGGTGGAGATTGGAGGCTGGAAAATAAACTCCTGAACTTAACGTGACCGTGTGAGCTGATTATTTCAAAAGACTTTCTTCAACTCTGCTTCAGCTGCTGGACTCTGCCAACTGGGAGTCCTGCCATGCCAAGAGGTGCCAATCCAGTCCTGGGCCTTGAAAATAGGTTCTCTTACTGTTTTCCTACAAAAATCGATGCAGTGACGGCTTTGCGCAGATCGGAAGTGACGCAGTGCCCTTCGACGCTGACGCAGTGCTGATTCGAGGACATCCCTGTGTGGCTCGACGATGGCACGGGACCGGACTGCGAGGCTCGGCAACGAAGCATCGCCGGCATCGTAAAGGGGTTTAACGACGACGTGGGACCCAACTGCAAGGCTCAACACCGATGCATCTACCCCACTACGTGGATCGGAACCGACTCATCGAGTCTTCATCACAGACGCTTGCTCCATCCAAGGTACTTTTTCAACGGGTCCTGTAGCCGGCCTGCCCTCCATCGCGGTCAGCCTGAACTTTGGATTTACCCTGGTCCAGCGCGACCTCAAGTAACCCCTAAGCGTAATTTGCTTTTAAGCACTATATTGCAGTTTATTCTTTAAACATTCATATCTCAAGTTCTACTTATTTAATGTTTGTTGTTTTGATCTTTTTTACTCATAAAATACTCTATTTTTCTACACAGGTGTGAAGTATTTTTGTGGTGTTTTCACTGTGTTACTATAATTAAAGTGTTCAACAAATACTTTACACATTGTCTCTTAAGTTAAGCCTGATTGATAAGTGCCAAGCTACCAGAGGGTGAGCACAGGTTAATTTAGGTTGTGTATCTGACTTACCCTGACTAGGATTGTGGTCCCTACTTGGACAGGGTGCAAACCTCTGCCCACTAGAGACCCATCTTCTCACATGTATCTACTTGTCAAATTACTGATACAGTTCACTAGAGAATTCTTCAAAATACTTACATTTTCTTTAAAAAAAACTAGCCTGGGGCAAGATGAAAACCTGTATTAAATGGGAAGTTCTGATATTGCTATGTTTCAGAGGTGGGTTAGCAGTACATGACTTTGAGGTCTACTACTCTCCAGCTCAGGCACACTTTACTGTTTACTGGTACTCTCAACTCCCCAAACATCCACACGACGTGGTAAAATAGAGGGAGTTAGTGGCTTCCTGTAGTCAAAACACTATGGGGCCGATTACGATGGCGGGCGGATCGCCCCCCGCCGGGCTGGCGGTGGTCACTGCCGGCCCGGCGGGGGCGATCCGCCTGCCATCCAGACCGCAAAGACCCCCCGCCATATCATGATGGCTGGGAGGTCCGCGGCGGACGGAAAGACCGTCCGCCGCTCGACCGGCGGAAAACGTGTTGAATATGGAGGCGGTGTCTGGAAGACACCGCCATCCATGTTGCGATGCAGGGTGAGAGCAGCCTTTCCATGGCTGCATTGCCGCCATGGAAAGGCTGGCGGTTCCTGCTGTTGGGGGCCGTAGCGGGCCCCCATATAGTCGGGGGGTGGTGGGTGCACATGGGGGTACCTATGGTACCCCCTGCATTTGCATGTACAATGTGGCAGGCACCGCGCGGTGCCTGTCACGTTGTGCATGTAAAGGCACGACATGTCTATTTTACATTGCGGCGGGTGCTGCTTGCAGCACCGCCGCCGCAATGTAAAATATGCGGGATGCGCCCGCCAGTGTGGCAGGCGCATCCTAATGTGTATTGCGGGACCGCCGCACCTATGGCGGGCGGTCCCTTTTGCAAATGCGATGGCGGGCGGACTTTGTCCGCCCGCCATCGTAATCGGCCCCTAAATGTGGCAAGATGCCTTGTTGGAAAAATATGCAAATCTGTAAGGAACTATGGGCCAGATGTATTACCATCAGGGTTTGCAACTCACAAATTGAGATTTTTAGAAACTCGCAATTTGCGAGTCGCAAAACCTGAAGTACACCTGGATGAAGAAGAGCTGCCTGAAACTCAACTCCGAGAAAACTGAAGTCCTTATCCTTGGCTCCACCCCCTCTGCAAGGGATGACACCTGGTGGCCCCCCACCCTCGGAGACCCATCCACCCGACAGACGACGCACATAACCTGCATCATACTAGACTCATCGCAAACGATGAACCGCCAGATCAACACCGTATCCTCGGCCTGCTTCAACACCCTCCGCATATTCTGAAAAACGTTTAGGGGTCGATTCCGATCTCGGCCGGAAGCGCACCGAATACGATTTGTCCGGAAAAAATACGAGCCGAACGCGTTTTTCCCGAACGATCCGAACAGTCGTCCGAGCGAGCAAGTACGATGCGCATTACTGCTAAAATTCCGAGTGAGCCGTACGTACCCATTCCAGCTCCAGTTCCCCGACCGAGCTGGATCCGGAAACGCCGAATCGAGTCGCACGGAAGTAAATACACAGCACCTTCCGGCCGGACAAGTACGATGCGTACTCCGTACGCGCTGAACTGGTCGCTACGTCCGGCACGTCAGAGCATCCGGGAGAGCCGCACATAAGCTCCGATTCGCGCCACAAGACGATCCACGGCTACGAGACGAACAAGCCAGCTACGAGTACGAGTCGAAGCCACGAGAAACCCGAACAAGACGAACCAACCATGAATCCCATCGCGCAGGTCCTACCAATACTGTACATCTATTACCGGAACCGGTACGGACGCGTACGGCGCAGACGGTAAGTCAAACACCCACTACACAAACAAACGACACGTACCCGACATATGTCACACACACATAGGGATGCAGAAATGACGTACACTAGCAACAGCCGAACCATAGGGGCGGGATGGCTATCACCAATGCCATACACACCCATAGGGGCCTGATGGCTACCACTACCACCACCCCCACTCATGGGGGCTGGATGCCTACCACTACCACCACCCCTACTCATGGGGGCCTGGATGCCTACCACTACCACCACCCCTACTCATGGGGGGCTGGATGCCTACTACTACCACCACCCCTACTCATGGGGGCCTGGATGCCTACCACAACCACCACCCCTACTCATGGGGGGCTGGATGCCTGTCACTACTACCATCCCCACTCATAGGGGAATTGATGCCTACCACTACCACCACACCTACTCATGGGGGCCTGGATGCCTACCACTACCACCACCCCTACTCAGGGGGGCTGGATGCCTGTCACTACCACGATCCTCACTCATGGGGGCTGGATGCCTACCACTACCCCTACTCATGGGGGCCTGGATGCCTACCACAACCACCACCCCTACTCATGGGGGCCTGGATGCCTACCACAACCACCACCCCTACTCATGGGGGGCTGGATGCCTGTCACTACTACCATCCCCACTCATAGGGGAATTGATGCCTACCACTACCACCACCCCTACTCATGGGGGCCTGGATGCCTACCACTACCACCACCCCTACTCAGGGGGGGCTGGATGCCTGTCACTACCACCATCCCCACTCATGGGGGGCTGGATGCCTACCACTACCACCACCCCTACTCATGGGGGCCTGGATGCCTACCACAACCACCACCCCAACTCATGGGGGGCTGGATGCCTGTCACTACTACCATCCCCACTCATAGGGGAATTGATGCCTGTCACTACCACCACCCACACTCATGGGGGCCTGGATGCCTGTCACTACCACCACCCCTACTCATGGGGGCCTGGATGCCTACCACAACCACCACCCCTACTCATGGGGGGCTGGATGCCTGTCACTACTACCATCCCCACTCATGGGGGCCTGGATGCCTGTCACTACCACCACCCCTACTCATGGGGGGCTGGATGCCTGTCACTACCACCACCCCTACTCATGGGGGGCTGGATGGCTGTCACTACTACCGTCCCCACTCATGGGGGCCTGGATGCCTACCACAACCACCACCCCTACTCATGGGGGGCTGGATGCCTGTCACTACTACCATCCCCACTCATAGGGGGATGGATGCCTGTCACTACCACCACCCCTACTCATGGGGGCTGGATGCCTGTCACTACCACCACCCCTACTCATGGGGGGCTGGATGCCTACCACTACCACCACCCCTACTCATGGGGGGCTGGATGCCTACCACAACCACCACCCCTACTCATGGGGGGCTGGATGCCTGTCACTACTACCATCCCCACTCATAGGATGGGTAATGCATGACACAACCAGCATACTCCAACATAAGGAATGTCAGCAAAAGACATCCCCCCAACATCATGACAAGAGTGTGTAGTCTGTGTCAAATGCCTACAACACTGAACATGACATTGAACATACAATGTGACCCCCTATCACATGTGTCACACAAAAATGTGTGTGGCCTTCACAATGCAAGCAGACCATGACCACTGTGGCAATGGGGTCTAAACCCCCATCATCACAGTGACCAAAAGGTAAGTGTGGGGTCCATAGCTGAAGCACATTTTGAACATTGTGGCAATGGGGTCTAAACCCCCATCATCACAGTGACTAAAAGGTAAGTGTGGGGTCCATAGCTGAAACACATTTTGAACATTGTGGCAATGGGGTCTAAACTCCCATCATCACAGTGACCAAAAGGTAAGTGTGGGGTCAATAGCTGAAGCACATTTTGAACATTGTGGCAATGGGGTCCAAACCCCCATCATCACAGTGACCAAAAGGTAAGTGTGGGGTCCATAGCTGAAGCACATTTTGAACATTGTGGCAATGGGGTCCAAACCCCCATCATCACAGTGACCAAAAGGTAAGTGTGGGGTCCATAGCTGAAGCACATTTTGAACATTGTGGCAATGGGGTCCAAACCCCCATCATCACAGTGACCAAAAGGTAAGTGTGGGGTCCATAGCTGAAGCACATTTTGAACATTGTGGCAACGGGGTCTAAACCCCCATCATCACAGTGACCAAAAGGTAAGTGTTGTCATGGAAAAAGCTGCAACTGCCAAACAGCATGGATGATTCCTGGTCACAGAACAACAAACACATCAGTGGCAAAGTAGTCGTTGTGTCCCATAGCAACATAGATTGGGTGAGGAAAACAGTGCAGTGCAAATAAAACATACCTTTGGCCATGTGCAGACAAACATCACCCATGGGGACTGACATCGTCTCCATTTATCAATTACACAATACCAGAAGTGACCATCATAATGCAGACCCACATATCTGCACTAATGGACACACAAATGTAGATATCCTGGGGAGACTGTAGATGTGAGGTGAACAAATACCATACCATGGCAGCAATGGGACATACGAACCATGATTATTGTGCTGACTGATGACCTAGGAGTCCCAGGGACAGCATGGGAAATCCTCCAAACAACATACAGGCAATGGCACACCAAAGATATGCCAATGCAGTGGTGCAGATGCACAAACACAAACAGGCAGCCTGACACTGCATATCAAACACAACAGGTGATGGGGGTGTGTGCCAGTGTCCCCAGGCAACCACACAACACATGAGGAGGCCTGAATTCCAATTACACAGATGTGTATACAGTGCCATACAAAAGTAACTCATGGATCGGATTCCCTATGTGGGCAATCAGGCATTGTTAGATGAGAGGGAGCCCAAATTACACATGTCACACAAGCTTGTAGGAACAACAACTAACACAGCAAGAGACAGACCCACCACAGCACTACCCCCAGGGACCCCACATTGTGGTGACACTAGCCTGCATGATAATCCCACTGTGATGACAAAGGTAGATGTTGTTCACACTGTGAACCACAGCCATGTGTCCTGAGCAACAAACTACCATCACACCTACACAAGCACAAATCAATCAGCACGGCCTGTCAGCCAAGGCCAATATGGAGGTAGGGGTCTAGCCGTGCAACAACTCACATTTGCACACACTCAACACCACACACCTTGATCTCCACCAATGTGCAGCAGTGAAGCTCACATGGACTGGTGACATTGCACATGCACCCATGACAATCCCAGGGGTGGTTGTGGGAACTAAGGTGCAGAAACCCATCACACCTGGCCAGTCAACAAGACTCGTGAATGTCTGACACACTGCACAGTACGCCGTACATGGGCATGACGTGAAATCCACCCCAATCAATGGGATCCCGGCCACTGTCACACACCAATGAAGAAGCCAAGGTCACCCACAAAGAACACACGTAGACAACTTCCAACATTGCAGCTCTGACCCTGAGGAGTGGCAGCAGTCACACACACAACGTGTCACAATCACTGAAAGCTACCACAAACTGTAAATTACATGACTTGTGTAACCAACAAGTGCCAAGGGGAATCCTGACTGTGTCTCATCTGCGTTTGCCCACATCCCCAGCCCTGACAACTAAGACAACTAGGGATGACAACCTGATGAACATTAGTTTGTCATGCACCCACATCAATGAGAAACCAGGTACAAGATGCTGGATGAACACAGGACAACTCAGCAAGCATCACAAACAGGAACATCCGTAGGGACACAGCAGGTGTAGGAAAAGGGAAGGGAACACACACAGACATGCTTACACAACACACAACACGGGCCCAGGCAATGTCACGGGATTACACACTGCCATGAGGGCACTCCACTCCTGTGGAAGGTCCGCTGTGCCAAACCTTGTCTGTGCACGACTCAAACATGTCAGCAAAACACTCGGTCAGTGAGTCAATAATTACAACACACTGAAGGCTCTGCTCACATCAGCCTGGGTACGGGAGTGTCACTTCAGTCATCTGCATATACCAAAAACACGTGTCAAGCAAGTTGCACTGTATACACAGATGAGTCCTTCAACATTGATGTGCTAAACTGCATGTCCAGTGGAGATGGGCACACAGTCAGGGAAATAGAAACATTGAACAGTGGTAAGCCCACCAGATGTGCATCAGTGTAAGCCACATATGTCAATTTACAAATGCAAAACGTACATCCCTGTGTCAAATGCTGAACATTACACCCTCAGACTGCAGCAAAGGATACTATGGATCCAGACTAGATTAGGACACATATCCCATGGACCACATGGAGTCCATCACAGCAACACTTCATTTTCCTGATCTGAACACTATTACAACAGCAAATGCATGATGATACTCATCTACATCATGTACATCAAAAGAAAAACCACTAGTAAACAAAAAGAGGCTTTATTCAGCAAATGTGAAAGAAAAATTTGAAGTCCAAAAGAAACTAAGGCCAATGGCCAGTCCACATACACAGTCCGAACAGGGTGATATGTGACAACTTGTCACCCATTGCTTGCCTGCACTGGTACGGACAGGGGACATCCCCCTCGGAGGGGCATACAAGGGGCAGGCCAGGCCAGGCACCGCAGGGACAGGATCAGGAGATGCCAGAAGGAGGCAGTGAAGGGGTGGTGGGTGCAGGAGTGTCACAGGCAACTGCAGTGGAGGTGTCTGACTCAGTGGGGGCCGGCACCACTGTAAGGCACAAGTCAGATGGTGTGGGTGCTGGCACCACTGCAGTGGGCCGGTCAGATGGAGTGGACTGGGTCCCCACTGCAGTGCCCAAGTCAGACGGGGTGGTTGTGGACTCCACTGCAGTGCATAACTCCAAGGGAGTGGAAGGGGGGGCAGATGAGGTGGGCAGGACAGAGGGGGGGACCCGGTCGCCACACCAGTGGCACAAACAGGCCAAGCGTCTGGGTTGGGGTGGAAGAGCAAGTGGTGGGGGAGGGCCTAAGCAGTTTGGGGATGCGGTATGGGTGTGTGGGGAACCTGGGGCAGGGTGTGGCGGGGGAACCGGTGGAGTGGTGGCCTGGGGGATGGAGGAGAGAGACTGTGTGGTGGAGCTCCGTGGTGGTGGTGGTAGGGTCTTGCCCTTCCTGGTCCGGGGGACTTCCTAATGGGGTCCTCAGTCTGCCTGTGCCTGGGGAGGGTGTCCGGGTGTAGGGGCACTCCCCTCTGTGTGTGGTGGTCGCCTCTTCCGCCTGTGCGTTGGGTCAGATGGATCTGTGGGGAAGAGGCCAAGCTCACAGAGGAAGAGCTTCTGGGAGGGGGTTGCAGGTGAGGCAAGGGAAGGGGTTTTGGAGGGAGAGGTATCTGAGGACTGCGCAGTGCTCGTGGATGCGTGTGTGTGTGCCTGGTCCCCATCCCCTGTGAGTGAGGTATCAGTCCCCTGACTGTGCGTGCATGTGCATCTGGATTTTGGCGTGTGTGTCTGTGTGCTGCTTGTGTCTGTGCTGGTGGGTGCCTGTGCCGGTGTGTGTGTGCTTGGGACAGGTAGGGTGCTGGGGATTGTGGATGGGGCAGAGGTAGGAGGGGTGAGGGACAGTTGCAGGAGGGACACTGCTGCCGTCAGTGAGGTGGCCATGGACTGATTGGTCCGATGTAGGGCAGACATGCCAGATGACATGCCCTCCATGAATGACACCAGTTGGGTCAACAGACCCGTGTGTGCATGGAGGACACTCAGCACTGATGTCTGCCCTACATGGATCTGTTTCAGCAAGTCCACAGACTCCACACTCAGGGCAGCAGGGGAGACAGAGGCAGGGGGTGCGGTGCCTGGCATGAAGGAGACACGCTCCCCTACACGGGAGCCTCCACGGACATGTGGGATGGGAGCAGATGGGAGGGTGGAGATGGTGGTGGTGGCGGGGACAGACTTGCTTGATATTGTCTGTGGTCTGCTGACACCCGCCTCCACAAGGGAGTCCTCACTGGAAGTGCTGTGGTCCTCAGCCGAGGTGGTCGTAGCTGAGGTCTCCTCAGTGTGGCTCCCCTCACACTCCATGCCACTGGGTCCCTCGGTCTCCCCTGCAGTGGACCCAGTCTGGCTCTGCCGCTCCTCTTGGTCCGTGGAGCTGTCTCCTCCTGTGGCCGTGGATGTATCAGCAAACAATCAGGATAAACAGAGCAACATTAGTCACCTGTACTGACCACACACACCACAGTAAGTACAGCACATCACAGAGCAAGCCCTGCCATCATTTGCTAGACATTGCAATAAGTGCTGACACTGATTTGAAGAAGCCCATTGTCTGCCTGACAGTCATTCATGCCACACATATCCTACCTGTCCATGCACCCATCTGTCTGGTGCCTGTTGTATGCGACTAATCATATGTGCACACATGCACCACATACACAGTTGTTGGACATCCAAGAGAACATATGGAAATGTGTAACTCCAAACACATGCCATCTCCTGCCACTGACTCAGTACATGTGTCAGCAAAAGTGACGGGCAGAGTCTCTGTCGATATGCGGGTTTTGCTTCCATCACCAGACACAATGATGTCCTCATGTCCTGATAGACAATGCGACAATGGTGTGCTTGCAGGACATATCACACTACTGCTGGATCACCCTTTGCGAGTTGAATGTCATGGCACAGGCCTGTCTGGCAAGTCAGTCATAACTGTCTCCTGTCACAGGGGCAGTGCATACACACAACACCAGTCTACACTGTGTCACAATCATGGAAGTTTTGGGAATGCAAGCCCTGTAGCTGACAGGTGCACATGTGCACCCCTGGCCACCCACATCATGAGGACTAAGATGATCCCACGTCAATCAAATGACATGTTTGAGTAACTGCAAACACAAATCCATACACATGGGCACTTCACTGTCTGATGAGAATGAACCAAAGCTGCCTGCACCTCAATGTTTCATACACCATTGTGCACAGTCAAGGGATCAGAGACCTATGCATTAACCAATGTGCAGATCCTATAGTCACAACTCAGATGGCTGGCCACCCCAAATTGTTAAACACTCCAGGAGTCCAAAAAGCAAGGCCACACCACGGTGACACAGAGGCAGACACCTGAGTGCACTCTTCACAATGCCCAATATGTATGCTGACACACGGGAGTGGGAGAACAGAGTGCCTTCGATGTACGGAGTAGGCATTACAGTCCTGGTCCATGTGCAACCTGGTATTACCCTGAACACTAGGCAGGTGGCTATGCATGTGTCACACACATGATGTACATACTTCTGAGGCTCCCCCCTTGGTCTCTGCTGCAGCATGGGTGTGTGGCACATACCCCAGACATGTGGTGAGTCAGAGCAGCAATTGGAACACATTGTAAAGCCATTCCCAGAGTACATGTCAGATCACAGGCATTGTGTGAGCAATTGTACCACCCATGCAGCCCACAACAAAGTTCCTGTAACTGATGCTGTCCCCAACTTGAACCACAGGTAACTGCAAGTACACAGTACCCAAGTGACCTAAGTCACAGACTGTAAGGGCCACACCTGTGTATCAGATGAGGAGGGGCATGACACAAGTGAGGGACATGAGTCCAGGACGACAAGACAGTTGTACTGTGGAAGTGGAACCAGGCTAAAGGAGTGCATAGAGCATGTTATTCATAGTACCCAGAAAAGGCTAGCACTTACCCCCTCCTTGCTGCTCTCTGGCCTTCAGCTGCCCATCCAGGTCAGGGAAGACCACCGCCAGAATCCGGAGCATGTGGGGGGTCAGGGTCCGGTGTCCGCCCCTCCTGCGAGGAGGCGACAGCTTCAGCTGGACCCCTGCGATCCTCCGGGTCCAGCCACGAAGGTCCTGCCACCTCTTCTGGCAGTTGCAGATCCTGCGCCTGTAGACCCCCACAGATCGTACTGCCCGGACGATGGTCAGCCAGATCTCCTGCTTCTGGTGGGCATCAACCTGTGAGGATGACAAAGTGAAAAGGCCATTACTACACATGCAACATATCCGTGCATCACACAGTTGGATATACATGTCTCAATCACAGGGGCATATGATGTACACAGGTAGTGCAACTATGGCTATGAACAGTTGTCCAGCAGTTACTAAATGGTATCATTGTCTGGGAAGTAAAACCTTGTTGGAATGCACTGTTACTGCACTATACCTGTTCAGTGCATGTAACTACACACTTTGGGGGTGACAACTACTCAGTGAGCATGCTAGCCACTGGTGTACACACTGTAAGTCTTGCTAGTCAGACAACATGCACAATTAGTAAGGCAGTGGACAGCACACTCACCTGCTCCCCTGGTTTCCCATACAGCTTGCTGTACTGTGGAAGGAGGCTGTCCAGCAGGGCCTGGTTCTCCTCAGTGCTGAAGGCTGGGGCTCTCTCCACAGTACGTGCCATTGCAGTAGCCAGAGGATGCAGAGATAGCAGCAGTGGTGGTGGCAGATGTCGTCCTGGAGCATGTAGTGCAGGCAAGTGAGCTCTCAGGGGAACAGCCAGCATTATATGTGTGCTGCAGAGGCAGATACTGCCCCATGTGTCCAAAGTGATAGGTCCAACTCGTTTGCATCTTCTGAATCTGGCCAATACATGGAATTGCACCACTTATACACGCCCACAGCATCCTTCAAAAGTTCAACTTCATGACACCCATGAATTTGCAACATTGTTGTGGGTGTCCAACTTAATTCACTGCATCCGACTCGTAAAAGCTTCGAAAACGCGTCCGTTACCATGTTAGTCCATAGCCAATGCGTGCGCACCGATCGGACCATTGCTGTACGACGCGTATTACGTCACACAACATGCATCCGTCCACATCATATGCAATGGCCAATGCGTGCGCACCGATCGGTCCATTGCTGTACAACGCGTATTTCGAAACACAACACGCATCCATCCACATCATATGCAATGGCCAATGCGTGCGCACCAATCGGTCCATTGCTGTACAACGCGTATTTCGAAACACAACACGCATCCGTCCACATCATATGCAATGGCCAATGCGCGCGCACCGATCGGTCCATTGCTGTACAACGCGTATTTCGAAACACAACACGCATCCGTCCACATCATATGCAATGGCCAATGCGTGCGCACCGATCGGTCCATTGCTGTACAACGCGTATTTCAAAACACAACACGCATCCGTCCACATCATATGCAATGGCCAATGAGTGCGCACCGATCAGTCCATTGCTGTACAACGCGTATTTCAGAGCAGAACACGCATCCGTCCACATCATATGCAATGGCCAATGCGTGCACACGGATCGGTCCATCGCTGTACGACGCGTCCCTGTACAAGTCACTCGCATATGTCACCATGGTTGTCACTGGTGAACGTATGCCAGCCACAATTACTTGCCAGGGACTCAGGGGCACACCTACAACACCACAGCCTGTCCACACTGTATCCTAAGGCATGTAAGGCTGCATTACCTGTGTGTGTATGGGGGTCAACATGTGGTTTGTTGGGTGGCACTTGGGGGCAGCCACTCCCAGGCTGTGCACCTGTTCATGGGGACAGAATCCTTTGTGTGTTGTGCACATGACCACTGTGATGTGCAACTGTTTAGTTCAGAGCATGTGGCATGGTCACATCTCCAGGTTGTGTATGTGTATGTTATGTCACATACACCCTGAGTCCCATGTGGGATGGTATGTACGTCACAGGGTGACCCATTGCCACAATTGTGATGGCCCTCCACAGTCTGTGTGCATGTTGTGTTTCAGATGTCTCGGATTCCATGTGCACAATGGGAGACAGTCTCCACATCCACGTTGTTTGTGCATCGACTTTGATGTTGTGCGTGTGTGTGTCACAGACGTCCATGTCTGTTCTGCAGAGGCAACAGGGGCCACTACCTGTGGGAGTCATGGTTGTTTTGAAGACGTGTACATGATACGCCATGTCATGCCAGTGTCCATGTGGCAATACAGGGTCCATGGGAATCTACCTGTCAAAGAGCTGTGATGCCTGGGGCACATCTGTCCTCACTTGTCACTGTGGTGTGTGTTTGGAACGTGACAGCAGTACATGGGTACTGTGACACAGCCTAATGATTTCCCTTAGCAAACCTGGAACTTGTTGTCAACACATGTTGAACTGAGATGTTAGATGGTGGCCATGTAGGTGCCATATATGTCCATACAGAACGGCACACACATCAAGTACTTGTGTCTCATAATGATGTATCATGTGATATTGAGTATGGTCAATGCCACATATGTGGGGTGACTGACAATCTTTCTTTGTTCACCTATGCACTGCAGGGCACCAGCTGTCCATAGACCATTCCCTGACCTTGCAACCATGGTTGAACGTGACTGCATCCGACGGTACCGCTTCAACAGGCCGCTTATTGAGGAATTGGCGGTGCGGTTGGCCCCACATTTGCAACCTGGCCGGCCATACCCTGCAGCGCTGACCCCCAAGGTGAAGGTGATGGCAGCCCTACACTTCTTTGCCACCGGTACCTTTCAACACACTGTGGCGTCTGCTGGTGGGATGTCACAGACCATGTTCAGCCGTGTGCTACGCGATGTTTTGGAGGCGATGTTGAGATACTTGAACCAGTACATCTATTTCCCTAAACGTCAACAACTCACTGACGTCAAGAGTGACTTCTATGCCCTGGGGAGGATGCCACATGTCATCGGCTCCATTGATGGGACACATGTGGCTTTGGTACCACCACAGGCACATGAGCAGGCATACAGGAACAGGAAACATTACCATTCTATCAATGCCCTGGTGGTATGTCTTGAAGATATGAGCATCTCACATGTGTGTGCACGTTTCCCCGGTTCTGCACACGATGCCTACGTAATGAGGAGTAGTCGCATCCCGAGGATGATGTCTCAGATGCAGAACCAGCGTGCCTGGCTTGTCGGTGTGTGCTGACTTTGTACCATTGTGTGTGTTCTGCAATGTTGTATTCCACCCTCTTTTCCAACTCAGCTAATGTGCAATTGTCTGTATGTAGGTGACTCCGGATACCCCAACATGCCGTGGTTGCTGACACCCCTCAGGAACCCTGTGACACCAGCCCAGATGCGCTACAATGAGGCACATGGTCGGACCAGGAGAGTGATCAAGCGGACATTTGGTCTCCTGAAGAGCCGCTTTCGCTGCCTGGACAAGACAGGAGGGGCCCTCCCATATGCCCCTGCAAAGGTGTGCAAGATTGTCATCGTCTGCTGCATGCTACACAACCTGGCAGTGCGGAAGGAGTTGCCTCTCATCCTGGATGACGATGACCAACATCCGCCACCTGTGGAGGATCCTGGCCTGGGCCACGATGCCAGTGATGATGATGATTAGGGTGATGTCCGCACACAGCTCATCACCAACTTCTTCAGCTGAATGTGAGTATACAGAGTTGGTATGTCAATGATTTGAGTTTGCATGATATGTGTTGGTGGTGCTCTGTTGCTGTTTGAGTGTGGCCATGTGCTACTTGACTGGATGCGTGCAGCGATGTGTCCTTACAGGTAGTCTGTACTCCCCAACACTGTTGACATGCTAACTTGGTTTTGTGTAGGTATCTTGTGACATGTATTGGGCATGAGTATTGCAGTTCTGTCCTGTTCTTCAGTGCTTTTGACTGTGTGTCATGTCTGTCCTTCACAGGGTACTTTCAGAGTTGTTTGGTCAACTCGGATCCCCCGACACCATGATTCAACTTCCAGGGTAGAAGCAGTTGTTTCCCTACAGGTGATGTGCCACACACCCCTGGACTTTATTTCTTCTATACTTGGTGACTGTGTGGCCACTGCCACGTGGGATTAGCTTGCATCTGTAGTGGAAACAACATGTTGCAAATGTGTAATAAACCTGTGCTTCACTTTGGGATGTGCGTTGTCTGTGGTCACACATCTGACTGACATTTGCTTACTGCACCTGTGGGCTAGTTAACACATACTCTGAATAGGTGTGGTGTCTGTGCATTCCACTGTATTTCCTGGCAACATCAGTGTAGGCGATGAGTCAGATGGCCCTGGTGTGTATGTGTTGTGTAGCCCTAGTGGTGTGTCTCCCTCATATGTGTCACGTCGCCATGACTCACATGACGGTGTTGAACTTGCTGTAGCAGTTAGCATGCACAGTGTCATTTAGCAGATCATCATCTCCATGACAAAAACAACGTTGGAATCACAACAGAGGCAAGTATGGTGTATTAGTGAGTTTATTTACATACATGTGTGAGGATAGTGCACAGGATGGTGGGTGCTGTACATTGGGATTGGAATCCAAAGTTCCCTGATGAGTTGGAAGTGTTGGTAGCAGAAATGTCCTGAGTAAAGTCCACAGTCATCTGATACATTAGTCCAATTTAAACTCCCCATGTCATGTGGGAGAGTTGGGTTGCATTCGACAGGGTGAACAGTTTGCACACAAAGGAGAATTTCCAGAACAGGTGTTGGGTTCCTGGGGGATGTACATGGCCATCGGCCTCTCAGTTTTCCTTCCTCGGACGACCCCTCTTCTTTCGGGGGGGACCCTCACATGCAGGCCGCTGCGGTGCAGAGGACTCTCCACCAGAGTCATCCTCCCTCCCTGTGGCACTTGCAGTTGTTGCGGCACCAGATGTTGTGGGCACACAGGGAGGTGTGGACATGTTGGTGCTAATCTGGCGGAGGCATGTCAATATGTCCCTCTGCACTGCTGTCAGTTCTTCCAATGTGTCCCACTTGGACTCAATGCCAGACATGTGTGTCTCCACATGGGACATGTGGGAGTCCAAGCGGGCATGATGGGCAGCCTGCTGCTGTTGAATGTCCTTGAGGATCCCCACTACCTGGCTGACCTCTCCGGTGCTATTCTGGTACGCATCAGCAATGCGTACCAGTTGTGGGTCATCATGCAGTCCAGACCCCTCTGCAAACAGCGACCTCTGCCTACCATCCCTCCCACCACCCCTGGCCACACGTGCGGGACCTGCGGTGGCACGCACCGGTGAGCCTAGGCCCCCTTGGGGGTTGATACTGGGGTTGTTGTCCGTTGCTTCACGGTGGGCCGGGGTCCCTGTGCTGTTGTCATTCAGTGTCCTTGGTCTGTCCGTGTCGGCGGGGGTGGTCTGTGTATTGGCAGATGTTGGAGGAGTGGGTGCAGGGGGTGCAGATGGTGGTCCTGCTGGTGCTGCATGATGACTCACACCGGAGGTGCCAGGTAGGTCTTCGTCATCCGAGGAGGGCAGAGGCTGTTCCACACCAGAGAGCTCAGGGGCCACCGGAGCCTGGGACAGGGACTCCTCATCATCTGTTGCTGTGTCCCCATCATCACCTGTTTTTGGAAGAGACACACAATGTATGTTATGTTTCTACAGGCATCAATGGTTCAAACACCTGACAGTTGTGACTGTACCTCTGGATGCGGGCCTGTACATTGCATTGTCCTAAGTTGTCACAGTCAGAGGTTGATATTGGTGTAGCACATTGTCCTGCCAACCTGATGCATTTCAATGTGAATGTTGAGGTGTGTGCATGACCAGCATTGGTGGTATTTGGTTGACATCCGGACCTCCTTATCCCCCCAGCCCAGTTATCCCACCATGAAGCATGCCACCCTTGCAGTGGGTGCAGATTAACTTTCAGGATGTCAGTAAGTGGTGTCCTGCTGTTGGTTGGTGCCCAGTTCCCAGCAGGGCCTGGTACTCCCCACAACAGAGCACCATTGTCAGACATCTTAGAAGTGGCTTTTCACTCCCTGTGAGGTGTGCATGCTTCAGTGTGAGCTTGCCGGGCCATGTGGGTGGGGGATGTTGAGCTGTGACTACCACTCCCATCATGCTATTGCCTACACCCCCTTCCCAGCATGCCCATACTTCCTTCCTTTTGAGTCGACTTCACTGTGTGTGAGTGTGACAGCAATGGCAAGATGGCTGACAGTGTGGTCCTGTTGTTTGTTGGTGCACAGTTCACAGCAGGGCCTTGTGCTCCCCACAGCTGAGGCCAGTGTCAGACATCTTTGAAGTGGCTTTTCACTCCCTGTGAGGTGTGCATGCTTCAGTGTGAGCTTGCTGGGCCATGTGGGTGGGGGATGTTGAGCTGTGACTACCACTCCCATCATGCTATTGCCTACACCCCCTTCCCAGCATGCCCATACTTCCTTCCTTTTGAGTCGACTTCACTGTGTGTGAGTGTGACAGCAATGGCAAGATGGCTGACAGTGTGGTCCTGTTGTTTGTTGGTGCACAGTTCACAGCAGGGCCTTGTGCTCCCCACAGCTGAGGCCAGTGTCAGACATCTTTGAAGTGGCTTTTCACTCCCTGTGAGGTGTGCATGCTTCAGTGTGAGCTCGCTGGGCCATGTGGGTGGGGGATGTTGAGCTGTGACTACCACTCACATCATGCTATTGCCTACACCCCCTTCCCAGCTTGCCCATACTTCCTTCCTTTTGACTCTGCTTCCCTGTGGGGTAGTGTGCCTGTGCTGACAGGATGGCTGACAGTGTTGTCCTGGCGTTTGTTTGGCTACAAGTCCCAAAAGTGTCCCTGTGCTTCACACAGCATAACCCAGTGTGGTGGTTCTTTGTGGGATATTTAATTAGAGTGTGAGGCAATGCATTCTCCCAGGTGAGTTGTGTGGAGTTTGTGTTAAGGGGGTGTGTGAGAAAAGCTGCTGGTAACTATGGTCAGAGCTGTCAGTCCTCCTTCCCACCCAGCCAGATATCCCACCATGGAACGTGCTTCCATTGCAGGGAGTGCAAGTTGGCTTTCAGGATGTCAGTCAGTGGTGTCCTGCTGTTGGTTGGTGCACAGTTCCCAGCAGGGCCTTGTGCTCCCCACAGCAGTACCCAGTGTCAGCCATCTTGTCAGTTCTTTTCCACTCCCTGTGATGTGAGCATGGTTCAGAGTGGTGTTGATGGGCCAATTGTGAGGGTGACCAATATCTGTGACTACAACTCCCATCATGCTATTGGCTACACTCACTTCACCAGCATACACACAATTCCTTCCTTTCAGTGAGCTTCCCTGTGAGGTGGTGTTCTAGTGGTGGCAAAATGTCTGACAGTGTTTGTTGGTTAGATTTGTGCCACCCGCTTGCTCTATTTGTTGTTAGGTTTGTACATGTCATGACACAGTTACATATCACTATGAGATGGCAGGTATTGTGTTTGTCTAACTAACATACACATCTTGGGATGATTATCTTTTGGTTACTGTGGCTTTGCTACGGTGCATGGTTTCACTATCCCCTTGACAGTGATGTGTGTGTATTGTCACACAATATTGGGTATATTGGTTGTGGACTCACCAGGCTCTGGGATGTTTGATAGTCCATGTACGCTCTCTGGTGGTAGGATGGCCCGCACCTTCTCCTCCCAGGGCCTGAGGTATACTGGTTTGGCAGGAGGGCCACTGCCGGTGCGATGACTCAAGGCGTAATCCTTCTTGAGTAGGTCCTTGACCCTCCTGCGCACATCATACCACCTGTTCTGGATGTCTTCCTTTGTGCGCAAACATGGTGATTGTGCGTTCACCCTGTCGACGATCCTCTCCCACATCTTGGTTTTCTGCGACATGGGGGTCTGTTGGACCAATGTACCAAACAACTGTGGCTCTACCCTGAGGATTTCATCTACCAGGACTTCCAATTCACTGTCTAGGAACTTTGGATTCTTCTTTGGGGGCATGGTGATGGGTGGTGGTGGGGATTGATGTGTGTGTGAGTATGCAAGTGAGGGTGGGTGAGTGTAGGTTTTGTTGGGTGTATGTGAGGGTGCTATTTGGGAAGTGCTAATGATGTGTGGCTTGTGTGATGGATGAGTTTTGAGTGTGTCTGTGGTTGCTGTCTGATGGTGTTCTGTGCTGGCAGGTCAGTTGAATTTGCAAAGGATCATGGTAGGGATTTGTGGCCTTTATATGGGTGGAGTTGTGGGTGTGTCTTTGTTCCATGTTTTTTTCCCCCTGTATTTATTGACTTTGTCATTGCTTGTTTGGCCCTTTTTTTGTATTTTTTCCTTTGTAGTTTTTAGGCATGTAGGAGACGTTCTTCTGACCGAGTAGGACGCTGCAGTTGGCTCGTGCGAGCTTCTCCGAGTCTTTCAATCAGTGTTTCTGCTGGGTTTCATGTGCGGCGTACGCGTCGGTCGCGGAGTATTGGGTTGCTTCGGCTCCCTGTTTTGTATGCATGTCGGTCGTACGGCTTGAGATCCGTGCGACTCGGTCTGGTTTTACACGCATTGCATCGTACTGCGCGGGTCGGAGTTCGCGGGTACGTTTCTGTTGGGTTCATTCCTGGTGCGTGTCGGTCGGTTCGATTCGCGTAGTTTTCCGGACGGATAGCTCGTTTCCATGCGGTTCGGTCGTTCGGCTTGTGTTCCGTACGAGTCGGTCGTAATTCACATGCATTGCATCGTACTACGCGGATCGGGCAGCGCCGGTACGTGTCGGTCGGACTACATTCCCGTACCGAGTCGGTCTGTACGTTTTCCGGCCTGAATCGGAATCGGCCCCTTAGATGGATCTCACCCGAATCTAGAAAAAGGGTCATGCACGTCATCATCAGTAGCAGACTAGACTACGGCAACGCTCTCTATGCTGGAATCAACAAAAAGCTCCTTTGCAAGCTCCAGACTGTCCAGAACGCCGCAGCCAGACTGATCGTAGACATCCCCGACACAACCAAATCACCCAACAGGTCCGCGATCTCCACTGGCACGCCTTCGAAAGAAGAATAACCTTCAAGTTCTCACTCACGCATACAAGGCCGTCCATAACATCGTACCAGCATACCTAAACAACCGCCTCTCCTTCCACGCACCCAAGAGGGATCACTGACAGAATATCGAGTACCAGAATAGCGAGATACAAAAATATCGGGACATAAATATTGTTGTTAAAAATATCGACCTCCTATCTTCATAATGGTAAGTATAAAAATATTGAAGAAAAAATATTGTTAAAAATATCGAAGTACAAAATATCGTTTTTTTATATGTATAAAAAATAATGTAAAATAAATTAAATTATACATTTAACTTTAAAAAAATATTTAGATTTATTTGTAAATTTTAACAATTATAAGGAATAAATTTAATTTAAAAATAAATTAAACATACATATATAAAGTGTAATATAAATATATAAATATATTTACTTAAAAATAATTAATAAATAATAATTTTAATTGATTATAAAATGTTACAAATATACTAAAAATTACTCTACCGGATAGCGCTGGAAGCCTAAGAAATGGACTTCTTTCGTTGTGCCAAGCCTACTAAGGGATTCAAGTGTATAAATGTATTGAAGGTAACAGGAGCCTACTAAGGGAACAATTTGCTCGTGAAGGACTATATATCCCATAATGCACTGAATAGTGAAATGCACTTTGCCAAGCCCACTATGGGCGTGTAACTGATTAGAAAATAAAAAAGAGCACTTCCTGCAACCTTACATCCACAAGCCTATGATTAACCCCTTCGCTGCTAGGCCTTTTCCCCCCCTGTGCTAAGCCTTTTTTTGGCTATTTGGGGTAGTGCGCGCTTAGGCCCCTGTAACTTTTTGACCACATAAGGTATCCACACCAAATTTGCGTCCTTTTTTTCTAACATCATGGGGATTGTAAAGGTACCCAGGGTTTGTGGATTCCCCTGGAGGGGACCCAGAATTTAGCCAAAATACAGCTAAATTTTGGTTTTTTGGGGAAAAATGCGAAAAAAGGGCTACAGATGAAAGCGTCTTGTTTTTCCCTGCAAATGGCATCAAAAAGGGGTTGTGGTGCTGAAATCACCATTTTCCCAGCTTTCAGGGACAAGCAGACTTTTGTCAGAAAACCAACTTTTTTTACACAGTTTTGGCATTTTTCTGGGACATAGCCTATCTTTGCTATTTTTTGTGCTTTCAACCTCCTTCCAGTTAATGGTAGAAATTGGTATGAAACCAATAATGGATCCTGGAAAGCCATACATTTCTGAAAAGTAGACAAAATTCTGAATTCAGCAAGGAGTCATTTGTGTAGATCCTTAAAGTTTTCCTTATAGAAACTAACAGTTAAATAAAGGAAAAATTGAAAATTAGTTTTTAAAAAACAGCCATTTGTGTCAACGTTTTCACCTGTAACTTCTTCTAATTATGACAGCTATTTGAAAGAAATATACCGTTATATCCGCTGGACCTTTCTGGTTGTGGGGATATATAGGACTTGTAGGTTCACTAAGAACCCGACGAACCCAGAGCCAATAACTGAGCAGCATCTTGCAATGGTTTTTTATTATGTACCGGGTATATAGCAATTATTTTGGGAAAATGTATACATGGAAAAATTGTTATGAAAGACACCTATGTATTTCTGAAATGAGAACAAAATGTAGATTTTAGAAACAGTAGATATTTGCACATTTCCGAAATTGGGAGAACCCATACTAGCATGAGAATTATAGGTCATTTTCCAAAATGACTTATTTTTTACACATTGTCTTTCATTTGGAAGGCAGAAATGCATCGAAAGTCAATAGGTAATAACAGTTGCTCTACAATTCTGTGTTACCCTAAGACGCCCGATAAAAATGGTACCTCACTTGTGTGGGTAGGCCTTGTGCCCACAACAGGAAATGGCTCAAAATGCAACGTGGACGTACCACATTTTCACAATGAAAAATTACCCTTTTTTTGCAAAGTGCCTAGCTGTAGTTTTTGAACCCTAGCTCTGCCGGCACTTAGGGAAACCTAGCAAACCTATACATTTTTGAAAACTAGACACCCAGGGGAATTCAGGATGAGGTGACTTGACTGGCTCTCACCAGGTTAAAAAATTGGCAAAAAAAACACATTTTCCTTCCTTTTCTGTGGTGGAAAGTTCTGGAATTTGCGTGGATCCACAAAATTCCACCCACCCCGCGTTACCCAAGGTCTTCCAAAAAAATGGTACCTCACTTGTGTGGGTAGGCCTAGTGCCCGCGACAGGAAGCAGCGCAAAACGCAACGTGGACGCACCACATTTTCACAGTGAAAAATGACCTTTTTTGCAAAGTGCCTAGCTGTAGTTTTTTAACCCTAGCTCTGCCGGCACTTAGGGAAACCTAGCAAACCTATACATTTTTGAAAAGTAGACACCCAGGGGAATCCAGGATGGGGTGACTTGACTGGCTCTCACCAGGTTCTGTTACCCAGAATCCCTTGCAAACCAAAAAAATTGGCAAAAAAACACATTTTCCTCACTTTTCTGTGGTGGAAAGTTCTGGAATCTGCGTGGATCCACAAAATTCCACCCACCCCGCGTTCCCCAAGGTCTTCCAAAAAAAATGGTACCTCACTTGTGTGGGTAGGCCTAGTGCCCGCGACAGGAAGCAGCGCAAAACGCAACGTGGACGCACCACATTTTCACAGTGAAAAATTACCCTTTTTTTGCAAAGTGCCTAGCTGTGGTTTTTGAACCCTAGCTCTGCCGGCACTTAGGGAAACCTAGCAAACCTATACATTTTTGAAAAGTAGACACCAGGGGAATCCAGGATGGGGTGACTTGACTGGCTCTCACCAGGTTCTGTTACCCAGAATCCCTTGCAAACCTAAAAAATTGGCAAAAAACCCCACATTTTCCTCACTTTTCTGTGGTGGAAAGTTCTGGAATCTGCGTGGATCCACAAAATTCCACCGACCCCGTGTTCCCCAAGGTCTTCCGAAAAAATGGTACCTCACTTGTGTGGGTAGGCCTAGTGCCCATGACAGGAAGCAGCACAAAACGCAACGTGGACGCACCACATTTTCACAGTGAAAAATGACCCTTTTTTTGCAAAGTGCCTAGCTGTAGTTTTTGAACCCTAGCTCTGCCGGCACCTAGGGAAACCTAGCAAACCTATACATTTTTGAAAAGTAGACACCCAGGGGAATCCAGGATGGGGTGACTTGACTGGCTCTCACCAGGTTCTGTTACCCAGAATCCCTTGCAAACCTAAAAAATTGGCAAAAAAAACCCATTTTCTTCAATTTTCTGTGGTGGAAAGTTCTGGAATCTGCGTGGATCCACAAAATTCCACCCACACTGCGTTCCCCAAGGTCTTCCGAAAACAATGGTACCTCACTTGTGTGGGTAGGCCTAGTGCCCGCGACAGGAAGCAGTGCAAAACGCAACGTGGATGCACCACATTTTCACAGTGAAAAATGACCCTTTTTTTGCAAAGTGCCTAGCTGTAGTTTTTGAACCCTAGCTCTGCCGGCACTTAGGGAAACCTAGCAAACCTATACATTTTTGAAACGTAGACACCCAGGGGAATCCAGGATGGGGTGACTTGACTGGCTCTCACCAGGTTCTGTTACCCAGAATATCTTGCAAACCTAAAAAATTGGCAAAAAAAACACATTTTCCTCACTTTTCTGTGGTAGAAAGTTCTGGAATCTGCGTGGATCCACAAAATTCCACCCACCCCGCGTTCCCCAAGGTCTTCCGATAAAAATGGTACCACACTTGTGTGGGTAGGCCTAGTGCCCGCGACAGTAAGCAGCACAAAACGCAACGTGGACGCACCACATTTTCACAGTGAAAAATGACCCTTTTTTTGCAAAGTGCCTAGCTGTAGTTTTTGAACCCTAGCTCTGCCGGCACTTAGGGAAACCTAGCAAACCTATACATTTTTGAAAAGTAGACACCCAGGGGAATCCAGGATGGGGTGACTTGACTGGCTCTCACCAGGTTCTGTTACCCAGAATCCCTTGCAAACCTAAAAAATTGGCAAAAAAACACATTTTCCTCACTTTTCTGTGGTGGTAAGTTCTGGAATCTGCGTGGATCCACAAAATTCCACCCACCCCGCGTTCCCCAAGGTCCTCCGAAAAAAATGGTACCTCTCTTGTGTGGGTAGGCCTAGTGCCCACGACAGGAAGCAGCGCAAAACACAACGTGGACGCACCACATTTTCACAGTGAAAAATGACCCTTTTTTTGCAAAGTGCATAGCTGTAGTTTTTGAACCCTAGCTCTGCCGGCACTTAAGGAAACCTAGCAAACCTATACATTTTTGAAAAGTAGACACCCAGGGGAATCCAGGATGGGGTGACTTGACTGGCTCTCACCAGGGTCTGTTACCCAGAATCCCTTGCAAACCTAAAAAATTGGCAAAAAAACACATTTTCCTCACTTTTCTGTGGTGGAAAGTTCTGGAATCTTCGTGGATCCACAAAATTCCACCCACCCCGAGTTCCCCAAGGTCTTCCGAAAAAAAACGTGCCTCACTCGGGTGGGAGGCCCAAGTACCCGCGACAGGCTAGGGCCCACAACGTATTGAGGCGACCTCAAAATGGCCTATCACAAAACGACCTGGTTTTGCAAGGGGGGTCCCATGAGGTTTTGGCCCGGGGCTCGGCGGCCACCTAGGGAAACCTACCAAACCCACACATTTCTGACAAGTAGACACCCAGGGGATTCCAGGGAGGTATGGCTTGCGTGGATCCCCCAACATTTTCTTACCCAGAATCCCCTGCAAACCTGACATTTTGCTGAAATAATCCCTTTTTTCACACATTTTTGTGTGGTAAAGTTGTGGCATCACGGGGCTGACACAAATTTCCTACCACCCAGCGTTCCCCCAGGTCTCCCGATAAAAATGGTGCCTCACTCGGGTGGGAGGCCCAAGTACCCGTGACAGGCAAGGGCCCACAACGTATTGAGGCGACCTCAAAATGGCCTATCACAAAACGACCTGGTTTTGCAAAGGGGCTCCCATGAGGTTTTGGCCCGGGGCTCGGCGGCCACCTAGGAAACCTACCAAACCCACACATTTCTGAAAAGTAGACACCCAGGGGATTCCAGGGAGGTATGGCTTGCGTGGATCCCCCAACATTTTCTTACCCAGAATCCCTGCAAACCTGACATTTTGCTGAAAAAATCCCTTTTTAACACATTTTTGTGTGGTAAAGTTGTGGCATCACGGGGCTGACACAAATTTCCTACCGCCCAGCGTTCCCCCAGGTCTCCCGATAAAAATGGTGCCTCACTCGGGTGGGAGGCCCAAGTACCCGCGACAGGCAAGGGCCCACAACGTATTGAGGCGACCTCAAAATGGCCTATCACAAAACGACCTGGTTTTGCAAGGGAGTCCCATGAAGTTTTGGCCCGGGGCTCGGCGGCCACCTAGGGAAACCTACCAAACCCACACATTTCTGAAAAGTAGACACCCGGGGGATTCCAGGGAGGTATGGCTTGAGTGGATCCCCCAACGTTTTCTTACCCAGAATCCCCTGCAAACCTGACATTTTGCTGAAAAAATCCTTTTTTTCACATATTTTTTTGTGGTAAAGTTGTGGCATCACCGGGCTGACACAAATTTCCTACCACCCAGCGTTCCCCCAGGGCTCCCGAAAAAAATGGTGCCTCACTCGGGTGGGAGGCCCAAGTACCCGCGACAGACAAGGGCCCACAACGTATTGAAGCGACCTCAAAATGGCCTATCACAAAACGACCTGGTTTTGCAAGGAGGGTCCCATGACGTTTTGGCCCGGGGCTTGGCGGCCACCTAGGGAAACCCACACATTTCTGAAAAGTAGACACTCGGGGGATTCCAGGGAGGTATGGCTTGCATGGATCCCCCAACGTTTTCTTACCCAGAATCCCCTGCAAACCTGACATTTTGATGAAAAAATCCCTTTTTTCACATATTTTTGTGTGGTAAAGTTGTGGCATCACGGGGCTGACACAAATTTCCTACCACCCAGCGTTCCCCCAGGTCTCCCGATAAAAATAGTGCCTCACTCGGGTGGGAAGCCCAAGTACCCGCGACAGACAAGGGCCAACAACGTATTGAGGCGACCTCAAAATGGCCTATCACAAAACGACCTGGTTTTGCAAGGGGGGTCCCATGACGTTTTGGCCCGGGGCTCGGCGGCCACCTAGGAAACCTACCAAACCCACACATTTCTGAAAAGTAGACACCCGGGGGATTCCAGGGAGGTATGGCTTGCGTGGATCCCCCAACGTTTTCTTACCGAGAATCCCCTGCAAACCTGACATTTTGCTGAAAAAATACCTTTTTTCACACATTTTTGTGTGGTAAAGTTGTGGCATCACGGGGCTGACACAAGTTTCCTACCACCCAGCATTCCCCCAGGTCTCCCAATAAAAATGGTGCCTCACTTGGGTGGGAGGCCAAAGTACCCGCGACAGGCAAGGGCCCACAACGTATTGAGGCGACATCAAAATTGCCTATCACAAAATGTTTTGGGCCCTTGCCTGTCTCGGGTACTTGGGCCTCCCACCCGAGTGAGGCACCATTTTTATCGGAGACCTGGGGAACGCTGGGTGGTAGGAAATTTGTGTCAGCCCCTTGATGCCACAACTTTACCACACAAAATGAGTGAAAAAAGTGATTGTTCAGCAAGATATCAGGTTTGCAGGGGATTCTGGGTAAGAAAACGTTGGGAGATCCACGCAAGCCATACCTCCCTGGAATCCCGAGTGTCTACTTTTCAGAAATGTGTGGGTTTGGGTGGTTTCCCTAGGTGGCCGCTGAGCCCGGACTAAGACGTCATGGGCCCCCTGCAAACCAGGTCGTTTTGTGATAGGCCATTCTGAGGTCACCTCAATACGTTTTGGGCCCTTGCCTGTCACGGGTACTTGAGCCTCCCACCCGAGTGAGGCACCATTTTATCGGGAGACCTGGTGGAACGCTGGGTGATAGGAAATTTGTGTCAGCCTGGTGATGCCACAACTTTCCCACACAAAATTGTGTGAAAAAGTGATTTTTCAGCAACATTTCAGGTTTCTGGGGATTCTGGGTAAGAAAACGTTGGAAGTCCACGCAAGCATACCTCCTGGAATCCTCGATGTACTTTTCAGAAATGTGTGGGTTTGATAGGTTTTCCTAGGTGGCCGCTGGGCCCGGGCCAAAAATTCATGGGACCCCCTTGCAAAAACAGATCGATTTTGTGATAGGCAATTTTGATGTTGCCTCAATGCGTTTTGGGCCCTTGCCTGTCGCGCGTACTGGGCCTCCCGCCGAGTGAGGCACCATTTTATTGGGAGACCTGGGAGAGCGCTGGGTGATAGGAAATTTGTGTCAGCTACTGATGCTACAACTTTCCCACACAAAATTGTGTGAAAAGTGATTTTTCAGCAAAGTTTCAGGTTTCTGGTGGATTCTGGGTAAGAAAACGTTGAGAGATCCATGCAAGCCATGCCTCCCTGGAATTCCCGGTGTCTACTTTTCAGAAATGTGTGGGATTGAGTAGGTTTCCCTAGGTGGCCGCTGAGCCCGGACAAAAATTCATGGGACCCCCCTGCAAAAGCAGGTCGTTTTAGTGATAGGCAATTTTGATGTTGCCTCAATGCGTTTTGAGCCCCTTGCCTATTGCATATTGGGCCTCCCACCCTAGTGAGGCACCATTTTATCGGGAGACCTGGGGAAGCGCTGGGTGGTAGGAAATTTGTGTCAGCCCGGTGATGCTACAACTTCCCACACAAAAATGTGTGAAAAAAAGTGATTTTTTCAGTAAAATTTCAGGTTTCTGGGGGATTCTGGAAGAAAGCGTTAGTGGATCCACGCAAGCCATACCTCCTGGAATCCCCGGTGTCTGCTTTTCAGAAATGTGTGGGTTTGGTAGGCTTCCTATGTGGCCGCCGAGCCCCGGGCCAAAAAGTCATGGGACCCCCATTGCAAAACCAGGTCGTTTGTGATAGGCAATTTTGATGTTGCCTCAATACGTTTTGGGCCCTTCCCTGTCGTGCGTACTTGGACCTCCCACCCGAGTGAGGCACCATTTTATCAGGAGACCTGGGGAACGCTGGGTGGTAGGAAATTTGTGTCAGCCCTGTGATGCCACAACTTTCCCACACAAAATTGTGTGAAAAAAGTGATTTTTTCAGCCACATTTCAGGTTTCTGGGGGTTTCTGGGTAAGAAAACGTTGGTGGATCCACGCAAGCCATACCTCCCTGGAATCCCCCCGGTGTGTACTTTTCAGAAATGTGTGGGTTTGGTAGGTTTTCCTAGGTGGCCGCTGAGCCCCGGGCCAAAAATTCATGGGACCCCCCTTGCAAAAACAGGTCGGTTTTGTGATAGGCAATTTTGATGTTGCCTCAATACGTTTTGGGCCCTTGCCTGTCGCGCGTACTTGGGCCTCCCACCCGAGTGAGGCACCATTTTATCGGGAGACCTGGGGAACGCTGGGTGATAGGAAATTTGTGTCAGCCTGGTGATGCCACAACTTTCCCACAAAATTGTGTGAAAAAAGTGATTTTTTCAGCAAAATGTCAGGTTTCTGGGGATTCTGGGTAAGAAAACGTTGGGGGATCCATGCAAGCCATACCTCCTGGAATCCCCCGGTGTCTACTTTTCAGAAATGTGTGGGTTTGGTAGGTTTCCCTATGTGGCCGCCGAGCCCGGGCCAAAAAGTCATGGGACCCCCATTGCAAAACCAGGTCGTTTTGTGATAGGCAATTTTGATGTCGCCTCAATACGTTTTGGGCCCTTCCCTGTCGCGCGTACTTGGACCTCCCACCCGAGTGATGCACCATTTTTATCAGGAGACCTGGGGGAACGCTGGGTGGTAGGAAATTTGTGTCAGTCCGGTGATGCCACAACTTTCCCACACAAAAATGTGTGAAAAAAGTGAATTTTTTCAGCAAAATTTCAGGTTTGCAGGGGATTCTGGGTAGGAAAAAGTTGGGGGACCCACGCAAGTCATACCTCACTGGACTCCCCCGAGTGTCTAGTTTTCAGAAATGTGTGGGTTTGGTAGGTATCCTAAGATGGCCGCCGAGCCCAGGGCCAAAAACCTCACTGGTGTGGGTGGTTCAAGTACCCGCAACAGGCAAGGGCGCAAAACGTATTGAGGAGACATCAAAATGATCTATCACAAAACAAGCTGGTTTTGCAAGGGGAGTTACCTGGGTTTTGGCCCGGGCTCGGCGGCCATCTTGGGAAACCTACCAAACCCACAGATTTCTGAAAACTAGACACCCGGGGAGTCCAGCGAGTATGGCTTGCATGGATCCCCAACGTTTTCCTACCCAGAATGCCCTGCAAACCTCAAATGTAGCTGGAAAAAATCACTTTTCTCAAATTTCTGTGTGGGAAAGTTCTGGAATCTACGTGGATCCACAAATTTCCTACCACACAGTGTTCCCCATGTCTCCCGATAAAATGATACCTCACTCGCGTGGGTAGGTCAAGTACCCGCGACAGGAAAGAACCCAAAACCTATTGAGGCGACATCAAAATTACCTATCACAAAACAACCTGGTTTTGCAAGGGGTATTGCATGAGTTTTGGCCCTGGGCTCGGTGGCCATCTAGGGAAACCTACCAACCCACACATTTCTGAAAATTAGACACCCGGGGAGTCCAGCGAGGTATGGCTTGCGTGGGTCCCCTAACGTTTTCCCTACCCAGAATCCCTGCAAACCTCAAATTTAGCTGAAAAAATCACTTTTTCTCAAATTTGTGTGAGAAAGTTCTGGAATCTACGTGGATCCACAAATTTCCTCCCATCCAGCGTTCCCCCAGGTCTCCCGATAAAAATGATACCTCACTCGCGTGGGTGGGTCAAGTACCCGCGGCAGGCAAGGGCCCAAAACCTATTGAGGCGACATCAAAATTACCTATCACAAAACAACCTGGTTTTGCAAGGGAGTCCCATGAGTTTTTGGCCCAGGGCTCGGCGGCCATCTAGGAAACCTACCAAACCCACACATTTCTGAAAACTAGACACCCGGGGGGAGTCCAGCGAGGTATGGCTTGTGTGGGTCCCCTAATGTTTTCCTACCCAGAATTCCCTGCAAACCTCAAATTTAGCTGAAAAAAATCACTTTTTTCTCACATTTCTGTGTGGGAAAGTTCTGGAATCTACGTGGATCCACAAATTTCCTCCCACCCAGCGTTCCCCCGGGTCTCCTGATAAAAATGATACCTCACTCGCGTGGGTGGGTCAAGTTCCCGCGACAGAAAAGGGCCCAAAACCTATTGAGGCGACATCAAAATTACCTATCACAAAACAACCTGGTTTTGCAAGAGGCATCACCTGGGTTTTTGTCCCCGGGCTCGGCGGCCATCTTGGGAAACTACCAAACCCAAACATTTCTGAAAGCTAGACACCCGGGGGAGTCCAGCGAGGTATGGCTTGCGTGGGTCCCACAACGTTTTCCTACCCAGAATCCCCTGCAAACCTCAAATTTAGCTGAAAAAATCACTTAGTAGAAAGACTAATTATGCCAAACTTTTTATGGGGGGAGCAAAGGCCCTTGCCCAAGGGGCCGCTCCCCTCCCTGGTGCCTAGTGGGTGGATCCTGCTTGGGGATCTCCCTCCTGGGGCGATCCCCAAGCAGGGATCCACTAGGAGAGGTACCATTGGAAAGGGAGATTCTCCCCTTTCCAACGATACCTCTCCTGAGTTTCTATGTGCTCAGGGGCTAAGATACCCCCTGAGCATGTAGAAACTGAAACTGAAATGAGCCTCTTGGCTCATTTCAGTTTCAGTTTCACTGAAATGACATCAGCGCGACGTGCGCGCTGATCGTCATTTCAGGGAAACCAGGGGGGGGCCTCGGGAGCTGGGGAAGCTCTTCCCCAGCTCCCGAGGGTTTAAGGGCGGAATGGGAATCCCTCTGGTGCCCGCACCAGAGGGATTTCCTGTGCTGGGTCCCATGACGAGCTGGACTCGTCATGAGCACACGACTACTGTGTGCCATGACGAGTCCAGCTCGTCATGAGCATGGAAGGGGTTAAGATGCTGTGCAACGAAACGCGTAAGGCGCAGAAGAATGTTTGTTGGCACGACGGAAGAAGCAAACTAATAGCCGAAAGGCAGGCATCCTGCCGAGTGCACTCCTAAGCTCCAGGGCATATTGTAAAGCAAAAATATATATATACATACACCTGTAACATAAAAATTATTTAAAAAAAATTATATTATAAATTAAAATATTAAAATATTTAATATTTTTTAAACCTACATTTTACACTCCAGTGAGTGCAACAGTAGGGAAAGTGTTGGATAACGGAGGGGAATAATTTACTATTCCCACTCCAGCAAGTGCAACAGTAGGGAAAGTGTTGGATAGCGAAGGGATAAAAATTACTATTTCCACTCCGAGTGCAACAGTAGGGAAAGTGTTGGATAACGGAGGGGTAAAAATTACTATTCCCACTCCAGTGAGTGCAACAGTAGGGAAAGTGTTGGATAGCAAAGAGGAATAATTTACTATTCCCACTCCAACGAGTGCAACAGTAGGGAAAGTGTTGGATAGCGGAGGGGATAAAATTACTATTCCCACTCCAGTGAGTGCAACAGTAGGGAAAGTGTTGGATAGCGGAGGGGTAAAAATTACTATTCCCACTCCAGCGAGTTCAACAGTAGGGAAAGTGTTGGATAGCGGAGGGGAATAATTTACTATTCCCACTCCAACGAGTGCAACAGTAGGGAATGTGTTGGATAGCGGAGGGGATAAAATTACTATTCCCACTCCTGTGAGTGCAACAGTAGGGAAAGTGTTGGATAGCAGAGGGGTAAAAATTACTATTCCCACTCCAGGGAATGCAACAGTAGGGAAAGTGTTGGATAGCGGAGGGGAATAATTTACTATTCTCACTCCAACGAGTGCAACAGTAGGGAAAATGTTGGATAGAGGAGGGGATAAAATTACTATTCCCACTACAGCTAATGTAACAGTAGGGAAAGTGTTGGATAGCGGAGGGGTAAAAATGACTATTCCCACTCCAGCGAGTGCAACAGTAGGGAAAGTGTTGGATAGCGTAGGGGTAAAAATTACTATTCCCACTCCAACGAGTGCAACAGTAGGGAAAGTGTTGGATAGTGGAGGGTAAAAATTACTATTCCCACTCCAGTGAGTGCAACAGTAGGGAAAGTGTTGGATAGTGTAGGGGTATAAATTACTATTCCCACTCCTGCGAATGCAGCAGTAGGGAAAGTGTTGGATAACGGAGGGTAAAAATTACTATTCCCACTAAATAAAATTCAAATTTAAAAACAAACAAAATATCAACTACAATACAAAATATAATAAAAAAGCCAAAAACAAAACATATATAAAAATATGAAAATTTACAAAACATAGAAATCTAAAGTTTACATAAAAAGATACATTTTTTCATTTAACAAAAAATGAACACAAAAGAAATATTTTGTACTAAAAATTAATTTTAACCCCAAAAATATTTATTACATAAATGTCATATTGTTTTCCTACCCTATAACACCACACATCTAAATAAAAAAAAAGTGTACCTCCATAATTAACACAATTAATTATCAATAAAACAATTATTGATAATTAAAAAACACATTTAAAAAGGTAAAAATTAATGTACTAACCAAACGTTACAGCTATAGAACCTAAAACCCCAAACAAAAAAAAATAAACAATTACCAAAATATTCATCAATTAATAAATTAATATTAAGGATCAAATAATGATTAATTAATTTAAACTAAATTACTTTTCACCCTCTACCCCAATAAACACCAAAACACACACCTAAAAATATTTACACGATTTCCATAACTAATTTTACATTAATAAATTAATATCAATTAACAAATCATTAATTAATTTAAAAAAAATTACTTCCCACCGTTTACCACTATAAACCCCACAACTCACACATCAAAATAATTACACAATTGCCATATTTAAATTTTAATTAATTAATTAGCATTAATTAACAAATAATTAATTAATTATAAATAAATTACCTTCCACCATATTCCCCTATAAATGCCACCACCAATTTCTTAAAACTTGACACAATTAACATAATTAATTAACAATGCATTAATTAATAACAATTAACAAGCAAAATATAAATAATTATTAATAAATTAATTCACACACTATAAAATAAAAGTAAATAAATATTATATTAAAAATATTACTAAATGCATTAAAATTAAATTACTTCCCACCCTACTCCCCTATCAACCCACAACACGCTCCTAAAAAAATAACACAATTAACATAATTACCAATTAATTAATCATAATTAAGAACCAATTAATAAATAGTTAATAATAAATTAATTTCCACAATTAGCAATGTAAAATATTAAATAAATAAATATTATTTAATAAAAAAATATTCATAATTTAATTATAATTAAATTACTTCCCACCCTATTGCCCTATAAACCCGCAACCCGCTCCTAAAAAAATGACACAATTAACATATTTACAAATTAATTAATCAATAAAATTAACAGCCAATCATTAATTAATTAATAATAAATTAATTCCCACATATAACACTATAAAATCAAAATTTAATAAATACTAATAAATCAAAATTAATATTCAATGTATTCCCCTATAAACCCACAACCCGCTACAGAACTAAAACGCAAAATTTAATTAAAACAAAATTAATAACTTCTAAAAATGTAACACATATATTAAAAAACAAATGCAATACTTAGACAAAAAAATAGAGCACATTCATTTAAAATACATACTAAAATATATAATACTAACTAAAAAAACTATATTTTTAACAACTATGGTGCCGATTCCGATTCGGGCCGGAAATCTCTCCGACCGAGCCGGACCCGGAGAGATTTCCGACCGAATCGGACCCGTGCACCCCGACCGAACGAGTACGATGCGTCCGTATGCTATCGTACTCGAGTCGGTCGGACTCCCATTGAAGTCAATGGGAGCTGGTCGCACAACGCGTACGCGGGCTCCCATTGCCTCAATGGGTGCGAGGCGAACAAGGGCGCCCCCTACAGCGGGTACGCGTCGGGCGACTCGCGCCGTACACGCACAGGTAGGGGGGACCCATGGGTCCCCTGTGTGCGACTCGTGCGGCTACGCGTACATGGGGGTCCGACACGGACCCCCGAAGTACGGCTCCGACTGCTCTTTCGAGCCGGACGGCGCGTGTCGGTCGGACTGCTCGCGGCGCGCATCGTACTTGCCCGGCCGGGGAACTTCTCCATTGCGTGGTGCGAGTCGTGTCCGAGCGAGTCGGTCGGTGCGGTCTGACCCGGGAACGAGTCGGTCGGAGCGGTTGGGACGCCCGAACGAGTCGGTCGGCGATTTCGCATCGTACTTGCTCGGCCGGACGCGCGTACGAATCGGTCGGGAAATAGGGCTCCGAATCGGATCCGGTTAAGCCAAATCCGATTCGGAGCCCTACCGGCCGAGATCAGAATCGGCCCCTATATTTTTGCAAACGATATTAATGACGTCGATATTTTTGAAAACTATGGGGTCTATTAGGATGGCGGGCGGATCGCCACCGCCGGCCCGGCGGTGGCGATCCACCCGCCATCCATACCTGATTTACCCCCGCCTATTAGTATGGCGGGGGTACCGCGGCGGACGGAAAGACCGTCCGCCGCTTTTCCGCCGGCCAATCCGACCGGGCGGAAAAGGCCCTCAAGGCACCGCCATCCATATTAGGATGTGCAATTTTAAAGGCCTTTCCATGGCGGCGATGCCGCCATGGAAAGGCCGGTGGAAATTTCTTTGGGGGCCCGTTACGGGCCCCCGGGGGGGGTGGGGAGCTGCACTTGGGGGGTACCTATGGTACCCCCCTTCATTGACATACACAAGGTGGCAGGCACCGCGCGGTGCCTGTCACGTTGTGCATGCCAATGCACAACATGCATATTTTGCATTGCGGCGGGTGCTGCTCACAGCACCGCCCGCCGCAATGTAAAATATGCGGGATGCGACCGCCTGGGTGGCAGTCGCATCCTAATGGGCCTAGCGGGACCGCTGCACCTCTGGTGGTCGGTCCCGTGTACCGTTACGGTGGCGGGCGGACTTTCGTAATAGACCCCTATATTTCTTACCTTAAACTCGATATTCTTTTTTAAAAATTTTATTGGCAGTATAAACAGGCATAACGTACTGGTTGGACAAATACAGGCATTTTTCACACAGTTGATACAATTATGTTGCGCCTTGATCAACACTTCTTGATTACAACATTTTCATTTCTTGTTGGATGTATACAGGGGGGGCTAGTGGACCAGGCAGAACCAATGTGCATGCATAATGACCATTTGCATGGAAACATAAGGCCGGTTTAATTGCCCACTGTCTCCTCTTCAGGCCCAGGAGTATCAGTATCCGCTAGCCGCAACCAATTCACAAATGGGCCCCAAATATCCCTCGGCCTAGATTCCACAGGCATCAACTCCCAAAATGCCGCTAGTGCTCTTGACAAAACGTGGCATCAACAATCCAGTCTTTTATCAGGGGAGGGCGCGCTCTACCCCACGTCATAGCTATCCTGCGCTTTGCCAATAATAGTAGCATAGCTAACAGCCTGCGCACACCCACCGGGGTCCCCCTCACATATCCCAATTTCCCAGTCAATGCTGTAGGCTGAACAGGTATCAGAAGGATATCGCTTATAGTTTTAAATACGTCTGTCCAGTATTCCGCCACCTGGGGGCAACTCCAGGCCAGGTGTAAAAAAGTTGCCTGATCTGCATGGCACTTCCAGCACTCTGCGTTAGGCCTGAGCCCCATGCGGAACAGTTGTATGGGTGTTCTGTAATATTGATTAAGGAATTTAAAATGAATTAACCTGAGTTTATAATTTGGAGACAGGTGTTCCAGCTGCGCACAGCAGAATTTCCATTCTTCTTCTGTTATGTGTGGTTGTATCTCAGTGTTCCATTGTTCCCTTAGTTTCGGTGTAATCACAGGGTGATGTGTTTGCATAGAAGTGTACAGTCGAGTAATGAACTTTTTCGCTGATGGAGTAGTGAGAATGTGTTCAAGTGCCTGCAGAGTAGGTGGGGGTCTGGAAATGTATTATGCATCCTACGGCACACTGCCCGTATACGGTAATAAAGCAGGGCATCGGAAAAAGACGGGGGTGGTGTGTCAGTTGGCGCCGGCGGCTCAAGAAATCCCTCCTCCCGGTAAAGATCCTCGAACCTGCTGATACCTAATCCCCTAGCCCTCACTATAGCGCCTTGGTCCTCCAATGGGGGCATTAGTGGATTCCTAGCAAGGGTTATCGAGGGGGGGTATAGCGTTGGTGTATTTGCTCTACGTCTAAGATTATCCCAGGCCCACCTCAGTGTTACTGTGGTATCTACGGTATGGCGGGGTCGCTTGTATGGTTGATATAGCGCCACCTCTAACGGAATAGGCTCAACTCTATCACACTCAACCGCTACATGTGGCTGGAAGGGGATCGGGTGTATCCAAAAATGTAAGAATTGCGCCTGAGCGCAAAAAGCGTATAAGGGAAAGTCTGGTGCCCCTAATCCTCCCTGACTCTGTGGAAGTGTCAATGTTTCCCAGGCGATCCTGGCTTGTCCTCCTGCCCACACCAATGAGATCAGCAATGAGCGAAGTCTTGTGAAGAATGCCTGAGTCAATAGGAGGGGGACGTTTATGAAAATGTACAGAAACTTGGGGAGGACCACCATTTTGGCAACAGCTATCCTTCCCGCAAGTGATAGTGGAAGTGTAGACCATAATTTAATTTTCCCTTCCAGCCATATAATGGTGTGACCCATGTTCATAGTCCATACTTCTTGGATGTCTCTGCTTAACCAGATTCCAAGATATTTTACCGGACCGTCTGCCCAGCCAAGTGGATAGTCTAATTCGAATGGAATTGTGTCTTCAGTCAGTGGAAATAGCGTGGACTTTTTCCAATTGATCTGTATGCCTGACAGGCCGCCAAATTTTGTTATCTCGTGCAATACTGGCTGTAGGTTAGTTTTTTTTTTGTTATATATAGTGTTATGTCGTCAGCATATTGCGATATTATTATTCCTCTAGATGTAAAACTGAGTCCTCATTCTGCATGATGCTGCCGCAGCCACGCTGCTAGGGGTTCCATTGCGATAGCGAAAAGCAGGGGCGAGAGAGAACAGCCTTGTCGCGTACCCCAAGTTATATGAAATGCCTCCGTAATATGGCCGTTAACAAATAGGCACGCAGTTGGGTCAATATATAGAAGTCTTATCTCATTGATAAAGAGCGGGCTAAATCCTATTCTCTGCAGGACGGCAAAAAGGAATGTCTATTCTAAAGAATCAAATGCTTTAGTAGCATCTAGAAAAGCAGCTACTTCAGGGAGATGTGGATCCAAATAGTGCAATATAGCAAAGAAAGTACGCAAGTTATGTGCGGTCGATCTCCCCGGGATAAATCCCGACTGATCAGGCCTGGCGATGAGGGGCAATAGCGGTTGGACTCTGTTAGCTAATAGTTTAGCATAAATTTTGTTGTCGGTGTTAATGAGGGAGAGGGAGCGATATGAGTCACAATGGGTTGGTGGCTTATCAGGTTTGAGTAGCAACAGTATGCCTGCCTCTCTGAGGGTGGGGGGTAGTGTACCTGTGTCAATTGCTTCTTGATAAACTGCCATGAGGTGAGGGGCCAGAATGGAGGCGTAGCATTTATAAAAGGAGGCGGGCAGCCCGTCTAGACCTGGTGCCTTGTCTGGCGGCAAACTATTGATGACTCTGACTACATCTTCCTCTGAGAATGGTTCATCCAGGTATGCTCTATGAGCGTTACCGAGCCAAAGCAGCTCAATTGAATCAAAGTAGAGTTGTAGGTTTTCAAGTGTTTGTGTACATTGCGAGGTGTATAACTCCGAGTAAAACTCTAATAGTCGGGCCTTGATTTCTTGTGTACCTCTAACCGTCTGCCTCTCCTTTCCTTGAAGTTCAATAATGTAGTCTGTGGTGCGTGGGGGTCTAAGTAGGGCCGCAAGTGTCTTACCGGGTCGGTCACCCTCCCCGTATCTCCTCACCTTCGCCGACTTCCCTAAGTAGTTGATTTCTCGTTGTGCTTCTTCTTCGGATTCACTTAGCTTACCCCTAATTTGAGAGAGTGTCTCACGTTCTCCAGTCTGATAATATTGAAGTTCTAGTTCGCGAATATCATTTTCTAGAATCTTCAATGTTTGGCGTATGGACTTCAGGATGCCCGCTTGCCGGGCTATACACTTGCCACGGATCACCACCTTGAAGGCTTCCCACAAGGAGGACGGTGATGATACTGAACCTTCATTATGTGTGAAATAGTCTAATATATCTTGTTTGATTTCCTCTCTAAAGGCTGCATCCAGTAGAGCGATCGAAGGGAGTCGCCATGTGAATGCACGACTGGGCGCGGTCGCTACCTGTAATCTAAGCAGACATGGCGCGTGATCTGAAAGGGTGCGGGGGAAATGTCTAATGTCCACCACCCAAGTAGCTATGTCTTTGGAAATAAGCCAAAAATCTATACAGGACCAGGCGGCGTGTTGTGTTGTGACGCATGTGCCCTCCACTACGTCTGGATGCCAAACCCGCTATATATCCACCAGCTCCCTTTCCCTCACAATTGTATTCAATACAGCCCCGGCATTTGGGTGTAGCGAGCGTGATGTACCTCTACGGTCTCGGTCGTCATCTAGGATGGCATTAAAATCCCCCCCCAAAATAATGGTATCACAGCCGAGTTTTAATATGTTGCCCTAGAGGTCATGGAAAAAATCAGGCGAGTCCGAGTTAGGGCCATAAACTGTTACTAGGACCACCCTTGTCGTGCCAAGTATGCCCTCTAAGATTATGACTCTACCATCTGGGTCTGACTTTGAAGAAGTCTGCATCCAACCTATGTTTTAACGGATTAGGATCGCAGTCCCCCTAGCATAGGTGGAGTAAGTAGCCAAATATATATGGCCCCAGTGCCTATGTTGGAGTGTGGTAGTCGACGGATTCGAAAGGTGCGTTTCTTGCAAAAAAGCATATATCAATGTTATGACAAACTAAATACGATTGCACAAGGCGTACCTTCCTGTTATCATTTAGTCCCCGTATGTTCCAGGTTAAACAATTGTACTTGGACATGATCTGTATTGACCAATTATCTCTCTCTGGATTGTATCATTCACAATGTGGTGCAATGAGCCTGACATTTGCGCCCTAATCGTTTCCTGCCATTTTAATTTTAGTCTTTTAATTCCCCCTTTCGTTACCACCCCCACCCACACCAGCCCCCCAAACAGGTTGAGCTAACATATCCCTCCCACTAAACTGATGTAACCAAAGAAAGAAGAATACAAAAAATCTAAGCACCCGGTGGCACCGAGTGGACTCATGGGAGATTTCCCTGGGGGGCGTGGGGAAACCGGCGAACACCCCAGCACGAAGAGCTGGGTGGCCGAGGCCTATACTCTTTTTGCGCAACCTGAACAGAAGCGTACACCTGGCGTAGAACATATTACCGCATTCTCAAATTGGTCCCCTACTCTATTTATATTGTTGGGGCAAAGGCAAAATTTTAACATAACATAATCAGAAACACAAGTTCACCTGGTGCTACATTTAGTCATTGTCACTTAAGTTGTGGTCCACACCTCGCTGTCTATCAGAGCACACCTTCTGTTTCCTTGTCCCACTAATGTGCTTAGCAAATTTTAATGCCGACTTCGCGTCTGTAAAGAAGTGAGTGTCATTGTCGTGCGTAACCTTTAACTTGGCAGGATGTAACAGTGCATATGGCACACCCACCTGCTGTAGATCCTTTTTTGCTTGAGTGAATTCTCGGCGCGCCGCCTGGACGCTGGGAGTAAAGTCGGGATAAAATGAGATATTGTTCCCTTTGTAAGAAATCTGACCACGTTCCCTGGCTCCCCTGAGTATGGCATCCCTGTCACGATAATTTAGTATTTTGGCAAGGATTGGCCTAGGGGTTCCGCCCACCGGAGGTCTTGGTCCCAGGGCTCGGTGGGCTCGTTCCACAATGAACATTTGAGATAGCTCTGACCCAAATATCTCTTTTAACAAGTCTTCCACAAACAGTTCCATTTTCCCAGTGGCGTAGTCTCTGGAATACCCATAAGGCGAATGTTGTTCCTCCTTGAGCGTGCCTCTAAATCGTCATTCTTTGCTCTTATAACTGTAAGGACCCGTTCCATATTCAGTAGTTGTTCTTTGGTTTCGACCTGAAACTCGTGCCCTTCAGTTTGCCTATTCTCAAGTTGATCTAGTCTGAGTTCGTGGGTATCCACCTGTGACTTTACCTGGTCCATCCTGGCATTTAGGCTATCAAGCTTGGAGTCAATTGTTTTCAGGCTGGCTTTCATTTCCAGTAGCAAACTACGGAGGTCGGCCCCCCCTCCTCAGTGTCGTCCAGTGGACCCTGAGCTGCTTCCGGATCTGGGTCGGGTTCACCCTGCCTCGTTTGTCTTTTATTTTCAAAGGTCAATTTAGGTTGCTTGGCGTCCATTTTGCCCATTTTTGGGTCTCAGTTGGGTACTTTGTATATTGGCGATGAGATCACAAGCCCCTTATCTCCCACCGCTTGTTTACAGCTTTATATATACCCTCTTGGGTCGGGGAAGGGGGGAATGGAAAAGCAGCTCTCGGCGCCGCCGGTGCAGTCACCTCACGGGTTGTCCTGCAAACTCCCAGATCGCGCTGGCGCCTGCGGCAGCCTTCGGGGCACAAACGTGTCTCGTGCTTCACACGACAACTCCAGTGAAGACAAGCACGATGCCCAATCCAAATGGTTCACTAACCAGAGAAGGAGGGGGGGGGGAGCAATCCCCACACCCTCAGATTATAGTGCCCACTGTATGCAGAGTCTAGGCCCAACTTGTCATGCCAGTTATAACGTGATCTCACTGTCCCCCTGCTGCACCCTGCCTCCTGTGCAGCATCAGAGATATTACACACTTTCTCAGTTCACGCCACCGCTTTCCAGTGTGGGTATCAATTGCACGCACCTCGCTCCAGGCATCGACGCAGGGAGTGCTCCCAACGGGGGGGGTCTGCAATATCACTGCTGCAGCGCGGCCTACCCCTTAGCTGCACTACCGGAGTTCGGTTCCACATGCAGCGGTGGCGTCCCCCTTTCCATCCGCCAGTGTCACAAGGGGCCAAGTAAGGGGTGTGATTCCACGGTGCTCCCTTGTTAAATATTCTCCGTTTTGAATGTGGCGCAGTGCAGGCGCCCTAATGTTTACAGCGGCACAGCACTATCTCTCGCGGCTCACCTGGGCCTCAGTCTCCCACACCGATGTGGCGCACCTTCCTCCCTAGGCATGTAGATCACTGTTGGGGGCGAGCCGCCTGCTCAACCCGCACGCCGCATCAGCAAACTCGATATTCTTGACCACAATATTCTTGCAGACGATATTTCTGTATCTCGATATTCTGCACTCGATATTAGTGCAAGTCGACATTTCCAACTCGATATTCTGACTCTTTACCACCCAAGAGAAACCTCCAATCAGCCGACCTCTCTCTGGCCACCATCGCACGCATCTACAAGACCAGAACGGGAGGACAGTGGACAGTCCTTCTCCTACCGCGCAGCCAAGACCTGCAACGACCTCCCCCTCCACCTCCAGCAATGCCCTACACTGCTCCAGTTCAGGAAGGTCCTCAAGACCTGGCTCTTTGGATGACCCCAGCACCCAACGGAGCCCCCCCCCAGCGCCTTGAGACCCTCCCGGGTTTGTAGCTGTGCTTTACAAACCCTGATTGATTGATTGAAGTACAACAGTGTCTGAGACACTGTTTGGATTCCCAAATGGGTCACAAGGGACCTGCCTCATTAATATTTAAGAGGCAGGTCACAATTTGCAACCCATTGGGAATGGCCGGCAGTCACAGGGATGGTGGCCTTCTGGGGCCAGAAGACCACTATGTCTGTGACTGCTTTTTAAATAAAGCAGTTTTTATTTTTGAAATGCAGGCCATTTTCCTTAAAGGAAAATGGGATGCTTTTCAAAAATAAAAATGAAAAGTTTTCTTTTCATTTTTTCAGAGTGGGCAGTGGTCTGTGGGACCACCGCCTGCTTTGAAAACATTTTGGCGCCCTCATTCACAAAGGGAAAGGAGTCCCTTAGGGACCCCTTCCCATTTGCGAATGGCTTACCACCAATTTGAAATTGGTGGCAAACTGTGAATGTTTTGCAACCGCATTCAGGGTTGCAAAACATTCCTGCATACCAGTGCGACACACTATTAGGTAGGTATGCCCTTGGCACGCCCCTTCCTAATAGTGACTCGCAAACCCTATTTTTCAAGCCAGTAATAGAGTACCGACTCGCAAAATAGGGTTGGTACATTTGAAAATGCATTTTACCAGTCGCAAACAGCCCATCGCATCATACATCTGGCCCTATCAGTCAGGCTTGGCATGCTCTTCTTAGAATTTCATCGTCACCAGGACAGTATTCCCAATTTTTACAGATTGCAGATATCTTTAGTATTGTGCTTTCTGTGCAAGCCTTGCTCTTAATAGATACTTGCTGATGTAGGGCTCCACCATGCGGATTACTTGTTTTTTGTGGGTAAATCCATAACATAAGAAGCCTTCAAAGGGATGGGCAGTATGCTTAAAATCAAGTAAGGCACCCCTACTGGATGGGATTCCTACTGCTGTCTTCAAACGGTGTTTTAATGTTGAGCAGAGCTATATCAACAGTTCTTTGTTTGCTATTCTTTCAGTGTTTTCCAATGTTTTAAAAATTGTAAAAATTAGTGTTTAACAATGTTCATTCTTTTGTGCTCCGTACATAATCACAGAAGAGGTATTTTCCCGGTGCTTATAAAGAAATTTGGTTTCCTTCCTTTATTTATTCCTATAGTAATTAGTCCTACGTTCTTTCTTCCTCCTAACTCCTGTGGTTTTATTTTTTCATTGATTTTGCTCTTATAAGTTTTCATTATTTCCCTCACCTCCCTACCTGTCTAATTTCCAGTACTCAAATCCTTCTTTCCATCACACCATTCCCACACTATGTTAAGGGTGTGCATGCAGCTAAGCTAAGTAAGTCGCTCCATCACATACAGGTTTTCTTGAATTATTTACGTATGCAGTTCACCAATGGAATTACGTTCATTTTACATTGTTGGGCCATGTCTGTGGAATTTTGTTTATTTGAAGACCTCTAAGTATTGATGTTTACCAAGCCTGTGAGTGTGTTTTTTTTAAAGCAATGCAGGGACTGTGTTCTCACCAGGCATTTGTTACAGTTCAATAAGGCACTTTATCCTTGTATTCTCTGCAGTGTGCAATTTTATAGGGCATTTTCCATCTTGGAGGAAAGAACGAGTGCAGTTCAATATGCTTCCATTAAAGGGGGTCATTGTGTTATGCACAGGTGGTGTTGCCGAGTGCCAAGCCTTGTTTCAGCACCATATGTTCCAAGTTTCTTTTGACATGGAAGCAGTAGGAATGAAAGTTGAACTTGGTGACTTTGGGGCTCTATTTATGTCAGTGTGTAGGCTCAGAATGAGTCCATGCACCAGTTTTTTTCTGAAACTGCATCATGTGCAGCATGTATTAGGAAACTACCAGTTATACTGTCTAAAGCTGGTACAACAAGCTCATACATTTTCTGAGTTAATATATGCACTAAAAGCAGTGCAAGTTTACTAAAACCAGCTCATGGACCTCTGAATGGTGCATCGGCACTGACATTTTCATCATATGGCTCCTGATCCTCCTAATAACAGGAGTGTTGGTTACAAAGTTTTATGGGATGCCATTGATTATAGAGGCTTCTATATTCACAGTGATCTTTATTGCCACAATCCTGATACCTGAGTTTTTGGAAGCAAAGCTCTGTCCATCTCTCAATGAAGAAGGATGGAAGCACGGAGGTGCTCCTTGCCCAGCACTAAGACACTGCTGAGAATCTAGCTGCAGACCATTAGGCAGTAACATGCAGTGAATACTGAGCTGAAGCCCTATGATGCCGAAAATGAGGGTGTAAATAGGCCCTAGAGGTTCTTGGTGATGTCCACAAGGGCATATTAAGTGACTTAGCATGGCTCAAGTGGTTATAGCAGGATCATCAGAAAAGTGTTTAGAGGAAGGACTCCATTTCTACTGTTTGATCAATAAAAGTTCTGCAAAATCAAGTGCTTTCCGGTTTCTACTGAAAAACTAAATGTATCCATTATAATCAGTTTTAACTAAAAACCGGAAATCCTAACCATGGCATAACAGGTATCTGTTCCCCCTTTTTCAATGCATATGAAAAGATTAACGTTTTTCCATTTCATGTTTGGGCTACCTTTGCTGGGAACCCAACATGTTTCAATCCATCAACTTTGATGAAGGTATTTTCCTGTCATTCTTAGTATATAAAGGTTTGTCTCAAGATGTGTATTTGATTCAGAGTAAAATAGGTGCACGTATTATAGTACGATGGGGGCAATGTCTATTTTGGTATGAGCATTTTTAGGGAGGATGTTGCGATTATACAGTTTTTGTCTTTCTTCTCTCTCTTCAAGAGTAGACAGGAGTTGCTAATAGCTATGCCATAACAAAATTCCCAGCTATAGTTCTTCATGGGGCAACTGTGTATTCCTAAGAACCTGGGTTAATTATACAGGTTTGACTGGCGGTAATGGACAGTAAAAAATGGCTACATATCTGCCCATCCTGATTTGGTGGGCGGATATATAGCCAATTCTCTGACGGCCCTTACTCCATCCTGCCATTGGAGAGGTTTGTCTATGGCGGTGACCGAGTAGTCACCGCAGTAGCCAAACTGAAGTTCCGCTCACATTTAAATCGGGCAGACGGACCTTTCATGTTGGCGGTGTGTATACTCCGTAGCCGTTGCAACGGAGTATGCACACCGCCAACATATGAATCAGGCCCTAAGTTAGGAATCAACAAAATACGTTTATCAGAAAACTCACAGTCAGACATGTATATGTTATTATCAAAAATGTTTGTGAAAAGATTTCAACAGATTTTTGAGCATGCAAAATTTTCATATACCACTTTATTTGTATTAAAAATTGTGATTTTGTTGTTATACCGTCTTAAATTACACTAAAGCCTTAGCATTATTGTACATTGACACACATTATAAACGCACTGCCATTTTGTTATTCCATGTTGTACATTTTGCACATTTCAACCACACTCTTAAAGTAAGTGTTGCCTCTCTTTGAAGTTGGGACATCGAAGCCAGAACTGCAGAAATTGATGAAGTCAGCAGTTTTTCCCTAGCTTATTCTAAAAGGTTTTAAGGTCTTCTCACTTTCTTCGCAAGGGAAGAGCCCTACACCTGCTCATTAGTTCTTATCTGTAGTATTGTTTCATCACGTGTTCCTTCCTTAATTTCTCTGCTTTGAGTAAAAGTGTATAAATGTCGCACCAAAATGTAGAGATTGTAGCATTACATGCTCCAACTGACCAAGAGGCAAGGCTCTGGTCTGCTTAAATTGGCATTTTACCCGTAGCCTTATTTTTGGTGCTTGCTGGCTAGTTTACACAAATGTGTCTGTTTTTCTTTAACATGCTCCAAAAGATAGTGGGGTGTCTCAGTCCACGTGAGTTGTGATGGAATAACTAGTGAAAATCATAAAACTACTCTTGGTATCAAAGTTATTGGCTTCAGTACCCAATGTGTGTCCCTCCATAGTGTTTGTTAAAAATGGCATCCAAAACTGAAGGTTTATTGATATTTAGACACCCATATTAGTATAAGACAGGATCTTCATCAGGACATAATGGAGGCACCATCTGTCCAAGTGAAATATATGCCACAACAACAGATGTATAGTGGAAGCGACCAGGTTCATTTCTCACACTGTTGTCTATCAATGGGGTATTAGAATCCCCATAGGCTCCAATGCTTTACGAGCAATCAATGCACTTAGAGGAGCGGGTAGTATCTAAACCACTGTTATAGTCGGAGCTCTACAATAATCGGAGCCTTATCAGTTTGAGCATCTGACCATGGAGAGGTAGAGAATATCTTTACCTGGATTTACCGATACCTTGTGCATCAATATATCCTGACTGACAGAATTACTCAACATTTCAAGTTTTTGTGGAGTAGCATGCAGAAATTTAGTTTTTTTGGCAATGATTCATACATTCAGTTTCCCCCCGGTATTTCACCCACACCTGTCATCTGTTTTGAGTAAGTGAAGAGTACAAGTGAAAAATTCTGGACTAGCAGAGTTACCGCAAATGTTTCAATACTGATGGGTAGAGCAACTGGTTACCAGTCCCACTGAGGTTATTGGGGCCCTTGAAACATCCGAAGATTCACGGTACTGGTGTATAGTGAATACATTTATATTTTAAAGACTGACAGTGCTGCCTTATTATTGAATTGACACTTTTCAAGTGTGTAATCATACTTTACATGGCTCCTGTTCCTCTCTTCCACATGGATATGTGAAGGTTTTGTCCTTTCTTTAGGACTTCATTGATCAGAAGGGGTGAGGGTGAGGACTTCATTGGTCAGAAGGGGTGAGGGGCGAGGACTTCATTGGTCAGAAAGGGTGAAGGTGAGGACCTCATTGGTCAGAAGGGGTGAGGGGCGAGGACTTCATTGGTCAGAAGGGGTGAGGGTGAGGACTTCATTGGTCAGAAGGGTTGAGGGGCGAGGACTTCATTGGCCAGAGGGGTTTGAAAGGAGATCCAAATTTGAGGTTTGAAAATGCTTTAGCTGTAAAAGTGCCTTTTCGATACCATACGCGCAGGGCACAAGTCCTAAACAAGCATTTGCAATGCAATAGGTCTCGCATTTGCGAGAGTTTGAGCTATTGACATTGTAAATGACAATGTCTTTTATTTATGTGTTGGTTTTCAAAACAGATAAAAAAAGGCATTGTCATTTACAATGCCAATAGCTCAAACTCTCACAAATGTGAGACCTATTGTATTGCAAATGCTTGTTTATTGTTTGTCTGCTTCCTGTATTGAGCTTGAGGTGAGTGGTATGTAGTCACGCGCCCGTCATTCTTGAAGGTCAAACACAATTTTAAAAAAATGAAAGAGGCGCGGCCTCCATGAATATTAAGCTTGCCCTGCGGCGCTGCATAAAAAAATTTAATTAAAAAAAAGGCTTTTGGCGAGCCGCGCTATAAGAAAGTCGCACGGCCGATATGATTGAAGCTGAGGGAGGAAGCAGCTGTAGCTGAAGAGAGCGAGCGAACTGGGAGGAGGCAGCTGCAGTGAGCAGCACCGATGAAAAGAAAGGCGCGTCTTGCTGAAGTCCATTGTTTTCTCAATATTGTAAGCTTTTGGTAAGCAGCGCAGCACGCCACCTGTGGCGCGCTGTTTACTAAAAACTTATAATATAAAAAAAATAGACTTTGGCAAGCTGGGCCTCTCTTTTCTTTCGTCGCTGCTCGCCAAAGTCTATTTTTTCAATATTGTAAGATTTTGCTATGCAGCGCAGCACGCCGCCTGTGGCGCGCTGCTTACTAAAAGCTTACAATATTGAAAAAATAGACTTTGGTGAGCCCCGCCTTTCTTTTATTCGTCGCGGCTCACCAAAGTCTATTTTTTCAATATTGTAAGATTTTGCTAAGCAGCGCAGAATGCCGCCTGTGGCAAGCAAAACAGACGCCTTTGCAGAAAAGCATGTTGTGCCTGCAGTAGGAGAAAATCATTAAAGAAAATAGTGCTCAAAGACTGTAAATAAAACATACGTGTAACAAAACAAGTAAAAGGGCCAATCCTCAGGGATGCTACAAATGTAGAAAAGATGGTACTAAGGAGGTACTAACAATCCTATTAACGAATCAGAAGCCAACATTTACAAAGGACAATGGCACAAGCCAATGAAAAATATGGATGGAGAGTGGGCGGCGCTTCAAATGCATACCTGAATACAGCATGTCTTGAAGAGACAACGCAAGCACTGCCTAGGCCAGACCTAAAAATGATTGCATAGTACAAGCGGTAGATAAAGTGTCTGGTTTGTGCCTCTGTAGAAGATCAAAAGGGACGCAAAGAATACAAGTAATTGACACAACTAGAAGGAAATAGTGCAAAGGTTGTAGAGAGTGATAGCATTTAGGTAACAAGCTTCGGCAAAGCCAATAGGTTGTACCTGTGGAACCTATTGGCTTTGCCAATGCCTCATGGCCAACGTGAAACAAACATTGGCAAAGCCAATAGGTCTTGACTATACAAGAGCTATTGGCTTTGCCAATATGTTTCAGCCATGTTCTATGCCAGCGTGGCTGCTTTTCAGCATGGCTAAAAGTTAGTGGCGTAGAGGAGAGTGTCATAGAGTGGAGTGTCATGGAGTGGTGTAGAGTGTTGTGAAGTGGTGTAGAGTGAAGTGGAGTGGAGTACAGTACAGTAGAGTGGGGTGTTGTGCAGTGGCTTAGAGTGTTGTGAAGAGGTGTAAAGGGGAGTGGCATACAGTGAAAGGGCATAGAGTGGAATAGAGTGTCATACAGTGGAGTCGAGTAGTGTTATGGAGTGGAATAAAGTGGAGTTGTGTGGAGTAGCAAACAGTGGAGTAAAGTGGTGTGGAGTTGCGTACAGTGGAGCCTTTGTTATACTGGGTTACTTGCTTTCAGCTCTTCTCTCATGGTTTTATTTTGACTTATTCAGTAGGCAAGGGAGTTCTTAGGCCTAATAGCCAACTCAGTGCAAACATTCAGTAGCATAGCTATAATTTCCAAAACATAAATTTTTAACACCTCTGGCTTTTACTCCTCATAGAGCATTAAACATGCTCCATTTCTTTCATATGTATGTTACACAATACGCGTTTTTAGCAAAAAATGTTTCCTGTGGTTTCACATTTATTTTTTGTGGTTCGCTGTTTTATATTTGATATGATAAAGAAGCTGAAAAACCCAGCGTAAAACAGAAATTGGACTCCCAGCAGGGTCGAATCAACCTTTCATCATTCTTAAGTTGACAATTGCTTAAAATTAAAACTATCAGTCATAAAACAAAAAAAATGAAATAGCAACAGAAGCAACAAAAAGCAAACGAGCAAATGCAATTAAGCAGACTTTTTATTCCTGATTGACCCTTGAAATTCGTGATGTACATCAAAACATGATCTTTTGTTTTATCGTCTATAGATAATGGCGACGCGAAGTGTCATGTTTAGAATATCAGAAGGAAGCGGTACCTGTAATAAACCGAACTGAGCATGTAAGATGGATGCGTAGAAACAGCTGCAAAACCAGAGGATTAGCTAGCTTTTATGCAGCAGGTGCAGTGGCACCAGGAACTATTGTGCTCAACGGAATCCTGTGGAGGCTTGAAAGAAATTCCTGGATTTTCCCACGGTGTTGCTGAGTGGCAGTCAGATTTTCTTGCGCATTCTACTTTGGCCACCAGCTGCAAAGCATTACTTACAACAACACATTACCTGCTGTTGACAGTTTAGAATTACAGCAGGAATACCTCTTCTCTACGGAGAGGGAGAAAGGGGCGCTAATATAGGCAACAACAAATAAATGTTATACTGCGATAAGCATTAATTTTGAAAATACTGTATGGCAACAGTAGTAAAAGACCCCCCATGTACAACTTGGTGATGCTTTTGCCAACAGCATGTCATGAAGGTTGATCATGGGCAGCTGCCCAATGCATCGCCAGACAGAGCTTAGTGGTTACTGGGAACGTGGCACCATGTGGAGCGATTGGGTTGGGGTCACAAACATTAAAACAAATGAAACCTTAACATATGCAGAAGCTGTGCTTGCCAGGTCAACTCATCACTCAGGAAACCTCACCCATGATGTGACCGAGGACTTTGCAGATGATACCACTGGCATCATTGATGACATTGCTTTAGTTTTGGAAAAACAGTACCACGTCCTTACGTGAGTGCATTGTCTCGGGCTGCTCATACACGATTAATGAAAGACGCTGGTGGTTCCCGCTTTTCGAGATAGAGAGAGTGAAAGGTAAAACCTCGGATGAGATGCATTTTGTCAGTGGAAAAATAAATGCAAAGATAGGGCATTGGTTGGCTGGAGTCCCGCTAGCTGCTGAATTCTATTGGTATCCTTGCCAGAAGCACAATATTGTAAGCATAATGAATGGATGACCCCGAAGAGCAAAGGTGCAAACACGGAGCACGGTCCTTTGTAACCTATCACCAGACACACCGATGTGCTCCCTCTTGTGAAGTCTGCTCTTCGGCAAGCTTCGTGAGGCAGACAAATTGCATGCTAATGTCTCCCATAGCCTAATCTCACTCCTGTGATTAGTTCTTGTGCTGTGTGGTGGGTATGTGGTGTAGCGGCTAGAGCTGTGGACGTTAGAACCGGATAACTATGTTAGAATCCCGGCTTCAGCAGCAAATTCTTGGGGTTCTGTTTAAATCGATTAATTATCTCGTGCTTAAAAAAAAAGGTTACATCAAGGGAGCTGATTTTCTTTTGAAACCCTGCAATGCCTTCGGGCCAAGTTTGCACAATAAAAATCTGCAAAATAAAGCATTGACAGAAGAAACGGGGGCAGGTGGGAGTTAAGAGATGGGTAAAAGCAAAACAGGACAAGGAGTGGGAAGGAGCGAAGGAAGCAATAAAAACAAGCATTGGCCGCGCGGCCGTGAAAGTAACGCGGCCGTGCAGCCGTGAAAGCGAAAGTGATGGCAGGGACTCGCTCTGTGGTGGGGGAGGGGCAGAGCGAGACGCTTGGGAGAGCAAGGCTTAATGAGCCATGAAAGCCACATGGCGGCTGCGTGCGTGCACGCGCTCGTGAACGCGAGCTTGAGGCCAGGAAAAGATTGTGGTAGCACTTTGAAAAGCCACTAACTAAATGTCTTGCAGAGCAGCGCATGCGCTGGCTCAGCAAGACCTAAAAAAGAAGTGGGGGGACTAACCTAATTAATCAGTATGCAAGTGGCATCACGGGCGCGTGACATCACTCACGGCGCGTGACATCGCTGCGCGAGGCGCGTGACATCACAGGAAGTGGCATCACAAGAAGTGACATCAGATCTTAAGCCCTCACATATATGTTTAACATGTTTATCATGTTTAGGCAGAAGATTCACACTTTTGTAAGCTTCACATAAACCAATGTTGCCTTTTGTCAGCGTAAAGCTTCCTCTACCCATAGTGCTTTAAAAGAAAAAATATTGATATTTAAATTATATCAACGCCTCCTCAGGGGTAGTATGCGCTATATAAATGCTATTTATTTTGTGCAAATACTGGGAAAGATCAACACATCTGACATTCTTACAGTGCATGCATATCTCCTAAGCAGAGCCTGAACAAAGTGAAAAGCTGCCTTTCTTAAGTATGTGTGAAGTGCTAACAAGGTGTGAGCCTTTGTTTCCCCTCTGCTGCATCTGCATCTAGGTGTGACTGCTGCCAGCCAGGAGACTCCAACAAAAGGAGGCCTGATGGCCCCTCAGATTCGGCCTTTGTTATGGGCCCAGCAGGAGTCTGCAATAAGAAAGCCCCGTCCCCGCCTGCAGGTTGTTGTGGATCCAAAGCAGACAACGTGCAGGCGCTGCTGAAAGTGTCCTGGTGTTTGGAAATTACACCGGGACGAATTCAGCATCTTTTTCAGTGGGGCCCAACTTCTTGGCAGGGTGGACGGCGTCCACCCTGTGAAAAAAGTGGGTGGACGCCGTCCACCCGCGTGTACCCCCGACTCGTGCCCTGCATACGAGTTCTTCCCACACCTACAGGTACAAAACTGCCGTACTGCAGGGTTCTAGGAAGCAAAACAGTAGCATTTCTAAAAGGTTGTGACACACAAAGAGGAGTAAGAGAGGAGGAAATAAAAGGCAAAATATGGTTTGTACATTTTGCAGCACTGGCAGGAATCAATCAGGCTAAATGGCAGTTTTCCTTTTCTGCAGCCATGACTGGATAGATCTATTGCTCGAGTTCTCGTAGTAATTCTTTCTTGAAACTTTAAGATTGTATATACGTATTCCCCCCGAACATTGAGGGAAGTTTCCTCATGTGGCTTTTCTTCGTTACTGCAAGGTGACATCACCTGAGGAAATTTACCTCACTGGTCACTAAGCAGGACAAGCCAACTGGCTGTTGATTCGCCAAAATGACAGGAGAAGCTGAAATGACTTCACTCGACCTTTCACCTGGGAAGATAACATACGTTTGCTCCTTCACGTGACTCATCCCTGGCCTCTTTACAGCCTCCTATTTGCTGCTGACACACTGGGCCAAAGAGTGGAAATCATAGAAAGTAAACGGCGATCTTGAACCCTTTTTCTGCCAACTCAGGGGTAGCACTGTGACCTTCAAGTAAAAATGTATCGTCTCGCTCTTCTTCGACAACCCAAACACGACTCTTTCTCGTGTTTATGTTTCTGGGGACTTGGTAATGCAGGCTGAGGCTGTGGAATTATAAACAGTCATCTCAGACGTTGGAAAACATCACACACGCAGGGCTGGTGTTATTTGACAAAATAAACTAAAGCTGCGTTTTGAGCAAAGGACTGCTGCCTTTTGAACAACGGTGTCCTTGTGTGTGGAGGAGATCTTTGCTTTCAGAGATGAAAAGGGACATTGAGTTGATTTCATTTTTTATTTAAATCAATATATAGAACTGGCCTTCACAGATATGCGAATCTAGCAATGTCAATTTGAAATTCAACTAGCAGAGCAGCCGACTGAGCGCCTTATTATAATAGGGAGTGCATTTCCCATTCTTTCTTTTAGCAAAGGGTTACCTAATAACTTTATGCCACTTGGGAAGTCATTTTAAAAAAAAAACATATTTTTATTGAAATTTCACAACATCAATGATACCATCTCAAATATTCATTGTACTGACAAAGCATACATAACTGAATTGTATTATTGCCAAGAGTGCAAGATACCATTGAAATATAACCTTAGTAGAATATTCCATTAGACTCAGTGGCCCTGAATTCGTAAACAATTGTCTCAATGTTAGCTCCGTTATCCCCTTATCTACTTTTCAACTAATATCATAACCAAATAAGCACTGAACCAGACATCTCTTACAATTCCAGAATTTTTCAGGTCTTCGTGTCCTTCTATTTAATGTGACTCTAATCCTCATCCCTTAACAAACAAACAATACCCCCTCCCCCTCCCTACCACAAACTCAGCCATGCTATTTATTCTCGGGCATAATACCTCAATGCAGCGTATTACTTTCCTTAACTGGGTACAGCATACACATTCAATAGACCTCATACTAATATTGAGACACACTCCATCTCCTAGAATATCTAAAACAACTAATCCCATTGATAATAAGCTTGAGTCTGCTCAATCAGACTTAATGCACATCCTTTGCTAGAAACTCCTCCATCATTGTGTTCCATTCCAGTGATATCGTTTTTTTCCTCAAACCTCTTCGTTCTTCTCGGCTTATTTCAGCTCCCTCCGCCTTGCCCCATCGCACCATTTCATTATACCAATCTAAGATAGACGGTGGTTTAGCTGTTTTCCACCTCATTGTAATGTTACGCTTCGCCAATATAAGCGCAAGATTCATAAATTTACTAACAGGACCACTTTTCTTACCTCCAGTGCCCAATCCTAACAGACAATATTCTGGTGAATCATCATGCCTCACCTGCGCAATGTCGTGTAATATCTTATGTACCTCCGACCAGTAACCACTTGGGAAGTCATGTTTCAGTTGTTGGCTCTCCTTTAAATAATTAGTGTTTCCAGGTGTGTTAAACCAAGTGGTTCACTTGAACTGAACCAAGACTACAATTCCCAGAATCCATTGTGTGGTTGCTGGAACGCCCAATTGTAGATGGTGAGTCTGAAGACATGGAGTCATTTGCTAACCTTACATCGCCACGGTTCTTACATATGTCAAGGGCTATCAGGAGAAAGAACAGGGCTTGGAGTAATGAAGATTACTGTCAGGTAATCCAGATATTCCCATCACAGCGGGATTACTGATGGGATCAACAGCAACATTTTGCCCTTTCACACAACCACACAAGGGGCACCCTACACAGTGCTCCTCATTACAAAAATGACGATGTTTCCATTGCAGGCACTTACTTGCAGAGTTGGAGGAAGGGAAAAATGGAAAAAGGAGACCAGAGGATAATCCGCAACTCTGTATTTCTGTACTGGTGGCTCTGCCAACTCTAAAGGATGGCCATGAGGGCCCAAAATGCATGGGTACCATCAAATTCCACATGCTTGTGGGGCCTTCTGAACCCCCATTAACAATTGTTGTGCAAGTGTCCCTGAGCAAGTACTGCCAGAGTGCCCCTTGCTTCAGTGCTAGAACACCCCCACACACTAGTACATGGTCTATGGCTCCACACATGCATGTGGTGAGAGCTCCTGCAGGGTCACTGGTACCATCTGCACCCCCTCTGAACGTTAGCCCTGGGGGCAGGGGTTAGCTCTAAGAGCACTCAAACCTCCGGTTGCACCCCTGGTGCACCCAGCACATAACCACCTCAAGGCCTTTTATCCAGGGGACTTCATCTGCAATGTGGCACACAGGCCAAGATAGTTGATTTGCACGAGGCCCCGCCCCCTTTCAAAGAAGGACAGTCTCACTTTCCACTGTGACAGCACTTATTATGGGCACCTCAGTGGGAAAATAGCAGCTGCACCAACTAGTTAACGTTTTTCTGTGATACCAAATTACACCAAGTGCACAAAACGACTACTCTCACCCCATGCTCTCCTGGTACAATTTACAGGTTATGGCTGTTTTACGCTTGTGAAGAAAATCACTGGTTTGGTGACTTGAAATGGTTACTTTCAATTTTTCCAGGAGAGAACAAATGATTGTGAATCTGTTGAACATTAGCAGCTGGACAAAAGATGTGGTCACACCCTCTCTTAATTTGACACCCAGAGCGCCACCATCCTTACTGCCACCCCTGTTTATTTTCTTAAGTTTAGAGAAACTGTCAGGGTCTCCTCAGGCCCAGCTGTGTATTCCGATTCTGCTGCTTCGGTGTTCCTTCTGACCACCAGGAACCATCTTGGGATCTTCAGCTCAGCTCCTGAAGGTGATTCAACGTGGATCAGGCAGGTTTCCATATTGGTGGCTGTTTCAGCTGTGGTTGCCCATTTCCACAATGGTTCCTGCTGTAATGAAGCATAGCCAACAAAGAAGAGGCACTCCTTGTTGCCACGTGGACCACATTTCCAAATGATTAAACTGAAGGCCACATTTTAAAGGGGCCCTTCAGTGTAGGGAAATATAAGCAGTTCTCTTCATCCAGTTCAGCTTTGGTAGCAATCAAAAATAATAGGCATTCCAGAACGTTCCTTCGTTTAATGATATCTGCTTGGGTTTTGAGACATATTGTGACATCAGTTACTGGATGGCCCCTTTGTTTGAGACTTTGGGTTGCATATGTGATGCTGATGTCATCACTTCCCACCAGTAACATGGGTGGAGATTATCTGATGATGTTCACCTGGACTGGGTCCGTTCCCCAAGTTCTGGGTAAGGTTTATGCATATTATAATTATTGTTAGGTGCAAAGAAGGACTTTTCCTTCTGCTTCAGGTTTCCACCTTTGCATTTGCTCCTATCAATAAATCATCTAAGATGCCCTTTTTCTGTGTTTCACAGTTTCAGTAACCTTTTCTTCTATTTGGACCTTTGCTCATATGCACTTATGCTCCCAGGAATGTCACAGGGTAGGGGCAGTGGGGGCTCTTCGCCTAAGGCCCCTCTCTTTTCAGGGCCCCTTGTTGCCTCTGCAAAATGTTTTCAAAATTCACAGAAGCAAGCCTTGTCTTCTTTTGTGATCTAAGTATTGGCAATGAGACAGTTAACAGCAATATGATGAAGGCGCTTATACATTTCCCCGGACAGGGATTCTATTAGGAAAGAGGTGCTCCAGCTGATGGACAATCAGAGAGGGCCTTGTATTAAATTAGCGCCCCAGGTCACACAAAAGCTTCTAACTTGCCTTCTACTCTGTTAAGTCAAAAAATCAAACTTGCACATTACTTATTCTGCGCTCATGTGAGTACCATATTCGATTTATTTAATTTCTATTTTCAATTCAGATTTTCTCTGATACCACAAGCTTGTCTTTGATATAGTACCGTAACTTTACAATGGTGCTTTTGTTAATTCCAGTAATCTTATTTTTTTGTAAACTGAATCTGTAACTGATTTAAGATTAGATCACATCGTTTAGTGATACCCAGATGCCAGATACTCTGTAGCCGTGCACTCTGTCACACATTTTCCGCTACTGTAAACCTGATCGATTATACGACCCATAACGTATGGACTTGGTTAGCAACTTTCTGAAAAGTTTCTGTAGTGTTGCTTTGTGCTCTGTGATTTTTTAATTGGTATAGCTGCATATCATTAAAACTTTTCATTGGAATATCATATCCCACTGTCCCTTATGCTACTCACTCAAAGCCTTTATAAATGTAAGGCTCTGCAACCCTGGCTGGCAAAGTTCCCCTGGTTGAAATTGAAGGCACTATCTCCATAGAAAGGTTTGTGAATTATCATTGTTATGAAGTAACATTCTCAAGACAGAGGGGCTGATTTAGAGATTGGCAGAGCGTGTACTCCGTCACAGTGGCGATGGCGTACCCTCTCTGCCAAGCTCACGGTCTGCCAGCCCGCCCGATCTGGAGGAGGGTAGACCAAAAGTATGAAGACGAAGGAGTATTCTGGCTTTTTTTCTGTCATACGTCTACACGGCCCAGTTAACATAACATGTATTTGTAAAGCGCACGTTCACCCCTAATGGGGTATCCTAGCGCTGAATAACCAATGTTTATTGTTACCCAACTCAATGGTACTCATTTTATCGACCTCGGATGGATGAAAGGCTGAGTGAACCCACCGGGATTTGAACCTGTGATCATGAGGTCGAACACAGGCCCCTGCAATGGATGCATTAGTCCACTGAGCCACCAGACCCGAATTAAGTATGGGCCCCCTGTAGTGATTGAGTCCAACGCAGGTTTAGTTGAAACAGGATTTATTGAAGGACTACACAGCTGCAGGTCACACTTGCCAAGAAGTCACAGCATAGACAGTTACATTTCCAACCTTTTATTCAATCACATTCTAACTCTGCACTTGACTCAGTGACATCATAGCATAGCATCAGACAAGATGGCAACCATAGAAACAAGATGACAGCCATAGAATACTACATACCTTCCCTTCTCCTGCAAAACACAAAAACAACAAACAAAAACACAGTGGAAAAAACCAAACAAAAAAAACCAGCAGAATTAAAAGGAAAAAGACGTGTACCTAAAAAAATCACTCACGAAATCTTTTAGGAGTAACAATGATTCTTGAACTACTTCTGCGTGCAGAAGAATTGGGTAGTGTTGAACTTTTACAAATATTGTGGTCAACAGCCAACAAGGTTGATCTTGCTTTGACAATTTTGGCAAGATTCCACCAATGACCTCCCTCCACTTGAACAGCATTGTTACCGATCCTTACAACTTTAACAGGTTCCCCATATTTACTATTGCCTTTCTTGACATGCACAGAAGTTTTGATGCAAACAAAATCACCTACAACCAAAGGAACCACCTTGGTCCCTTTTTTTTAATCAAACCAGGTTTTCTGTTTACTCTGAGCAGATTCAGAATTTTCCTTGACAATTTTCATGAGAGAAACCAGATTTGAATCAGTTTTAAACCATTTGCTCATCCATCCAGGCTTGAAACATGTATTGGCCTTCCTGCCCCTTAATAGTTCAAAGGGGAAATTTTTGTGGATGAATGAGCAGTGGTCCTGTAAAACCATAGCATACTTTCCAGGGATTGAACAATATCATACTTACCAGCCACAGCCCACCTGATGCACTCACTCAAAACACGGTTCATTCTTTCAACTAAACCGTTTGTTTATGGATGATAAAGAGAACTCTTTAAGTGCTTCACACCACTGGAGGTCAAGAAAACTTCAAACTCCTCACTTACAAATTGAGTCCCATTATCGGAGACAAGAAACTAGGGAAATCCTTCCCGTAGAAACACCTCTTTCAAAAACTTAACAACACTGGCCGAGCTAGCTTCTTTGACCAATTTTATCTCGGGCCATTTCGATGCATAATCCATAAGTACTAAAATATACTTGCATCCAGAAGGTAAAACCTCACAAGGACCCATGATATCAATGCCCACCTTGACCCAAGGACCAGACGGACATTCAATAGGAAGAAGAGTAGGAGTAACAACTTTTAACGCCTTTTCAGCTGAAGAACAAACGGGACAATTTTCAACCAAGACACCAATCTCAACATCCATACTTGGCCACCAGAAGTGCTCACGAACACGACGCTTGGTGAGCGTAACGCCCAAATGCCCCTCATGAGCCTTTTTGATGATGATCGGCCTAAGAGAGTGAGGTGGAATGAATTTGTCACATCTCATGAGAATACCATCCTCTAGAGAAATTTCAGTTTCAATTTTCCAATAAGGCTGTAGAAGAGAAGACAACATCCTTTCTCTAGGCCACCCCTCCTTGACCAAAACACAAACTTGTTGAAGAAGACTATCTTCTAATAAGGCTGCTCTCCAATCTTCCTCAGACCCAACAACAAGATCAGGAATATCTATGGCAGCGAAAAAACAGTCTTCAGCATCTTCCTCACACAACTCTCGAAAACTCATACCTTCACATCCATCATTATGTTGAGGAAAACGAGACAAGAAGTCCGCTCTGCCATTCCTCCCCCCAGGAATATGTGAAATTTCAAACTGGTATTGTAACAGCTTACTAACCATTCTCGTAATCCTGGGTGTACAGCACTTCCTAGGACCAGAACCAAGAATAGATACTAAAGGTTTGTGGTCAGTAATTAATTTGAAACGTCTTCCCCAAACGTATGGACGATATTTTTCAATAGCCCATAAGCATGCAAGTAATTCCTTTCCGAAAACGGAATACTGTACCTCAGCACTCCTCAAAACCCTTGACGCAAAGGCAACTGTGTTTTCTTTGTCCCCACAAACTTGAGTAAGGATAGCCCCCAAACCGACCTGGCTGGCATCTACAGCTATACAACAGGGCAAATCAGGGTCAAATGGCGTGAGAGCATTGCTCCTCTCCAAAGATGACTTAACCTCATTAAACGCATGATCACAATCTTGAGACCATTCAAATTTGACTCCCATTTTAAGCAAATTACTGATGGGCCGAACAATGGAAGCACAATTTGGGATGAACCTTGAATAATATTCAAACAAGCCTAGTAAAGACTTGACACCAGACTTGTCTTTAGGTACAGCAGCGTTGGAGATGGCATCCAGGAGACCTTGCCTAGGTTTGATGCCTTCATGCGATAATAAATGACCAAGGTATTCAATTTCTTTACAAAGAAACTTGCATTTCTCAGTTTTGAGAACAACACCGTTACTTTTGAATATGCTAAGTACCTTTCTGAGAATAACATCATGAGAAGCATTGTCCTTAGCATATATTAGCACGTCGTCTTGAAAAACCAGCACCCCTTCAACCTCTCTCAACAGATTTTGCATGACCCTCTGGAACACCGACGCCGCAGAAGCTAGGCCAAAAGGCATCCTGCGATATTGAAGTGTTCCCAGAGGAGACACGAAAGCAGTGAGAGGGCGAGAATCAGGATGGAGTTCTATTTGGTGGTAGGCACTAGCTAGATCTAACTTTGAAAACACTTGAGCACCCTTAACACATGTGAAGAGATCATTGATTTTAGGCAAGGGATGAGAATCAATCTAAATTTCCTTGTTAAGAGACCTGAGGTCCACACACACGCGTAATTCCCCACCCCTCTTGCGTGCTACAACCAAAGGAGATAACCACAGAGACGATTCTGTTGGTTCAATGATTCCCCTGTCACATAGACTCTTGAGTTCCTTATTGAGGTCATCCCTTACACTAAAAGGAACCCCTCGAAGTTTGTGCTTAACTGGGACCGCCCCATCTCTAACAATAATCTTGTGTTTGAATCCAGAAATTTTCCCAAGCGTGTCACCAAAAACAGATGGAAATTCACTTTTCCATTTAGTGCCTTCTTCATCATTCTTTATCCCATCCTCGTTGCCAAAAATTTGTAGTGATTGAGTCCAACGCAGGTTTAGTTGAAACAGGATTTATTGAAGGACTACACAGCTGCAGGTCACACTTGCCAAGAAGTCACAGCATAGCATGCCCCCTTGCTGGCCCTGATTGTGCTCGTTTTTCCTTTCTGTGCCCCCTTGCTGCCCCTGATTGTGCTCGTTTTTCCTTTCTGTGCCCCCTTGCTGCCCCTGATTGTGCTCGTTTTTTTTCCTTTCTGTGCCCCCTTGCTGCCCCTGATTGTGCTAGTTTTTCCTTTCTGTACCCCCTTGCTGCCCCTGATTGTGCTCGTTTTTTTTCCTTTCTGTGCCCCCTTGCTGCCCCTGATTGTGCTCATTTTTTTCCTTTCTGTGCCCCCTTGCTGCCCCTGATTGTGCTCGTTTTTCCTTTCTGTGCCCCCTTGCTGCCCCTGATTGTGCTCATTTTTTTTTCCTTTCTGTGCCCCCTTGATGCCCTGATTGTGCTCGTTTTCCCTTCTGTGCCTGTTTCCCGCCGCTGCGCCTGCGGCCCCGCCCCCTCACTGCCCATTCGCTGCCCCATTCCCTGCTCCTCCCTCCCACCTCCCCATTTATGGCGGCCGCTGCGCGGCCACGCCGTTGGCGCGCCAAAGGCGCGCCTAAGACAAGCCCGTCTGCGCCCGTCCGCGCCGTGACCTCGCCCAGCGCCAGACCCCCTGGTCCGGGCATCCCCCGCGCCCGCCACATCAACAGACGCCGATACGACGCCAGCACCCTCCACGCACTCAACCCCGGAAAAGATCACGCCTGCTACCAGGCCACCCCGAAGCGCACCCAAGGGCCCTTCACCTACCGGAACTGCAGCTTCGCCAGCACCCGCCCCGCCAAACCACCGCCCAGGAAAGAACCCAACTACCTCAGATGCATCCTCCTCAACACCCGCTTCACCCGCAAACACGCCATCGAACTCTGGGACCTTCTCGACTCAAGCTCCCCAGACGTCGCATTCCTGACGGAGACCTGGCTGAATCCCGCTTCAGCCCCCGACATCGCCATTGCCATCCCGGACGGATACAAGATCACCCGCAGGGACCGCACCAACGGAGTCGGAGGAGGCATCGCCATCGTCCACAGGAACACCCTCAGAGTCTCAACCAACACCGACGACACCCTCAGCACCGCCGAACACATGCACTTCCAGATCCACACCGATCCCAACACCACCCTCAGAGGAACCCTCATCTACAGACCCCCGGACCCCGACCACAGTTCAGCGATTCCATCGCTGACTTCGTCAGCACACACGCCATCGCCTCCACGGACTACATCCTCCTCGGGGACCTGAACTTCCACCTCGAGAACAACAAGGACACCAACTCCACCACCCTGATCGACAACCTCGCCACCCTCGGACTCAGACAGCTCGTGACTACACCCACCCACGCCGCCGGCCACACGCTAGACTCCATCTTTTCCGCAAGCCCACACGTCTCCTTCAACCATACCTCCGAACCCCACTGGACTGACCACCACTGCATCCACTTCACCTACAGGAAGCCCACCACGCACCACCGCACCGAACAAATGCCTCACCGCTGCTGGAGCAGAGTCACGGAAGACCAGCTAACCACAACCCTCGCCCTGAGCCCACCCGCCGAACCCTCTGACCCCGACACCGCCGCCCGCAACCTCAGACAGTGGACCAACGACTGCGCCAACACCCTCGCCCCGCTCAAGAATCCGCCCAACAGCCACACCAGCAAGAAAGCCACCTGGTTCACCGAAGACCTCCAGGCCTCCAAACGAACATGCCGAAAACTGGAGAAGATCTGGCTCCACGAACGGACAGCGGACAGCTACGCCGCCCACAAGAGCGCCACCCGCAGTCACCATCACCTCATCAGATCCGCCAAAGGGCCTCACTCAAAGACCGCCTAGACAACAACGCACACAACAGCAAAGAGCTCTTCAACATCGTGAAGGAACTCTCCAACCCCAGCTCCAACACCAACGACATCCAGCCGTCGCGAGACCTGTGCGACTCACTGGCCACCTTCTTCCACCGCAAAATCGCCGACATCCACGACAGCTTCAACACCACGACCGCCCCGGCAACCACCGAGACCACTGCCCCCACAACCACCAACCGCCTGCTCTCCTGGACCAACATCAACGACGAGGACACCAGCGAGATCATGAACACCATCCACTCCGGTTCACCGCTAGACCCGTGCCCTCACCACATCTTCAACAAAGCCAGTACAGCCATCGCGCCCCATCTCCGGAAAATAATCAACATCTCCTTTGAGACAGCAACCTTCCCGGAAAGCTGGAAGCACGCCGAGATCACCGCCTTACTCAAGAAACCCAAGGCAGACCCCAAGGACCTCAAGAACTTCCGACCCATCTCTCTGCTCCCGTTCCCCGCGAAGGTCACCGAGAAAATCGTCAACAAACAACTGACCCGCTACCTCGAGGAGAACAACATCCTGGACCCTTCCCAGTCTGGCTTCCGCAGCAACCACACCACCGAAACCGCCCTCATCGCCGCCACCGATGACATCAGGACCCTGCTAGACAACGGAGAAACAGCAGCCCTCATCCTCCTGGACCTATCAGCCGCCTTCGACACGGTCTGCCACCACACACTACGAACACGCCTTCACGACGCCGGGATCCAAGAGAAGGCCCTGGACTGGACCACATCCTTCCTTTCCGGCAGAACACAAAGCGTCTGCCTCGCCCCCTTCCGATCCAAGGCCACCAAGATCATCTGCGGCGTACCCCAAGGCTCCTCCCTCAGCCCAACGCTGTTCAACATCTACATGGCACCCCTCGCCCACGTCGCCCGACAGCACAACCTCAACATCATCTCCTACGCCGACGACACCCAGCTGATCCTCTCCCTCACCAAAGACCCTCACACCGCCAAAGCCCACCTCCACGAAGGAATGAAGGCCGTCGCCGAATGGATGAGGACCAGCCGCCTGAAGCTGAACTCGGACAAGACAGAGGTCCTCATCCTTGGTTCCAACCCTTCAGCCTGGGACGACTCCTGGTGGCCAACATCACTGGGAACAGCCCCGCCACCCACCGACCACGTACGCAACCTAGGGGTCATCCTCGACCCCACCCTCTCCATGACTAAGCAGGTCAACGCCGTTTCCTCATCCTGCTTCAACATCCTCCGAATGCTCCGCAGGATCTTCAAGTGGATCCCCACCGAAACAAGAAAAACAGTCACCCAGGCCCTCGTCACCAGCAGGCTGGACTACGGAAACGCCCTCTACGCAGGAACGACGGCTAAGCTCCTGAGACGGCTGCAACGCATCCAGAACGCCTCTGCACGTCTTATCCTCGACATCCCCCGACGCAGCCACATCACACCCCACCTGAGAGACCTGCACTGGCTCCCTGTCAACAAGAGGATAACCTTCAAGCTCCTCACCCACGCACACAAAGCACTCCACAACTCCGGACCAGCCTACCTCAACAGACGACTCAGCTTCTACACCCCCACCCGCCAGCTCCGCTCGACCAGCCTCGCCCTCGCCACAGTCCCCCGCATCCGGAAAACGACCGCCGGCGGCAGATCCTTCTCCCACCTCGCCGCCATGACCTGGAACACCCTCCCCACCAACCTCCGACAGACCCAAGACCTACTGGCCTTCAGAAGACTCCTCAAGACCTGGCTCTTCGATCAGTAGCAGCACCACCCCCCTCTTCCCCCAGCGCCTTGAGACCCTCGTGGGTATGTAGTGCGCATTATAAGTGACATGATTGATTGATTGATTGATAGACAGTTACATTTCCAACCTTTAAACAATCACATTCTAACTCTGCACTTGACACTGTGACATCATAGCATAGCATCAGACAAGATGGCAACCATAGAAACAAGATGACAGCCATAGAATACTACACCCCCGTCAGAGGTTAGCCACCCCACCTGACCATCTGCCCAATTTAGAGGGGAGATCAGATGGCATGTGTTTGCTGTCCATTACCACTAGGTAAAACCTCACAGTGAGGCACAGTAGAAATATTAAATAAGGACCCCCACACCATAGGAGAGATCAGTTTTTCATTTAAAAAAAAAAAAACTTCCGCTTTGGGAGTTTGTTTCCAAAAAATGAAAAACTGAGTAAAGGTTTGACACGCAGCCATCAATGTAGAGAGTTGTCCGTGGGGGGGTGGCAGCCAACTCCAGACTTGGCAGGCGGTGGTTCCTCAGGATGGCAATGGGCAATCCCGCCCTCCAGAATTAGTACCCTCCATCGGCCACAGTCTCAATCAGCCTGATAATTACAACATGTGTCTCAATGCACTGTTCTAATCCACCAGAAACCTGGAACTGGAGGGTGTACCTGATACAGTGGAAGGGTCTGCAGACAGATAGAAACTACACCTCCCATGATGGACTTTACCTAAGTATGGGAAGATCTCTTACTGGAAGCTGCATCTATTAAAATTACAGATACTTTCACTATCCAGCCAGAATCGACAGCTCCCGGAACATACAGAACTGAGCTACTAGTAATTAGAGAGCTGCTGATCACATTGGTCGTCTTTACTGGTGCTGGGTTTTAAATCAATTTTACACTGTAATTGTTATATGTATTTTTAGAATATTTTATGGACAATTATCCAAATAAACTTGTTTTGTACCTTACTTGTGCTGCAATCATGCAATCTGAATCTATAGCTCCTGGAATGTATTCTAATGAAGAAGCTGCACTTGCTAAGGTTTCCGAGTCAGACAGAGGTATTAACCAATTAGACCCTCTCAGCTGGCATCACGAAATCTCTCACTTGACTCCATAAGGTTGTGTGCACCAAAGCCTTCTGTTGAAAGCAAGGCTCAAATTTGTTCATTTGGTTTTGGCATCAACATCAGTGAAGAAAGTACTTCTCGCTTGCAGGAGGTTGATGTTGCTTTCTGCCCATTGTTCCGGTCGTCATTTGCATGTGAGTCGATGGCTTGTGTGCAACTGTTTGCCATTCAAAGAAGAGTCTGTGTGCTTAATCCCTATTGACACGGTAAAATGGCTTGGATCACTGTGCAGTCTATGCTGGCTAGTTTCTGTAGAGTGTGATGATGGCATATCATGGGTTCTCAGTTAACTCCTTTACTGTTTCGTTAAAATGCACAGTTTGATGCATTGGTTAACCCCTAGCAATCCCTACTTGTTCCTCGCTCATTTCTTCTTCAGCATCAATTGCTCCAGTAGATTGTAGATTCATCTTAGATATGTTTAGTAGGCACTTTACAATCATGTGGGTTTCCCATGATCTGACTTTTCTCCTGTTTGCCCACCCTGTGGGTTTACTGTTAACATCCCTGATGAGTTCTTTATGCCATATCCCTATAGATGTTATCCTCAGTGGTTAATGTTAGTTTGGGCTCTGCCTCTCGTGTTATATTCCCTGTCCACTGTTGAAGTGCTATCTTTGTCTCGTTATGTTCTCTTGTGGCACTTGGGTCAGTGGGAGTTGTCCTTGACAGTAACTGATCGTGCTCCCTTGCTTAGCTTTTCATGGTATCCCTTCTTCTCACATGGAGAGGAATTTACCAAAATGCCAAGGGTAGCAGAAGTGACATTACGCATCTTTAGCCCCGATGATGTCACAAGCCTAACCTTTGGTAGAACCATTATACTCTCGACAGCCTCCCATTTCCAGGTCTGGTTGGAGAAGAAAGGTAAGTAATGAAACCATCATACAGTAATTAGGAATCTCTGTTTACTTTCTGTTTAAACAACTGCTGTCATGATTCAAGCAGTGCTTAATTTGAGGAGGTGTTTGCTAAGGTAAACAACCCTGACCACGAAACCGTCACCCCGCATGTTGTTACAACGCGGTCGTTACAACGACCACGTTGTAACAACGCATACCATTACCACGCAAGTCGTAACCACGACTTGCGGAGGGGGAAGAAGGTGTTGGATTTAAAATCCAACACCTTCCCTACTGTCCGCACAGACTGGAGTTGGAATAGTAAATTATACGATTCCAAAATCCAGTGCCCCCCTCCGCAAGTCGTGGTTACGACTTGCGGGGTAATGGTATGCGTTGTTACAACGCGGTCGTTGTAACAACCGCGTTGTAACAACATGCGGGGTGACGGGCAGCGGCAAAAAGAGGCATATTCGTTTGCTAATGCTCGATAGGGGCACTTAATTCTCAATGCTGGCACTTATGAAAGTCCACCACCTGGGAACACTGTCTGTCTAATTTTGTGGTTAGCACAACAATGCAGTGTTTAATTATTTAATATACATTAAAAAAATACTTGTCACTCAAACCATTGGTAGAGCTTTGGGCGGCCTGGAATGGTACGAACTGTCACACTTTATTTTATTAACCATCTTTACTGTTTTTTTTACATGAATAACACAATATACAAGATAGCACAGCAATGCAAGCAGTTATCTCCGCTGCCCATAGAAGTATATTGTACACTCTTGAACGGATCAGGAGAGGCAGGTTCTGTACAACTGAGAAACATAGAACTCAATTAAATAACAAGCCATAGCAGCATCAGTCGTGCAACAAACTGCACAAGGTGATGGAGCTTGCCCTGCAATTCCGCAGTGTGAAGTACCTTGCAACCGCCACCCGGGCATGATAGGACATATAGATCCAAGTGTGCAAGTATCTGATCCACAAGCTCTTTGCGTTCTCCGCTCCCCCAACACTCTTATGGTCCAATGTGGAGACTAGCCTCTATGGAAAGGGGGTGCCATGCTACTGACCCAGTATCCTACTCTTGTGTGTCCAGATCTATCTGGGGCATTTGTAAGGCATCCATAATGCCATCCCAGTCTGCCGCTATGGGTCTCTTCTGTAGTCCATGCACTTCTTCTCACCTGAGCACCACAGACTTTGCTCTGCCCCACTTAAGTGTCACTGCGTGCTACCGTCCCACCTCGGGTAGCACGCCAGGCTTTCAGTGCATGGCAATCAATCTACGAACCATTAACATTGCTAGGTCAATGAAGCTGTTCATTGTGCTCCCTATGTGCCTGTGCTTATAGCCCTAAGATGCCCCTTGCCATGTTGCAGAGGTCACTGCAGCACGTCAGTTTGCAAGCTTGTTTGTGACCTCTAGCCAGAGGTCCCGAGCCTGCGGACAATTCCAAAACATATCTGCCATGTCTGCCTCGGGCTCCATGCAATGCGGGTAAGTCGATGTGGATCCTGGAAAGATCCTGTGGAGACTCGCTAGGGTAAGGTAAGTGCTGTGCAATATGTTGTGCTGGATATACTGGCACCAGGCATTACGGGAGACCCTACATGGATATATGAGAGCCCTGTCTCATTCTTTTTGTGTCGGTTATTGACCAGTCTCCCTCCCAAGCCCTGCAGAATGCCAGGAAACGGTCCTGTGATAGGTGTGAAAGGGCCTGAGACAGCCATGTTATCAAGCGGCTCCATATCAGTGATGTGCCACAATCTTCCAAGTTCCGCCACTAGTCAGCCATAGGCCAGGAATTGCCCTGCCCGGAGGTCTCTGCCATCCCTCAGATGGTCAAATGGAACCAGCATCCCCTCCTGAAACAGATCCCCCAAGGTGTCCACCACAGCCGCTTCTCATATCGCCACTCTGTCACGTCCAATTAATTCTTTGAATGGTCTGGTAGATCCCAGTTGGATCCCCAGTGCGTATTGAGGCATAAGTGGCATGAGGCGTAATCCCTTTTGGAAACTACCATGGGTCACTCGCAATAGTCAGCTGGACTGCTGGGGTATTACCCCCTGTGGTAGGAAAGCCTCCTGCACAATCCCCTGCACACAGGGCTCTGGGGCAAGCCCCAGTCCGAACTGTCACTCTTGTAGAAGTGTGATGTTTAGTAGTTGAGCGGATACTGGTATTAGCAGACCTGGCAGGGGCAGTGGGTGACGCAAGCTGCAATGGGCTCCTGAGACGGGCCCTGGCACTTACTTTTTTACATATTGATTACTGCTTGGTTAATAGCACAATATTTTGACTACAGCAATACCCTGCTTGTATTTCCGCTCCAACTTGCAGGACTCCAAAAGAGAAATAGAAGAAAGGATTGGAGATGTTGGTGTCTTCGGGTACATTTTTAACAGGAGTTATAGTGCAGTGAATGGTTGGGGGAGGATAGAGGCCACTCCAGTAAGGTATAGTTTTCTAGATGCATAGATGGATGAATCATGATACAAGGCAGAATAAAGGGTAGAAGGATAGCTGAGACAGATGAGTGAAATGAAGATTTAGTTGGCATCTGGATGTAGAAATGGGACAAATATACTCTCATTATTTTCTATAAAAACTATTAATGGGCAATTGGAAGGATTTGTTGAGGTGCTATTGCAGGTGCTTTTTTATAACTCATCTTAAAATTGCATTAGAATAATAATAATAAAATGTTGACCAAGTGCCCTATAGGGCATCAACTGGGTAACTTTTCACATACAGCAGAACAGGTAAAAAAGACTTCAGACAAAAGAACTCAAATCCAAGAGCTAGAATGCAAAGGAGAGCCATTATTAGTCAATCCAGTGAGAAGCCTTCATGAAAACGCCGGAGGGCATGAAGACCATGTTTTGTAGGATATTGAGTCAGCCGCTGTGGCTGCATCTCTCATGGGTTCCACGTAAACATAAATAAATAGCTGAAAGGAAAGGTGTTACCACTTCGACAGAGGCAGTCTTTTCATTGCAACAGATAGACGTGCTGTAAAGGAAAACAACTTGCCCTGGATGCAAAATGTGTCTTTTCTTTTTATACTAAACATTTACCTCAGATGGAAGAGACCATTCTGCTGCGGTTCAGGGGCTCAATTTCTAAACATGGGACCAAAGTTCATGAGCGCAACACGGATGCGAAAAAACAAGAAACCACTTTTCATAGTTTTTGCTGCTTGAGAAATATTGAATAGACCCACAAAATTTTGCTCTTCTCTCTATTGCACGAAAATTTTTGCTCTAGGGCAAAAATGGAGGAATTATGTTATGAACCCATCGCAAAAATATCAGATGTATCTCTTGCTTTTCGGTCTTTTTACACGGCTAAAGAAGTTTTTAATGCAGAGGTTATGGTCTATTACAATCGTTCAGCATAAGAAAAGGTTGGAAAAACGGATTTTTCCTTAAACAACATCCCACTTTTCAAAATTTGAAACGTGAATACAATTCCTAACATGCAAGGCAAGGACTGATAACAAATACAATTTAATTTTCTCAATTTGTTCCCTGTAGCAAAGCTTTAGTTTTAGAATTATCAATTTCTCATTACACAAGCAACGAAAATGCTGTCAAATTTATTTGCGCCATATTTTCCGTCTGTGCATCTATTTTTAGGTCGAGCCTCGAGTAGCGCGCAAGCGCTGCTTAGAGGCGAAGACTTTTAGTAAGCGGGTTTAAAAGCAGTCCCAAAACGCTCGTGCGTCGTGGCTGGCCTTTTTGGGATGGGTACGCGCGGCAAACATGTGTTTCCAATTATAGTGCCCAGACGCGGGCGCGATAAGTGGAAACACATGTCTGCCGCGCGTACACATCCAAAGGCCAGCCACGGCGCTACAGCGTTTGGTCAGCTCTGCAGGCTGCCGCGCTCGCTCGCCCCCGCTCCCTGTCCCCCGATGCGCCCCGTAGTTTCCGGCTTCGCTCCCCTTCTGCGGCTCACCGCTCGTTTTCAGTTGAAGACGTTGCCGGCCGGGCCTTGGTTTTCCTGTCACCGGTCTCCAGTGACAGCTGGGACTGCTGCTGAGCCGCGCTGCATTGTGTGGCTGGCCCCAGCCGGCAGCTGCGAGGCTTGTTTGTTGAGTGTCGCTGGTCTTGTGTTTGCTGGTTGAGGCAAAGTCGGATCGGGTATTGGCAGCTAGCATCGTTCTTCTCAATGTTGCATGTCACTTCAGGTGCCTCCATGCTCGTAGAACGTATCCCGTCACCTGCGACTCAATTGGTGACCTGGGGACCGCTGCAGTTCCGATTTTCAGTCTGTGATAGCGGAAGCAGCAGCCTCAAGCCGCCATTCATCGCGCCGTCCAAGCCATGCTCCAAACAAGTTAGACGTTTATATGAACAGATTTTTATAGAGCCACATGTTTGGGAAGGAGAGTCCAAGTTGCTGTTCGCCCAGTACAAAAATACCACATAGCCTTAAAATGGCACTGCACTTTAGATGTCGGATTAATGGCTGTGACATGGGGCCTCTCCTGGAAACATTTTAGGATGTGATGTTTGAAGAAATAGAAATTACTGTTTTGTAATCCGACCGTTGTATTAATGTATGATACTACAAGGCTTTGGAAACTAGGAAAGCAAGAGCAGGGGTTCTCAGCAACAATGGCCACCAAGATGGTGCCCTAAAAGAGTCTGACGCCTTAACTTTGACATAAGTCTGGAGGAGATGATCAAGTCTGCATATTATGAAGCAAAGATAAGGATTGAGTAAGACTTTACCTGATCAGGCGATGGATATACTGTAGATAGAGCGCATTTGCAGTCAAAGGATCTACCTGAATCTTGGATCATCAGACTGCATTGTAATGTCTTAGAAGGGATGTGTGCCGGAGTGTTTGAGTTACGGGTTGGATGAGTAAGGCTGGATTGGTATCCGTCGTACCTATGAATAAAAGATTGTGAAGAAGATGAGACCAAGGATTCATATGATTGTCACAAAAAGCGGTCATCTGAACTATACGTGTACATAAGCTTTGCTTCTTAAAGCATTGCTTAATGCTTAACGTTCATGGTTAATTGGTGATGCCAGTTTGTCAGATTTATGCTTCAAGTGATGAACCGTGAGTACTTCTAAATGATACGATTGATTGCAGCACTTGAGTGTTGTGTATGGTAGGGTTTTCCTGGTAATACATATATGTTGCGTACAAACAAGGTCTGATTGTTTAACCACAAGAGAACACAGACTCTTTCAGGAAAGAGAGATCAATTGTGTGTCTGTGCCTCTGTCGATCCTGGGGCTTAAAAAACTAATATTTTGAAATCTAATGGTAACATTGTGTGGGAGATTCTGCATATTATTTTCAGAGCTTTAAGTCCATATTAGTCGCATGAACGAAGCAGAGGAATGAAATGTTCTATTAGTATGCATCCCATCCCTTCACAAATGGATCTCCTAAGCCCCAAAGACGAATTATGCTCTGCAGTCTTTAAAGAAAAGGAGAACGGGGCCGCTGTTTCTAACTCCTCAGCACGAGTTATGTCCATATAGATAAGGAGTGTTAGGAATCAGATTGGCCTGTCAAAGTAACTCGTCAGCAGGCTGAGTATAGTATATAGATACAGGTAACAACCCTGGCACATAGAAACAGTAGAGAGACACAGTTGTTTATATTTTACAATAAAAGGTTATTTATTGCGGCCTATTCATACATAACTGTTATGTATCGGAATAGTGGTAATTATTACTGTGATCTCAGAAGTCATAATATAGAACACAGTGAATATTAGAAATGCTTAAAACATTTTACATCACACATTCCAACTCTCCCTTTTAGATTAGTCTAGTTCCTACCTAATATCTACATATGTCATTAGTCTCATTGTTATTACATTGGCTGAATGATTATTAGAGTCCTTAGCTATTTATATGCAAGGCCCTATGGCATACCTAAGTAAGCCATAGGGCCTGCAGTTAGATAAGCGCTACTTCAGCATGTCCCTTTAAAAATCAGTTGTCATGCCCAAATCCTTTATTCTCTTTATACCTCCTAAAGAAGCGGTCACCTCTTCACTTCGGGAACACTAGCAATGTCTCTGTTGCAGAAGCACTCGGAAGGCTAGCTAATGTTGCCATTTTTATCTCCGAAGCGTGATTTGTGTGAGGCTGTTAGACCTAGTCTTAGCCTCCAATGCTCGATGCTCTGGAGACTTATTGCATCAGCAATTTTTTGTCAATAAACAGCTCAAAAATAAATATTGTATATATGGCAAAAGATTTGAAAAGACTGGCACGTGGTCATTCAAGGGATCTCTGGCCTTGGGGCCTCCATTTAACAAGCATTGGCATAGCCAATAGGTCTCGCTTTTGGGACCTTATAAGTACTTAGTTATGCAGCACAATATCCTTGGTGCAACAACATTAACTGTTGCATGGCTAAACACTTATAAGGTCCCAAAGGCAGACCTATTGGCTATGCCAATGCTTGTTAAATTATGGGTCCAAGTGTCTGTGTTAAGTAAATAGGGCAATTTGTTGAGGCATGTCTAAATATGGACGTTTCTAAAAGGTCGAGAAGCAGAAAAGGAAAAGCAGAAGCAAACTATCAGATTTTAATGGGTTTACAGAATGTGCTTGGCTATGGGACTGGTCTCTAAGAAAAGGATGAGGAATTCTACAAAGGAAGGTCAAGAACAGAGAGTGGAGGACCTCAAGGATATTGAAGGCAGATATTATCCCAGACAACAGCACAAAAGAAAGGTCCCTGCTTAGATACCTTATGAATGGTACAGAAAACCTTGGGGCGAGGACACTCTGGAGTAAACAGGAAGCCAATGGAAATATTTCGACAGAGGATTGGAATATCTGAATTTTGAGATCCCAGCTGCCAATCTGGTTACATTAGTCTACATCACCTGCAAGTGGGTTAGCAGAAGTTTGGGAAGTTTTCAAATATAAAACTTTTCTATTATGGAGTCAGGAGTGAATTTTGGCTGAGACATCACAGCGTCTACCTCTGGAGTGAGAACAGGCATTATACTTTGGAGCTTCTGTACTGTTGTATTCCGCTTTAGGTGTCCGTATATAGGTTTTCCTGAAACATGTCCTTATATAGGCACAATTCGCATTGCCCTTATATAGGCATAGAATCCCTCTCCTTATTTAGGCATTAGCCGTGCACTCCAAATACAGGCATGGTCACCGACATCCGTCCACCCTAACGTCACAACGAGTTCTTAGAAACCAGACCCTTAAGCTCTTGGGAGTTCCCCTAGCACAGGATTATTGATTTCTCAAAGAACTCATCTATTATACATGAACCGATATACCTTAAGGGTTCATTCCTGACGTCTTCCTCTGTCCGACTTCACGTCTATGCTAACATTCCAAAGTACCTACCAGGTATAAATATACATTCCCTTGCCCAAGCAAGTTAGAGGAGATCTCGACTTCAGAGGAGCCCGTATCCCGGCCTGACGCACTGAGAAGACGCTGTCATCCCTGCTCGCAGAGAATCCAGCTTCCAGTGATCTGACTCCCTTCGCGGGGTGTTAGAGTTCGAGTCCAGAAAGAGATTCCCACCTCTCTCATTCTCAAGGTATGGAGCTGACTAGAACCTAGAGGGACTCTTGGCATACTAGACTTAACATACTCTTAGTATACCATACTAGAGAATACTTCGCCTACTTCTTACCTTTCCCTACACCTAGACTAGGTTAGGTACATTGGGGTAGAACTAGCTTAGAGACGCATCATATGAGTACTCACATTTTTAGCTCATGTTATTTATGTATGTGAATATATGCTAAAAGATAATGCTAGCGCAGTATTATTTATTTCTACCGGTTACGCTGTACATAATATATCTTGCATACTGTCTTGTGATCATAAAAGCACATATCTCTTACACGAGAAACTAGACTGTTCAATAAAACCTTTTTATTGAAACGCCCGTCTATTCTTTCTGTGTAACTCTGAGGAAACTAAGCATGCACGATTGAGCTGAGTGAAACTGTTATCTATTGTTTCCACGATTCTGAGACGTGTTCCGATTCTAAAGGGAAACAAAGTGGTCATGTTTTTGCGGTTGCCAGAAACTACTCCCTTCATGTTTTCAAGGAGTTTCTAGTGTCCTCTGACCTAGTTGGCACAAAGTAATTAAGTATAATATACTCGATAGGGACATACCGCCTCAGTCCTATGTCAAGCCTATAGGGTATATTATTCCAATGCGCAGAGCCTATTAGGGAAATAGGAACTACACTACATGGCGCCCAAACGTTTGTTTAGGCAGTAATTTAACGCTAGATACTGAGTAACTCAGTCGTGCTTTTTTCTCAGAGACCCCTACTCACATACTCCATAAGACGTCTGGAGTGGGTAGGGTTAAATATCCGCCAAAGCTAAATAGGACAAAAACCCTATATATTAGCTATTTTGGTTTGTTCAACGTTGAAGGATACAGTGTTCCAAAATATTGTGCACCTTATCTTTTGTTTCCTTGAAACTTGTTCTACATTTTTCAAAAAACAAATGTCCGAACACGGGGACAATGCCACCGAAACCGGTGGAGCTGCGGCTCAACCAGTCGTAATAGCTTTTAACTTTACAGGTTTAAATGAAACCGAGGAGGGTGTTATAGACATCCATCCAAACTTAAGAAGAGCCATCACTCTAAAACTTATAAAACACGGCCTACCACCAAGAGGCGGTAGAGCAGTTTTCGTGATAGAGGCACACGAATCCTTTCAGACAGAGGTATTCTATTCATGGATAGTATTCCCAGAATCAAATCCAGTAACAAGAGTGTTTCACTTCTACAAAGAAGATGAACCACCAGAGGAATATATTCCTTTCGAGGATATTGAAATTTCACTAACATACCAGGAGCATCAGCTCTGGTTTAAAGGCGCCCTAAAACATCACTGAAACATTACCAGGCTCGGTCCACTAGGTAGACCAGGAGCAACATGGCCAATTCTAGCCGGCTACACTCCTCAACCTGACCTTGATATAATGTCAGACGAGGAATTACTTACTCAACTTACAGAGTTAATAAAAATTTACAGACAATTGGTCCAATATGTGATGCGGACTTTCACAGTCCAACCACCATTGACCATTCCAAATCAAACCCCTCAACAGGGGAATACACTAAAAATTACTCCACAGACTTTATACGCAGTCATGGGTAAAATGCCCACAAAAAGTGAGCAAATTCCATTCTGGATAGCTCAAAAATTTCTCAAATCGAAGCAGTATTTCCTAATACTAGCCCTTATGAGAAACACAGAATTCTAACAATCTGTTTACCAATGGGGATCACACCACAACTGGAAGACTGCACCACTTGGGGCTCAGTCTTTGCTGCCATCTATACTAAAACACATGGTGTTCCATCAATTGCAGTCATACCAGATGTCCTGAAACAAATTCAAAACGAATACGGGGCAGAGCCTGCTCTAAATTTAGGTATGACATTACTGAAATATTTCGACCAGGTCTCAACAATAATATTATCTAATATTAAAGGGGAGGCAGCAGCAGTGGCGATCCACCAACGCTTAAGGGAATTTGATGTTACAGAACATCAAACAGAACTACCCAGAATAATAGAACAATCATATGCAGAATTAGGCAGAGATAGCTTGGGTGGAAGACCATTGAAGCCAAAACTATCTGAGAATCCTGAAAAGGACTCTATTAAACAAACTCCTATATCTTCTAAAAAGAAGTGGGAAACTAATAAACAAAACTCAAACGAGAAACGTTCTCAATCCTGAGGTAGGTCTCCTCAGAAGGAGCCCTCTGAAAGGAGGTATAACCTCAGGAATAGGGATAATTTAAGAAAACCTGACAGGTATCAAGATACTGATACACGTTCCTCTCGTACCTTTCAGATATCGTCACAGACATCGGAAAGAAGAGGACGGTCAGAACATAAAGAAGAACGCGTGAAATCCAAAGACGACAAACACGTTCAGAAAAATAAATCAAAACCTCAATTCTCAAAAAAGAAGGTAGCAGGTCTGAAGATCAGACAGGCCGAGAATACTGAGAACACAACTCAAGAACGGAGAATGGGCTCAGACAATGCTGGACAGTGCAGCAGAAGTCACAATAGCTCGCCAGAACCTGAAGGAACTTCTGGAGATAGTGGACTTGAATGAGTACATCACAGTAGAAACTGTAGACACCAGGGTTAGTACTCCACAAAAGTTATATGAAATGACACTCCGAATGGAGGGAGATATACCAAGACAGGTTAAAACACTCTTTTGGGAAAAACTTTCAAGGGGCTATGACATACTTCTAGCAGAAAAAGACTGGCCACCACAATTTGTCAGGGAGTGCCCACATGGCGAGGACATTATTATGCCTACCTTCTCAAACCATATTCCAATTCACCTAAAATATACTTATGCCAGGAAATGGGCAGTAGCCCAGGCCCCAGCATTATATAAAAATCATGTAGGATGGGATGAGGACTCACCTCACCATAAAATACAGTTAAAAAATGAACCTACTGCACAAAGGCAGTACCCAATAAAGCAAGAAGCTAAAAAACAGGTCAGGGAGATCTTAGATCAGCTTGAATACCAAGGGGTGATTGAAACATGCACCTCCTCAATGAACAATCCTTTGTTTTCTGTATCCAAACCAGACCATACATATCGTCTAGTTTTGGATTACAGACACTTAAACACTTGTTCTAAAACATTTGCAGTGCAAAATGCACATAGTACAGCATTAATGAATAACATTGTGCGCAAAAAATATAAAACCACATTGGACATTTCAAATGGTTTCTTTTGTCAAAACATAGCACCTGGAAGCAGGTACTTAACAGCTTTCTCAATAATGGGGACCCAGCGTCAATTTTGTCGACTCCCACAAGGGTTCAAGAACAGCCCGGGGTTATTCTCAGCGAGGGTAACAGAGTTACTACAAATTTATGATAATGAGGCATTGTCATATGTCGATGACATCTATCTGACAGACGATGACCTGGATAGGCACTTGAACAGGGTGAGTACCGTTATATTGGGCTTCGCCTCTGAGGGCTATAAATTCAACTTTAAAAAATCCAGAATTGCCCATCTCAATGTCCTTTTTCTAGGATATGAGCTTTCAAGTGAAGGAAAGAGCTTGGCAGCTAACTTTTTAGAAAAGTGTGCGCTGCCCCAACCTCCAAAAACGCTGAAAAATTTACAATCCATCCTGGGTTTCCTAAATTTTGGAAGAACGTACATTCTAAATTATGCAGAAAGGGTTAAACCTCTCTACGAATTAATCAAACCTGATGTTTCAATCAAAAATTGGACACAAGAACACACAGAAATCTTGCGTTCACTCCAAGCTAACATGTTAGCAACAAATCACTTACAAACACGCGTAAGTCAACGCAACTTAGTGATCCGAATAATTTCGGGTCAATGCGGATTCACCTACTTAACATTTAATGAGGGTGAAAAAGTACCAATTGCATACAAATCTCATTTGTATACACAAGCAGAGATGCGCTTCACTTCAACTGAAAAAATACTGACAGCAGTTCAAACCGCTGTAGCAAAAGAAAGAGCTCTAGCCCAAGGTAAACGCATTATTGTCGTAACCCCAGTACCGGCCTTAGAGGCGGTTACTAAAGTGAGCATTCCAAATGCTAAAGCATTACATCCTAGATGGATACAATGGGTTAATTCTCTTGCTGCAACAGGTGTTGAATATGTTTTTGATCCTGATTTAAAAACACAAGCGTTCTTGCAATATGAACATGAATGTCCTCTGCCCACTGAAATTCTGCCTCTCGATCAGTACGAATTTATAATTTACACTGACGGATCCGCACAACCCGCTACAGGGAGTAAGCAAGCTTACAGTGCAGCATGCGCAATCGTTAAAGGTCGCATGCAAGATGGTAACTTCTGACCAATGGTCACTGAAACTCAATCTCTAGGAGATTGCACAGCTCAGCGAGCTGAACTACAAGCATTGAAACTGGCACTTGAAAGTACAGATCGCGAATTCCCCACACTAATAGTGTGCGATTCTTTCTACTGTGTTCAGTCGTATAATGAATATATACAAAATTGGCTTGAAAATGGGTTCAAAGATGCAAAAGGTGGCACAATAAAGCATAAAACGCTTTGGGAACAAGTAGTTCAGTTAAAAAACGAACTACCAAAGGCTCACGTGATACATACGCTGAGTCATCAACGTGATGGCGTTCACGTTGCAGGGAATTCATTGGCTGACGAAGCCGCAAAGGGGGCTGTTCAGACGGCTTCCGTAGCTGCGATCACTCGTTCAAAAACGAAAATAGACAGTGAGATATTGTTGGCTGTCAATGCTACAAGCAAAGGCAGTGGTGCAGCGTTACCAAAAAAGTTTCCACTCAAGTACTCTTATGTAATTGATGCGAACAACGTTCCTTTTGCTCGAATCCCTGGAGTGGGGGATAGGGTAATTCCAAACAAGGAACGTAGATTAGGACTAATCCTAGCAGCACATGAAGGGGTAGCCTCTGCCCATGCAGGTGTTTCTGCAACAGTATCTTTACTAAAACAAAGATATTGGTGGCCTGGCATTAGAAAACAGACCAAAAACTATGTTTTGGAATGTGAAATATGCCAACAGATGAAAGTCTCCACAGTGAAACGTCCTGCGCAGACTCCCCTGTTAATTTCAGACAAACCATTAGCTTGTGTTTACCTGGACCACTGCGGTCCCTTGCAAAGGGACGGTAACTATAAATATATAATGGTCGCAGTGGATTCGTGCTCAAGGTTCCTATGGATATGGCCTCAGCGCTCGGCTGACGCTCGAACTGTTATAAAAGATTTGCAAGTCTTTATCGGCACATACGAAATAGGCACGCTACATTCTGACCAAGGCCCTGCGTTTAGCTCTCGGGCTTACAAAGAAGCCATGGCCAGTTTGAGCGTTGCATTGCGGTACTCCTCTCCATTTCATCCTGAGGGAAATTCTGTTGTGGAAAGGAAAAACCGGGACATAAAGCAATCTATAACAGCTAGAGTATTAGGTACGGGTGATGGGTGGGTCAAACATCTTTATGGGGTCCAACGCTCATTAAATAATTTGCCAAGAAGTTCTCTAGGGGGGGTCACTCCATATGAGGTCCTATTTGGGACGAGAATGTGGGTTCCTGATCTCGAATGTAAAGGCACTGTGGTGGAAAATAAACCCTTTGATATCAAAGATCGTTTGGATGTTTTACAGGATCTAAATGAACTAAGATCAAAACAAAGTAACGTATTCCTGAAGCCAACCACCACTGGGGAAAAACCGGCAGTCCCAGCAAGGCCTGTCTGGATCCCAAAAGTTGGGGATCTAGTCAGAGAGAAGATTGCGGACAAGAAGGAATTTGGACCTTCTTACAGACAACCAGTACCTGTCCTAGCCGTTCAAGGAACAAGAACAGTACTTCTGCCGCCCCGTGCTGGTAAAAAGGAGAAAAGATTTGTGTCAATCGACCTCATCAAACCACAGTATGTGGCCAATATTAAATAGTAGGTCTCGTGGACTCCGACCTAGTAGCACATGCACTCCTCTCGCTACTATCCAAGAGGTTCAGACTGAAAGACTGATAACCATCGAGAATTCAGCAGTAACAGATGAAGGACAAGCAACAATGCTATGGAACTCATCCCTCTTTAAACTCAAGTAACAGTTCGTCCAAATACACCTGTCTACACCAATGTAACAAGTGATCAACTGGTTCCAGCGATTTCAACAAATCCTGATGCAATTCCAACAATTGACAGAACTGCTTCTGGCTATTTCATTAACTTTGATACGTTTTCTGAGGATCCGAGTGAGCCACGACGCCAGCATTAACTTTCAAACAGCAAGTACAAGACTTTTTTCATTTTCTGAAAAAGACTTATCTGGTTTCACCATGGATTGAACTCTGGATTATTTCTGGAATATTTTTATTTCTGCTCTGGCTAGCTTTGGTTATGACAATCAGCGTGCTTATAAATGGCAGATACATCCGTTTGGACATTGAAAGTAAACATGTGAACTTACTTTTGAAACCACACAAATCTTCCCATCGTGAAGCAAGAGACTTGTCTGCAGTGAACATCACAGCCGTTCCTATACAGGATGGTATAGTGTGGGACAAAACTGATTTCGATATATTCGGCCCTACGGAACAATTGAACATTCCACATTTATTTAAAATTTCACTAAGTGATTTTATTTCGTCCAGTACCTATTCTGATGATTGGGACTTTGAGACTGTAAATGACATGATGTTTGATCTAGAAAGGTCTGCTGCATTTTCTAACAATGAATATTTAGAAGGTTCATCAGACTATGAACAGCTGTATTGCTATAACCACTATGGTCATCATTTTTTGCATAAATCTGCAACACCTAGAAATGTGTTTATGTTTAACCAATGGGAGCATTGTCCTACACCACCAAAAGGTAGTTCAAAAACGTTTGCTAAAAAGTTTCCCTATTTTTCAGGGTACAATACATCTGATCCGGAAACATTTTACTATAAAAATATAAACAAAACAGGACAGAAAATTATTTTAACAAATACAAAACAGATTTACTCTGCAGCATTTATTGCCCAACTGTCTAGACATGGATTCGACTTGTGGAAAGACACAATAGACACAAAATCTGTCTGGGGTTCTAAAGACTGGCAAGTGCAGGGGATAGAAGCTTTGTTTAGAGCATGTATCATCCCTCAGCAAATAATGTTTTTGAATGACACTGTGCAACAAACGTCTTGCCTTGGGTTAGCCAAGATCAAAGACATGAAAACACCTTCTGTACCAACACCTGCCAGTAATAACAATACACAGGCAGCGGTTACAGTTGACACAATACTACAAATTAACAGAACAAATCCTGATTGGAGAAAATGGTTGATCTGGCCCACAGACACAAACACCTGTCAAGAGCGATTCCTGAATAAAACTCAGGGCTTTACTATTCATAGGCCAGACCCACGATACGTCCAAAGACAACATCCGGGGGTAGTAACAACATACAGTGTAGGAAAATTGTGCCTCGACTGGCTACAAAAATCTACACTTGAGGATGTGAAACAACACTTATCTTTACTTAAAGAAGACGCAGACCTTAGGGAATTCTTGCTAGGACCAAGAAAACCGCGTCAAAAACGTTTCATATATGCCGGCATCTATGCTGCTTATAATGAAGCATGGAAGGTTACACAGGTAGAGGCCGCAGAACGAATACGTGAACTTGATCGTATTAACTTAGAGAAAACTCTAACTGTGGTCGACAATGGGTTAACAACTTTGTCATCCAGAATTTATTCATTGGACAACCTTGTATCCTCTGCTATTGACATACTGGAACAAGATTTAGCCATGTTACAACAAGGCCAATCTCAGTTACGTTCTATTATGTTATTAGGCTGGACGCTGCAATCTTTGCGAGCGGGCTATGTGCCTTGGCGTTTTATCAACACGTCGGCTCTGTTTGCAGAATACAATCTGACTGATAAACAGATCGAACTGGCACAAAGGGGAGCAAAGTATACAGTGCTGAGCATTGAATAACTGGAGAAATTACCATTCACTGTGGCAGAAAAACCAGCTACAGAATGGCTTATTCATGGCAAAATCACTCTGCCTGTCACTACATTTCAGTTTCAGTATTCTCTCAAACGAATGCAAGCAGGCACATATGAAAGGTTGGGTAAAGAATACATTAAGACATCCTGGGATTTACCTTACGATTACAGATGTTGGAGTGGGGATCGTGAAGTGTTTCTTAGTGGTACACACTGTGAAAATGCACTAAGCGGTTCACTCATATGTCAGGACATTTCTTTACACGGGGCTTGTAAGGGTTCTGTGGCAAATTTGTCCTGCCACCAGCTAGGTACACCAGCTGCTGTGATTAATCCAACGTTTGGCCAACTTTCTAATGGAAGTTACCTCATGTTGAATGATCAGAGTTGCTGTGGCATGTTGCCAGGCATCCCATATCTGGTAACAGTAGACTCCAGGGTCACTTGCTGTATGCAAGTATTGTTTGCCCCAATAGAAACAGTCAGGGAGTCGCCTTTGTGGCCTTCGTTGAATGTCTCTTTTATACGATTTGATACTTTAAGCAGAATGAAAGCCATGCTTATACAACAAACCGTGCCTTTGACCTCGGCCAAAGAAACCTATGATCTTCAAGTAGCAAGGACTTCGGCTGAGATACAGGCTTTAATACGTACAAACTGCCCTATACATTTCGTAGAAATGATGGGACGTATCTTTAACATATCTGATACAAGCGGAATTGTACATGTATTTAAGACCATCTGTTCAGGACTATTAGCACCTTTCCAGGCAGTCCTCGGAATCATCCCAAACTTCGCACATTCGGTGTTTGGTGGTGTGCCATTAATTCTAGCACTTGTTGCAGGAATCCTATTTCTATTCCTACTATTATGCTATGGCAAGCCTGTCCACCGACATCACTCCGAGCGATGTGGAGAAGGCTCTCCTAGAACGGAAGTGCCGTGAGCGCATAGTACAGCTTTTGGGCATACCTCGTCTACGGGAACTTAATACAACATGGTTCCTGTCATTCAGACCAATCTGGCAAGATTGCATCTTACCTGTTCTACGCTGCCTGCTTTGCGGTGAAGAATGCGTGCTAGACACCTGTCTAACATTTCCATCAGTCATGCCAACGGATATCGATGCTCTGCTGGACCCGATAACGGCCCATGCTCTGTGTTGTCCCCAGAGGCTACCAATCCTGATGAAGGCATTCATTGAGATCTCACAGACGCTTCCGGCTGCTGCTGAGGTACGAGATGGATCAACAGGCACACAGGTAACAACGGACGAGAACATTGCTGCGGCATCTTATGCTGAGGCCGTTGATTCTCATCTCCGTGCAGTTAATCTCCTACACGAGGTGTTCCAAATGTCACCAACATCAGTTGACGATATTTTTTCTACGGAAATAGAGGATTTCATGTTTACACCAGACCCATACACTGACTTTGATTCGGCTCACAGTGTACCAGGGACGCAATGAATTTGGCCTTCATATTTTCAAAAACTTGGAACTCTTCCCAAAATTGAACTTTTCTTTTTCAATTTTTTTTTAGGGAAACTACATGGCAAATCAATCTGCTTACAGTAGAACTATTCTTATAAAATGGACTTCTTTGAATACTTCCAGGGACACATTATCACCTTATTTGTCTAAATTTTCATTTACTTCCATGATATGAAATGGCTTTGATTTTTAATATACTTATCAATCATTTTGTCATATGTATATATTACTGTTTATTCATTCATGTTGCATTTTATTTCCAATATATGCTTAGAATGAAACCAATACTTTAAAATGTACAGTACCTATTGCATTTCAACAGTTTATTTTAAACTTCTTTTAATATGCTTTTAGAAATGTTTTTAGCAATATGTGGTACTCAATTTCATGTTTAGCATTTAGTATTATCGTTCATACGAAAGTGGAGTGGGTGTTGTATTCCGCTATAGGTGTCCGTATATAGGTTTTCCTGAAACATGTCCTTATATAGGCACAATTCGCATTGCCCTTATATAGGCATAGAATCCCAGTCCTTATTTAGGCATTAGCCGTGCACTCCAAATACAGGCATGGTCATCGACATCCGTCCACCCTAACGTCACAACGAGTTCTTAGAAACCAGACCCTTAAGCTCTTGGGAGTTCCCCTAGCACAGGATTATTGATTTCTCCAAGAACTCATCTATTATACATGAACCGTTATACCTTAAGGGTTCATTCCTGACGTCTTCCTCTGTCCGACTTCACGTCAATGCTAAAATTCCAAAGTACCTACCAGGTATAAATATACCTTCCCTTGCCCAAGCAAGTTAGAGGAGACCTCGACTTCAGAGGAGCCTGTATCCCGGCCTGACGCACTGAGAAGACGCTGTCATCCCTGCTCGCAGAGAATCCAGCTTCCAGTGATCTGACTCCCTTCGCGGGGTGGTAGAGTTCGAGTCCGGAAAGAGATTCCCACCTCTCTCATTCTCAAGGTATGGAGCTGACTAGAACCTAGAGGGACTCTTGGCATACTAGACTTAACATACTCTTAGTATACCATACTAGAGACTACTTCGCCTACTTCTTACCTTTGCCTACACCTAGACTAGGGTAGGTACATTGGGGTAGAACTAGCTTAGAGACGCATCATATGAGTACTCGCATTTTTAGCTCATGTTATTTATGTATGTGAATATATGCTAAAAAGATAATGCTAGCGCAGTATTATTTATTTCTACTGCTTACGCTGTACATAATATATCTTGCATACTGTCTTGTGATCATAACAGCACATATCTCTTACACGAGAAACAAGACTGTTCAATAAAACCTTTTATTGAAATGCCCGTCTATTCTTTCTGTGTAACTCTGAGGAAACTAAGCATGCACGAATGAGCTGAGTGAAACTGTTATCTATTGTTTCCACGGTTCTGAGACGTGTTCCGATTCTAAAGGGAAACAAAGTGGTCATGTTTTTGCGGTTGCCAGAAACTACTCCCTTCTTGTTTTCAAGGAGTTTCTAGTGGCCTCTGAGCTAGCTGGCACAAAGTAATTAAGTTTAATATACTCGATAGGGACATACGGACCTCAGTCCCTTGTCAAGCCTATAGGGTATATTATTCCAATGCGCAGAGCCTATTAGGGAAATAGGAACTACACTACAGTACGTGGAAGGAGCAAGAAGATATCAGCGTAGTTATTTAGGCTGAAAGCCACAATTTACTGTCAAACTTCAAGTGCGAGTCACACACCCCTTGGTCCGGACCAGGACAGACACCACTACTGGCAAGCAAGAAGTAGGCGGATTAGACGTTAGCGGTCTATCCAGTTATCATGATCTCCATTTTATCATTGTTCAGGTTGGGTAACTGGCCAGCCACCTGCTCCTTGAGTCTTTTATGCACCCACTAGGAGACAGAAGCTTTTTTTGTGATGTATAAAAGTCAGAGGTATCTATGGAGGAAGAGTTGGTGTGATGAGTGGTCCAGCACACCTCATGTAAAATGACAGATATTACTCCGGTGCCATGCACTGTCAATACCATATTACATAGATTGAACATTTGAACCATTATACCGGCTAAATGGCACAGAACTACTTTTTTTAACTCGTCAGTGCGTGCAAATATCTTTTTTGTCATTGTTAGGCAAGTGTTAGTGCAAAATAGCACTAACGCAATGCACATAAACCGTAATTTTGTTTGCAAAATTGCAGTGGTGCATTCTATATAATCCAGCCCTCTCAGTTTTCAGGTACGAGAACTGCAAGAACAAAGTCTGCAAAAGAAATTTGAAAAATATAAACAAAGCACAGCGGCCTTTCTAAAGGCCTTTAAGAAACACAACCAGCCTTGCCACTGCCTCCAATTATGAAAACTCACCGTGCATGCAATTATCCTAATGGGTTGCAGATGTGTTCGATCAAAGGGTCACAGACCTCTCCTCAGAACACCTGAGGTGTTAACAAGCGGTCTATTGTTTTTCAGATAAAAAGCAGACCTAACAAAATACTACGTCTACTCCAACTGTACGTTTGGGGGCAGCCATTTTAATTGGAGCCTCCAGTCATATTTCAATTTTCTTGGCATAAATCAGTTGCATTTATCAATTTCGGGCTGGCATCATTAGCTTTCAAATTATTTTGTACAGAGAGAAATGAATGGTGCCTCTGCCTCAGAACTGGTCCGTAGTCTAAACTTTCATAAATCTCCTTTTTTGGGTCATGGACTGAAAAAATATTTATGGCTATTTTAGAGAATGTAATTTGGGACACATAGTTTAAGAAAGGCATAGTCTATGGAAAATATATAGTGGATACTGAAAGGTGACTTTGTATTATGACCCAATAGCGCTAATCCGGGGTTCTGGTGACATGATAATAGATGTCACCGGACCACCGAAGTTTGATTGTTATACCGTGAAAAACAAGCTACCTATTCTGTATTTCATCATTTTAAAATAGTTTGGTTTGATATGAGTTTCTTTTAAACAGGAGCATCTTTTCCAGTGTCCATTAAGGTGACTGGAGTATATTTAATTTATTAATACTAATGGAAAAATAGTTCCTTCGTGTTAATCGATAGTTGAGGTTCTAATGAAGACATTTAATTGTTTAAAAGTCAAAACGTACTATTTGAATAGCGCAGCTGACAACAGACACCGGAGTGCACTGACTTTTAAATTGTGTTTACTCCCCTTGGGAGGAATGGTATTTAAGGAAATTATCTTGATTTAACTCGATAAAATGTACTATGCAAAGATAACACCATACAATTATTACCAAAATCAGTTTACCCCAAAAATTAAAATGTCGCCATGTTACTTTCCACTGTCTCTTTTCACCCCTTATCAATAGCCTTTATCACCTTCCTCCCTTTCTCACATTTACTTCTCTGTTTGCTCCCCCTTAACTTTTGTTTTCCAATTTTCTTCTCCGCATCTTGTCTCGCATCCTCCCCTATCTCTATCTACATCCTACCTTTCTCTCCAGCCCCCATTTAATATCCCCTTCCTCACTTTCTCTTTCACTCATGTCTTGTATTTGCTTCCCGTTCTCTTTCTCCATCTCTTTCCACCTGTTCGCTCTGACAATCTTTGTGCATCTTATCCTCTTTTGCTTGTCCTTATCTCTTTTCTCTCTCTCTTCCTTATTTCCTCCTTCTCTTGCTTGTTCCTCTATTTGCTACTTCAGCCCTTTTCTCTCCCTTATGTCTCTTTTTAATCCCTTCTCCCCTTGCGGTGAACTCGATAGCATATCTTTTTTTCCCTTCATTCTCTCTCTATCTACTCCAATTCTGTCCTCCCTTTCTTTTTCTACACTAAATCTCTCCTCTCATTTCTCGCTTTCTCGTTGTCCTCCATTTCTTCTTCCTCCCTCACCCCCTCCCTTCTTTTTTTTTTTTATTTCTATTCAGCCCATCTTTTCTCCTTTCCTCTCCCATGGCTTCTCTTTTTTCCTTTTTCTGTCTGGTCCTATCTTCTTTCTCCTTTTCTCCCCCATTCCTTTCTCTTATTCAGTCTTTCTAGTCTCTGCTGTCCCTTTAAACTCGCTCCTTCATATCTCCTTCATCAACCTTCTCAATCTCCCTACCACTTTACTCATTGTCTCCTTTTCCTTTGTATTTCATCTCTATTCTCTATCGCCACTGTAGCTCTCATCCTCTCTAACTTTCTTAGTTCCTGACCGTTTCCTTTTCTCTTCCATCACCTTACTCCCTTGCCACTATCCTCTTTTTCTTCACCTCCACAGTCTTTCTCCCTTTTCTTTCTCCTCCATCGTCATCCTCCCTTTTCTTATTTTCTATCACCACCTTCCCTGCCTCCTCCTTCCCTTATTTCACTGCTCCTTTTCTCACTGCTTGCATGTTTTCTCCTTCTCGTCCATTTTTCATTTGTTCTCTATCCATCTCAAACTTCTGCTGTACCATTTCCAGTACCTCCCAATCTCCAACCAAGGCACTTCTTTATCTTTCTCTCTCTCCCACTCTCTCACCCTAACTTCCATTTTCCATTTGGTCACAAACTCCACCTTCTGTCAACTGACCCTGCAACACAAAGTAAAGCTGTTTCTACCAGAACGAGACTTCAGAGCATCCATCTGGGTGCTGTTCGTTTTTCAAAATCAAAAGATGATGTCTGGGATCCTTACAAATTGTCTAAACCACTGGTAGTCACTCTGGATAGCATTCAAACCATTGTTTTTCCCACTGTGCCACTCTAGACAGAGGCACACCTTATGGAACTCAGGACCAACCTGCCTCTCATGGGAACAGTCCATCTTGAACTACCAGATGAGGCCCCATCCAGAAGGGAACACAAGCAACCCCAGTCCGGTTTCAGCCTTATTGGGCCTTGCCAATGAAGTACAGCTTGAATCCTGTGGCGCAGCGAGCAAAGGACCCTCGTTTGGGCATACAGCTAGCCACTTAGGGTATTACATCAAACACACAAAAAGTGATGGGAGAAATACTTGCAAATAGACAAAACCTCTGGCAATCACTGTGGGTATCATTCAAACCCATTGGGGCCCACCTGGTCCTACCTTGCCTTGATGACAGTCACGATTGTTGGCTTGATTGCCAGATACCACTTTGCCACCCTTGAAGAGCATTACTCCTGCAGCAGCACCCATTTCATCAAAGGTCCTTGAAAATTCAGCTGGATACCTCCAACTCTCTGAGAACTCCACTGGTTCACTCCGCCATCCACATCACCTTCAAAACCTTACGCATTGACTAAAAGGCAGGGTACACCTGCGTTCTGGTGAACCTGTGCACCAAGATCAAAATGTCTGGAGAGCTTTAAAAGACAGCAGAGCGTCACTGGTTTGAAATTAAACATGTGCAGAGATGTGTAGAGATATAATCATGCTTTGGAAATACAGCCACTTGGCATGGAAGGGAGCAGGTGCACAGGAATAGGGAAATATAGAGAACTGAGAACACTGGGTGAAGAGGATTATTTCTGCCTTTGTTTAACCTCAATAAGCCAACCCTCAATCCCGTAGACCTTGCCTACTAGTGCCTTATTACACACCAGCCATTTCTGGAGAAGATCACTTAAAAGCTTCCCACAAAGCTGCTCCATATGATCAACAAAATTGCCCCCTGCAGGGCTACCAGTCTGGCTTAGATCACAGGGTAGCAAGGAGACAGTGACAATTCTTTTGGTTGACGATGCTCTTCAGATTATGGACTTGCCTTCTCAACCTGTTTGTCCTCTCTGAAGCCTTCAAAGCTGAATACTATAGAGCTCTGATTGATATCCTCACACTCCAAATAGGCTTCATTGTGCTGCTATGATTTGAGTTGCACCTGATGAACAGAGGCCATCTGGTCCATAGCAGTTCCTTGACATCAGCAATCATCCCTGTAACTTGCAACATCCCTCAAATAGCTATCCTGTAACTGTCAAGGCTTAGTTGGAGCCCATAAGATTCTTACTGGCTGATGAGAGCACGGAATTCACCAGTATAAGGATTTCATCTGTTAATGCACCATCACTCCCTGCTTCATCAAAGAGCTCAACGCTCTTACCCTTCAAGCAGCATGTTGTTGCTGCATAGCCTCTTGCCCACCATTACCATTGGAAGGATGTCTCTGTTGTGACCCTGGCTGCAAGCTCATCTCTTTACCAAGGCCAGCTCCACACAGTCCATCCCAACAGCCTGCCACTCAACTCACAACCTAACTCTTTATCCCTTTGCCCTCCTTCCCTACAGGCTGCAATCACTCTTGGCATCAAGCTTCCCTCCGGTATCATCTTTTGATGCATTGTACCCACCCTGATCACTAGTGTACTGTGTATCACTGATTTTAATCATTGTACTTACTTACAGACACTCTTACACTACATACAGATATGGCCAAGTAAACAAGTAAGCTGGGGCACAGGCAGATAAATAAGAGTAAGGGAGACGCAGGTAGTAGGTATGGGGCCCAAAATAAGGGGCTCATTTATGAGCAAGTGATGCAGTGCAGCAAAGCAAGTCACCTTGCTGCGCAGTACTGTGTGACGGGGAAAGGGCAGAAATGCACCGTATTTAAGTCAATACATCAAATTTTTGTCCTTTCTCTTATGTTGGCGCCTTTTTGCACCATGGTACAAGGATGCCTGTGTTGCAAGCAGGATTATTATTTTTGTGCAAAAAGGGGCACCTTCCTGCACAAAACCAATCCTGGGAGGCATATTCCTCTTTCGATGTGTGCTGCAGAATGCAGCACACATGGAAAGAGGAAGAAACGAGGAGAAATAGAGATATTTCTCCTTGTTACGCCTCCCCTGGGATGGTGTAAGATTTAGGCGCATTCCTAGGTTTACAAGTTCTTGTAAATCATGGGATGCGTCAAAATCCATAGGAGACACCCACGCAACACCCATGAAATGCCTACCCAGGGTAGAGTAACGCAACGCAGCAATTTGCGCTGTGTTGCGTTATTCCAGATGTTTGAAGCCACTCAGAGCCACCCAAATTGGCATTGCCTGGCTTCAAACATCTGACTTAGAGGATTGTGCCACACATGTGCCACATTACATGGTGCAAACGTGACGCAACCCTTTCATAATTAAGCCCCTAAAAGACTGGAAATGACGGACACAGATCCTTGAAGAGGGAGCACAGACACAGGAACTGGGAGTACGTGACACAAACATATATATTTAGTTATTTATTTTTGCCTTTTTATAAATCACACTCAACCACATTGCTTTGTTAGAAGAAACGAGAAAAATTCACATAAATCACATCTCCTTCTTAGAACTGATATCTAATGTTAACAACATCGGAAAAAGTGGTGACCGCCCTGATGAGGAGAGGAAAATTAGGGTGCCAAGAAGGAACAGAAAAATGATGGAGGATAACGGGGAAGACTAGAAAAGAATGGAGAATGATAATGTGTGAAAGCATAAGGGGAGGGAATGAGCAGCGCAAACTGAGAGATGGCAGGGAGGAAATGGACTGCATGACTGCAAGAATAGGGAGCAAACTGATGTACAGAATGTACCAGGATCATCGTGAATAAAAGCGCTAAGGCAACCTCCAGAAGTAGAAGCAAGACGAGAGACATTTTAGGGGGCTGAAAAAGAGCAGAAAGTTTGAATGACGAAGTGAGAGAGGCTACAGTGCGAGCAGATTAACTGGGAAACTGGGACAGAACTTACAGTAGCACGGAAAAAGACTCGGGCAGGTAAGTATGGGTATTGGGAAGGGAGAGTAAGGACACTGGCACAGGAAAACAGACATTTCAACAGGAAAACACAGATAATGGGATAGGAAAATACTGAAGAGTGCCAAAATACAATTAATGTGAAGAAGAGACATAGACACTGGCGCTTGGAGGCACAAACACTTGGACTGGCTAACGATAACAGTGATACTCAGAGTCACAAACTTTGTGATTTGAAAGCATTGTCGGTGGGACTGAGACGCACTGGAAATGGGAAACACAAGAAGTGGGACAGGGAGAAAAACACTTAGACAGAGAGAGATGCTAGGACAGGCAGGTACAGACACTGACCAAGGGAACAGGGAGACGCAGATACTAGAACTTGAAAATACAGACGCTGGGGCGGGAAGATACGGACACTGGTAAACGAAGGCACTGGGAGGCATGGAAACTGGGACAGGCAGGGATGGCATGGGCACCCGGACTGAACACACAGAGACAGGAGGACAGGATAATGAAAACACTGGTGGGCGTGACAGACTGTGGAACAGTATGTAACACACCCAATGGGACATGGAGATACCCTGGAGCAAGGAGCCATTCACACATGGACAGGGAGATGCTGCTGACGTGGACACTGGGACAAGGAGACGCTGGTACTGGAACCAGGAGAGGTTGACACAATGATGATGGGAGATACAACCACCGGGATAGAAGACACAGACACAAGAACAAACAGACACTAGAACAGGGAGCCATAACATTGTGGCAGAGAGACCGGGAAATGAGGGCATTCAGACCCTAGGACATGGGTGGATGCCTTGGGGCAGAAATACTAGGATAGAAAGACACAGGCACAGGGTGGCAAAGGCACAAGGACACCCAGACATAGGCGCGGGCTGCACAAATGGACAACCAGGCTGGGAGACGCAGATAGAGAAATGTGATGACACAACACGATACAGCCATAGGGAAGTGGGGATATGGGGGGGAGTAGGATGGCAATGACACATTAACAGAGAAGCAGAAACACAAACACTGGCATCAGGAAGAATCTGGAATTGGAAGACATTGGGGTACTGAAATAGACCCTACTCTCGTCCTCTGACCTCACATTCCAAACTGAGGTTTCATGGTCACCTTCTATCATTTTGATCTCAATTGCCCAAAAGACCCCAAAGTATCCCACAATGCAACCGCTTATATTTCTGCACTAGGCAGCGTTTCCTTTTCCCAATAACCTACAGCTTTGCTTTTAAATATCGTTCAACAAATCCTTCAGCCTTTCCAACTGCACTCCTGTTCTAAGTAGTGGCAAGTGAATCATATACTACCTTCTACACGTTTTAATATCCTCTCCGTATTCTAATAAGTAGCAATAATGTTCATACTATCCTTGGGCATAGTCACTTATGTTTAAGGGCCTCTCATGTTCTCTTTCCAGATTTAATCAGCAGGTGGTCCATTTCCCGGATCTGCACAAGGCCATTGTCCCCTAAAAAGATGAGCAATATTTAAGGTTCACTCCAATTTCTGTGAAGATCAAGGATTTCAGACATTACGGGACCCCATTGCATCACTCCCCTGGCTGAACAGAATATATAAAACTTCCTCATGACTGATGTGGCCACTTCTCCCATATGCCATTTTCTCAATCTGAACATCAGACCCTTTGTAAGTTAAATATCCCTGAAATATGCATGATCCCTCAGCTGCCCACTCTCATGAGATCTTGTAATCTCTGGACAACCTAAAGGAGTAAATGTGTGTCCGTTGTGGTTTTAACCTAGTCTCTTCAAACCTTTCCTCACTACACCCATAACCTCGCAATCCTTTGATATTGTGTCATTGAAATGTTGAAAAAATCCCACTACTCTCTTGCGCTGCACAACTTACCATGACAGATATGACGGTTGTCCACTGTGGCTGTTCCCCAGTAGAGTTTCTTCCCTGCCTGTCCGTTTTGGTCTCTCTTGATCACATCTTCCACCTCCTCAAGGGTTTTTGCCTCTGTTCCTCTAGTCAATGCAGTTCCCAGCCATTACCGTTATGTTGAAAGTCCCATGTACGTAGTTACTCAGTTGCCAATGTGTGATGATGTCCCTGGACCCTCTTATACTCTTTTCAGATAATCCAGAATCTGAGAATGCCCTAGAGACTACAAGCCTCACGATTCCGAACACCTGAGGATCAGTAGCCATTTTGGATTTGCCCACAAATATAAATGCCACTCACTTCCAGGAAATGTTTCTAGTCAAACATGTTTCCAGTCAAAACCCTTCCTGGATGCTTAGCAGATGTACAAAGTATTTTTGCATGCGCAAACGGGTTTGCGACCCGTTTGCGCATGCAAAAATACCTAAGGGCCATGTACAAACCCTAATTAGCGAGTCGCAATTTATTTGTGACTCGCTAATTAGAATTTGCGACTCGCTATTAGGAAGGGACGTTTCAAGGGCGTCCCTTCCTAATAGCGAGTCTGAGCCCTATGTATGACTGTTTTGCAACCGCAATTGCGGTCGCAAAACAGTCGCAATTTACCACCTACTTCAAGTAGGTGGTAAAGCATTCATAAACGGGAAGGGGTCCCCAGGGGACCCCTTCCCCTTTGGGAATGCATGGGAAAATATTTTTTAAGGGCAGGCTGTGGTCCAAGCGACAACTGCCTGCCCTTAAAAAATGAAACGAAAACGTTTAATTTTTTTTTTTTAAAATGCATTCCGTTTTCCTTTAAGGAAAACGAGCTGCATTAGAAAAAAAACTGCTTTATTTAAAAGCAGTCCCAGACATGGAGGTCTGCTGAGCCCAGCAGGCCACCATCCCTGGGAGGGCCAGCCATTCCCAATGGGGTCGCAAATTGCGAGTGGCTCATTAATATTGATGAGCCTCGAAATTTGCGACCCCATTGGGAATCGCAAACTGTTAAACACACTGTTGTACATGGCATTTTGTGAGTCGCAAATTGCGACTCGCAATCGAGTGCAATTTGCTAGCCGCAAATTGTCATGGTCGTACATCTGGCCCTTTAGGTTAGGCTTCCGTCACAAATGTGCATTCCCATCAGCACCCTGTGACCAAGCAAGAACCCAGAGATCATGCAGAACCCAAGCACGACCTTGAAATACCTCTGCAGGATTTAGATGAATTAGCGCACACACCATGAACTCCTCTAAGGCCAAGTGGCTGCCAATATGTAATCCTATATGAAATGATAAAGAAATACTTAGATTTTGTAAAGCAACACTGTGAACTATGATGCATGAACATGGATCTTTACAAGAACTTTCTTGGTAGCATCCTCCCTAATCAGATCTTTCAAGAATCTGGCTCTGTTATGTTGTAAGCCTTAAAGGGGCAGCATCTGTTTTTCTAAATAATATTGACAAGGCAAGCCCCTTGCAGTAGAGAAGGCATGCTAGCTGTAACTACAGCCAGCCCGTCCGAGAGACTGATCCCTGTGAAAAACATGCATTGTGTCAGACTTTACACGGAACCTATCCTTGGTGGTCATTTGACACTAGTATTGTTTAAATGGTATTACTTTGATTCATGCCTCTTTGTTTCTATAGAACTCAGTTTGCCGAATGACTTACATCTGAATAATGACCCAATCAACATGAAAACCAATACACATGATATACAGTTTTATGTTGGTCATACTGAGACAAATGTTGTGAATTTGATTTCTACACCCTACTTTAAAATAAATTGAGGTATTTCATGACTCACAGACCAAAGCCCATTGCCTTTCATTCTGACACCTGTAAAGACTGATGTTTCCAGTCTTTACATGTGGTAATCGCTTCGTAAGACATTTACTTATAATTGAGATCTTTGCTAAGGACCTAGCATTTATGTATGCTGCCTTCAAAGACCTCTTTATTCCAGTGAAAGCAAACGACATGCTTCCCTTTCAGGCATTTAATTTAATGAGCACTCTAAAGCCCATTAACCACAGTTAGATGCCAATAGGTGATGAAACTCAACAAACAAGCAAGTATTTATTTATTTATTTAGAGTTTTGTATAGCGCGAACATGACCCAGTTGGATATCAGAGCGCTTTACATACGGTTGAGGCAGACATAGGAAAACAGCTAGTGGAGAGAAATCAAGGAAACAGTGGGACAAAATACAAAAGGAGAAGGATAAAATTAAGGCGGACATAGGAAGCAGGTTGGGTGAGAACGAAAAGTAGGGCAATATACAACAAGAGCAAACCAGATAATATGGCCGGCGACAAAGGGTCGCAACAAGTGAAATGTGTACAGTAAGCTAGAGGCAGGAGGAGCAAAGCATCTAGTTCAAGGCATTGTTCATTAGTAGAGCTTTAACTTCCCTTTTGAAGGCAAGTGTAGAGGGAATCAGTCTTGTTTCCACTGGAAGGGAGTTCCAGATTCTCGGGGCGACGCCAGAGAATGAACGCTTGTAGGTTTTAAGCTTATTAAATTTCTTTAGCTTGAGCAGCAGTGTGCCGGAGCTCCTAGTGGACCTGGAGCCTTCGGATAGTTCAAGCTTGTTTGTCAGGTAGAGTGGGGTGTTGAAGTGTAGTGCTCTATGGGTCATGCAAGCGATCTTTAGTTGGATCCTTGCCTCAAAGGGAAGCCAATTGAGCAAATTCAGGTCCGGCGAAATGTGGTTGGTCGTCTTAGAACCCGTGATGAGTCTAGTAGCAGCATTTAGAGATGCTCTGATGGGGGCTAAACTGAGTTTCGGCAGTCCGCATAGAGTAGCACTGCTGTATTCTGGTCTAGAGATGACAAGTACTTGCACCGCCGATTTAAAGTCGTCTTGGGGAAGGTAGGGTTTGAGTTTTCTAAGGATGCAAAGTTGGAAGTTCGCTCCTTTGGTCGATGAGCTGATGTGGTCTTGCATGTTTAGGTTCTTGTCTAGCACATATAGGACAAGTATAGGACAAATATCTCTTGTACAGTTTTCTTCTGCACTCTCAGTCACCTGCAGTCTCACCACTGTTCTTTGTAAAAAGCTGTATTGAGTAGAAGGCCATTAACAGCCGGCTATTAAAACATGACATCCTTTAATGTAATGCAGAATTTGATCAACTAATAAAATACTTCCCCCGGTACTCAAAACTGAATCATCATGAATCCTATCTTTTGATGTTGATGTTTAAAAATGACGAGTGGAAAATACCTTCAGCAACAAATGTGGGTTTTACAAATGTTTGGTATTAGTTTTTAGGATTTTAATGTCCTGGTACTATTTCCACACTTCATGAATTCATCTGGGGAATTCCTAGATTGGTTCATTCATGTAGAATCTATAGAGGGATATCAAGAGCATAAAAAGTATCCACCATATTGCGAGAAAATTATCTATGTGCTAAGTGAAAAAAGGTCAATTTGATACTTTTAGAAATTGGGTTACTGGTTTACTGAGGTATGCAGTGGCGGCTCCTCCACTATGGCAGAGGAGCGTTGCCCCACTGCTTTTAAGCGGTGGCAATTGGAAACATAAAATGATAATAACTTAGAGTTATTATCATTTTATGCTGCTTCCTGCTTCTTTGCGGGTGGGCGGGGCTGCTCTGCTCATGGAGCAGGGGAGGAGCGGTTTGCCCACTCCTAAGTGCGCAATTACTGTTTGGTCGGCCCTCTCGGGCCACCCAAACCAGTCAATCAATCAATCAATCAATCAGGGTATTGTAAGCGCGCTACTCACCCGAGAGGGTCTCAAGGTGCTGAGGAGATCCGTTCAGCCAAAGAGCCAGGTCTTGAGAGTCTTCCTGAAGGTGTTCAGGGAGGGGGTGGTGCCTGATGTCTGCCGGGAGCTCATTCCAAGTTTTGGCCGCGATGTGGGAGAAGGATCTTCCGCCTGCTCTGGCTCTGTGGATGCGCGGGGTTTTGGCCAGTGCGAGGTTGGAAGATCGGAGGTTCCTTTTGGGTACGTGGAAGTTGATTCTGTCGTTGAGGTATTTGGGTCCGGTGTTGTGTAGGCATTTGTAGGCATGGGTGAGGATTTTGAAGGTGATTCTTTTCTCCACGGGGAGCCAGTGGAGCCTTCGTAGGTGTTGGCTGATGGGTTCGTGCCGGGGGGTGCCGAGGACGAGTCTGGCGGCAGTGTTCTGTATCGTTTGGAGTTTGCGGAGTAGGGACTTGTTTATGCCACCGTAGAGCGTGTTTCCATAGTCAAGTCTACTGGTGATGAGTGCGTGGGTGACTGTCTTCCTTGACTCAGGGGGGATCCACTTGAAAGTCTTGCGGAGTATTCAGAGTGTGTGCAAGCAGCTGGAGGTGACGGCTTTGACCTGTCGGTTCATGGTGAGGGATGAGTCGAGTATGATGCCGAGGTTTTTGGCATGGTCCGAGGGGGTCGGTGGGCTTCCGAGGGCGGTAGGCCACCAGGTGTTGTCCCATGCTGAGGGGGTGGTTCCAAGGACGAGGACTTCCGTCTTCTCTGCTTTGAGCTTGAGGCAGCTGTTGGTCATCCAGACTGCTACTTCCTGCATCCCCTTTTGGAAGTTGAGTCTGGCGTTGGCGGGGTGTTTGGTGAGGGAGAGGATGAGCTGGGTGTCGTCGGCGTAGGATATGATGTTGAGGCCGTGTTGTCGGACGATGGCGGAGAGGGGGGCCATGTAGATGTTGAAGAAGGTCGGGCTCAGTGACGACCCCTGTGGGACTCCGCATGTGATATTCGTGGGTTCGGAGAGGAAGGGTGGCAGTCTGATCCTTTGGCTTCTTCCGGTGAGGAATGATTGGATCCAGTCTAGGGCCGTTCCTTGTATGCCAGCGTCGTGTAGTCTGGCGATGAGTGTGCAGTGGGAGACGGTGTTGAAGGCTGCTGATAGGTCGAGTAGGATGAGGGCTGCGGAGTGTCCTTGGTCCAGGAGGGTGCGGATGTCATCCGTGGCGGCGAGTAGGGCGGTCTCGGTGCTGTGGTTGCTCCGGAATCTGGATTGGGATGGGTCAAGGACGGCGTTGTCTTCGATGAATCGTGTCAGTTCCCTGTTGACAGTTTTCTCTGCCACTTTGGCTGCGAAGGGGAGGAGCGAGATGGGCCGGTAGTTCTTGAGGTCGGTGGGGTCAGCTGTGGGCTTCTTGAGCAGGGGCCTGACTTCTGCGCGTTTCCAGTCATCTGGGAAGGTGCCTGTTTCGAAGGTGGTGTTGATGATGTGTTGTAGTTTGGGCGCGATGGCGGTGGTGGCTCTGTGGTAGATGTGAGGGGGGCAGGGGTCCGTGGGGGCCCCTGAGTGGATGCCTTTCATGGTTGAGGTGGTGTCTTCGGCCGTGATCGGAGTCCAGGTGGAGATGGTGGGCTGGCTGGTGTGTCTGGGGGCTGGCCGGCTGTGGCGTCTGGTGGGTGGTCAGCGATGTTGTTGTAGAGGTTTTTGATCTTGAGGTGGAAGAAGGTCCCGAGCTTGTTGCAGAGGTCTTGGGACGGGGTGATGTCTGTGGCTTCGCTGCGGGGGTTGGTGAATTCCTGAATGACGGTGAAGAGTTCCTTGGAGTTGGTGGAGTTTGCGAGAATTTTGTTATGGATGAAAGTCCTTTTGGTGGTTCTGATTTGGTTGTGGTAGTCCGTCATGGCCACCTTGTAGGTGGTGTAGTTTTCGGGTGTCTTGGTGTTTCTCCAGTTCTTCTCCAGGCATCTGCAAGTGCGTCTGGCTTCTTGGAGATCGGTGGTGAACCAGGCGGCTTTCCTGGGGCGCTGTTTGTCGGTGTTGCGTAGCGGGGCGAGTTTGTCTGCCCAGTTGGCGATCCAGGTGTGGAGTTCTCTGGCTGCGGCATTGGCGTCGGGTGCCAGGGTGTGGTTGTCTTGGGTGAGGGTGAAGTTGAGTTGCTCGTCAGTGACCTTGCTCCAGTTCCTTCGTGGTGGGCGTGGGGCTGGTTTGGGTGCCTTGGGTATGTCGACGGTGAAGTGTACGCAGTGGTGGTCGGTCCATGGGGGTTGCGTTGTGTGTCTCAAGTGGACGCTGTTTCCTGCTGCGAAGATGGGGTCAAGGGTGTGTCCTACCCTGTGTGTCGGTGTGGTGATGAGTTGGTTGAGTCCGATGTTGGCGAGGTTGTCCTGAAGGGTGGTGGAGTTGGGGGTCGCTGGGGTTGTCAAGGTGGAAGTTCAGGTCACCGATGAGTATGTAGTTCATTGAGGCTAGGGCGTGGGGTGCGATGAGGTCGGTGATGGTGGTGGAGAAGGGGGCCCGGGGGCCCGGGGGCTGGTGGGTCTGTAGACGAGGGTTCCGCGGAGCGTGGAGTTGGGGCTGGTCTGGATCTGGAAGTGCAGGTGTTCGGCGGAGGGGAAAGTCATGCGCACTTTCCCCGTTCTCCATGCAGGCTGCATTACAGCCTGCATGGAGAACATGCCCACCCCTCCAGCCCCTGTCATGGCGCTCAGACCAATCACAACGTTGCATTGCAGCGTTGTGATTGGCTTAGGGGAGGGAGCCTGGCTGCCTGCTTCCTGTTCCTGTCAGAAGCAGGAGAGCAGGAGCAGAGAAGATGCGGGACCGGCCTCAAGGTAAGTTTATATATGTTCCCCCCCCTGCGTGAGACCCGTGACCCCCCCCCCCGCACCCACCCCCTCACCCGCAAGCCATGCCAGCCGCCACTGGGGTTATGAGCCCTGGTCAAGCAGCAACCACAATCCTAGTCAGGGTAAAAGGCAGGCAAACCCTAAATTAACCTGTGCTCACCCTTGGGTAGCTTGGCACAGATCAGTCAGGCTTAACTTAGAGGCTGTGTGTACAGTATTTGTGCAACGCTTCAAACAGTAAAACAGTGAAAACACCACACAAAATGATTCCACACCAGGTTTGAAAAATAGCTCTGGTTTTAATAAATAAAACAAGACCTAAAGGACAAGGACAAAAATGCAATTAGTAGAACCGTAGATATTGAATTTTAAAGTTTAAAGTGAAAAATAGCACCAAAAAGCACAAATCGCTATTGGGGATAGCTGGTGGCACCGGACTGGCACAAAGTCACAAGTTCAGGCCTACCACGAAGGAGTGCGGGATGGCTGCAGGGACCCAGTTAGGCCCGCTGAACAAAGTACCTAATATCCTGGATGTGGAGCATTGCGTTGCATTGCATGGATCCGTGTTGAAGATGTGTCGGGCAGCCAAGGCAATGCATCGGTTCCAAGATGCAACGTTGCTGGTGTGCGAGGTTATATTGCATCCACTTCCAGGATCTTGTCTGCAGGGCTTGCAATGCGAAGTCCTGTGTCGAGGAATCGAGGAGCAGCAGTGGCGATGTGACAATTCCAATGAGCGGTGAAGCTGTTATGCAGAGTTTTGGTGGCGTTATTGAGGCTGCTGTTGACGAGGGATGTGAGGAGCTTGTGCCAGGAAAAACATTGCGCAGCAGTGATTCCAAAGGCGATGCATTGGTTCCAAGATGCGGCAGCAATGCAAGTCTTTTACGGTGGGTCAAATCCATGCAGCAGCGGCGATGTGTCGGTTCTACCCTGGGATGTGCCGCTCAGCTGAAGAGATGCGACAGTTCTGCTCGGGGATGCATTACTCAGCAGAGAAGATGATTCAGTGGCATGCACCTTAGGCCCACTTCCAAAGGTCCAGGAGTGGGATGGCACAACTTGGCAGAGTCCAGGTGCATGGGTTGGAAGCCTGTTGTGCCCCTGAGGCTTCAGATCAGGAGGCCAGCTGACTAGCCCTTGGTGTCACTCTGGATTCCATGTTCTGGGTTCAGAGATGCAGGTCCAGTCCTTGTCACCCAGGTAATAGGGCAGCAGGCAGCAGATCAGCACAGCAAAGCAGGAGTCCAGCAGAGTGCAGTCCAACACAGTGGCAGTCTTTCAGCAGCACAGCAGTCCTTCTTCCTGGCTGAGTATCCACAGGTCCAGAAGTGTGTTGAAGTGGTGATGTCTGAGGTCTAGTACTTATTCCCAGTGGTGCCTTTGAAGTGGGGTAGACTTCAAAGACAGGCCTTTGAAGTGCCCAGATGTCCTCCCATCCTGCAGGGGGTATGCAGTCCTTTGTGTGTGGACCAGACATAGCCTATTCAGGTGTAAGTGAGGGTGTGCCCTGCTCCTCCCTCCCATCTTGCCAGGATGGCTCATCAAGTCACACCTAAGCTTCCATTGTGTGTAGCTGTCTAGGAGGAATACACAAAGTCCAGCGGCTGACTACACCCAGCCATGTTATCAGAGACAGTCTACAGGCACCAAATTGAAGAGTTTTTCACTACCAGGACATGTAATGCCTAAAAGTAAATATCCTGCCTTTTAAGTGCATTGCACCCTGCCCTCTGAGTTGTCCAAGGCCTTACTTAGGGGTGACTTATATGTATAAAAAGGGATGGGTTGGGCCTGGCAAAAGGTTTATTTTGCCAGGTTGAAATAGCAGTGTAAACTGCACAGGCTCTGCTATGGCAGGCCTGAGGCATAGTTAGAGGGCTACTTAAGTAGGTGGCACAAGCAGTGCTGCAGACCCACTAGTAGCATTTAATTTGCAGGCCCTGGGCAGATGTAGTGCATTTAATAGGGACATATGAGTAAATTACATATGCCAATTGGGTATGAGCCAATATTACCATGTTTCGGGGATAGGGCACGAGCACTTTAGCACTTGTTAACAGTGGTAAAGTGTGCAGAGTTCTAATACCAGCAAAAACGAGGTCTGAAAAGAGGAGGAGGAAGGCAACAAGGTGGGGGAAGAACACCCTAAGGCTGTCAGGTCTAACAATAATTCTTTGGCTAGATTATTACAAGTGAAAAACAGGATTCCAAGAATGTGCAGGCATGTCCTTAACTGGCTGTCCCCAAAAATTTCAGGAATGTTGAACCTCTCACAGGTTGAAATCAAATGAATTTAAACGGAAAGATAAGGAATCATATTTCATTTTTTTTTTTTTTTTTTTTTTATTAATTTATACCCAAAAAGCGTCACATACAAGAATACATATCAATAGATCATGAAAAATAGAAACAGTTCTGATAACATTGTGCAAGAATACAAATAGATCACTTAAAAATAAAAAAAGGGACATAGAAAAGAGCATCTCAACAATAGCGAATGCTAAAATATAGTATATGCAATTTAAAGCTAAAAAGTTGACATCAGCCTACACATTCCAATTCCTTCTTATAGAAAAGAAGATCCTTACATCCTATTTCCAGTACAATTGTGCAAAAACGCAATAGATCACTTAGAATAGATATCAGTGGATCATAGGTGATCGTAGCAGTTCTACTAGGGTTGTGCAAAAATACAATTACATTACTTAGAGAGACACACACCACATATGACTAATCCAAAATAAGAGCAGTCACTAAACATAGCTTATACAGTTTGGAATTAAAAAAGTTTTTAAAGACCAAGCTAATACAAACATTATAATTCATTCGTTAAGACCAAGCTAATACAACCATTATAGTTCATTCATATTGGGAGTGAAACCTTTACAACCACCTTATTCCAGCCTATCGGAAGCCTATCTAAGGAGATGCCTGCCATCACCACTCTTGATCCTCTATCCCCATACTTAAAGCCCCCTGGCTTCTTTACTCCATTTTGAAACATGTACCCAAATTTTCCCCCCACGGATTCTGGCCTGCCTGCCCCTACATGCATACAAGGCTGTCTCCTGATTATAAATTCCCAGAAGTCTAGCTAGCCACATCTGAAAGGTGGGTGGCTCTACATCCTTCCATCTAGCAGCTAGCATTATCCTAAATATTGCTGTTCCCACAAATATACAATATTCCTGTGCGGTATCAAGCTCCAAGGAGCTATCATATCCCAGGAGCAGCAAAGTAGGGGTTAATTTAAGTCTCCGTCCAAACATGTTTTCCCATAAGTTGAGTAACCCATTCTTTAAAAGAGATAGTTTATCACACTCATAAAACATATGAATCAATGTGGCCGGTCCGACCCCACATCTAGGACATCTATCATCTACTCTTTTTCCCCACTCAAATAATTTAGCAGGGGTAAAATACACATTAAATACAGTTTTATACAATTGAGCCTTTAGACAAGTAGATAAAAGTATTTTCGCAGTTAATGATAGTATCTTGTAAATATCCACATCCGGGTTGTTCAGCTTCCTTGCTCAGCCTGTCTCTGTCTTTTCTAAGTCATCTGGTAGTTCATCTATCAACAGGCTATAAATATTCCTAATTTTACTAGTCTTCCTGATGATTACTTCTAACACTGGCATCCTATCCAGGTTTACCGCCGGTCTACATGTGGTAAGGATAATCCTAACCTGCACATATTTAAAATGGTGATTATTTGGAATCCCGAATTCCTGCTGCATCCTGAAAAAATTGAAGATTTCCTCTCCCCCATAGAGCTCTCCAATTGTAGCCACACCTAGCTCTTCCCATTGCCCTCCCATGGCATCATAAGAGAGGGATGGGAAGAGCGAGGATCGCCAGAGGGGAGTATATCGACAAATTTTGGGTATCGTTCAAAGAAGAGGGTATGCAGTTCCTATGTAGAGTAAGAGACAAGGATAGAGAGATACACCTGATTAACTCAAGGGGGTAGGAATAACCAATAGAGGAAGTGGGGAAGTGGGAATTCCTCCCTTCGGAACTAAGGTCCTCACACACCCAGCCAGCTAGGTGTCATGCTTCATCATTGGGCCTGCTCCTCGTCGGGTCGGCGCTGCAATACCCGACGGGCACCCAATGAGGGGCTTTTTAGCGGAGATCTTTTGTTCCTGCCGTTTGGTGCAGTGGGGGTGAGGGGCCTAGCTCGTGTAGATGTAGTGCAAGGGTGAACGAAGTGGTTAAAACAGGTCAGTTAGTCCTGGAACAAATTTTATTCTGGTAGGTAAACTGCCTGATTAAAAACTAAGGAGTAGGGGATATCTAGGGACTATGGGGCCGATTCTGATGCGGGTTGGAAAAGCTTCCCGACCGAATCGGTTGGGAAATGGTGTCCGACCCACTCGGATCGGGAAAGTCCGACCGGCGGAGTAGGATGTATCCGGATGCTTCCAGATACGATTTGGTTGAACTCCCATTGACTTCAATGGGAACATTTGTTCCTAACCGCATCAGAATTGGGCCCTCAGTCGGGAAGACACGTTCCCGATCCGATTTGGAAGGAGCAAATGCCGTTAGGAGGCCTTCCTAACCGCATCAGAATCAGGCCCTCGGTCGGGAAGCTTTTCCAACCCGCATCAGAATCGGGCCCTATGTGTCTAGATGTCTGCACACTACTCTCAATAGGTCGACATGTTTCTTACCTTCGGTGTCAGGAGGATCAGTGACAATTCTTCAGGACCAAAAAAATAATTATAAAACTATCTACACACCGTGGTGAGGGAAACCTACCTCCCACGTTGTAACGCTGTAGGTAAATACCCACAGAGGTTGAGGAACCTAAATAAAAGGAAGAACAGTAACAAATAATAAGAGCGGTGTACTCACGATCACAGTGTATCTCATTTTCTCTCAGTTATTATACACATGAGTGACAAAGTTGTGCAAAGTCGTGGTGGACTCATCCCACATTAGGTGTCAGAGTGCAACACCCAGAGTGATTAAAAACATGAACACTGAATATCTCGTGTGCTTCTAATAAAAGCAGTAGCCAAATGTAAAGTCATCTGTGCTCACCTAAATTTCTAACAAGTTATGCCTCATCAGTATCCGGCGGAAATGGACAATACAAATTGGTGTCCTGTAATGAGTAAGTGACAGCATGGTTCAGAGTTTAACCCACAGAATGGTGTATCTTACTACCCAGTGGACAGTGGCGAGCTGTAGGTGCAGGATAGACGTTACGGTGTAATGGGTATCGTACACGCAATCCCCACTTGTGTGGGGAGTGGTATCTCGTAGGTCCGAGCTGCTAAATTATACGACTACCCTTCGCCGCATGCCAGAGAGGTAAGCGGTAATTACTGGCAAATGCGGGCGAAACGGGGTTGCGCCAATGTACTCACAGCCGGACTGGACAAAACACTGTCTCACAGTGGAGCGCGTCTAACAACCCCCCAAGAAACACCAGGAGCCTCGCAGCCCACAGTTAGACCTACGGCGTGGCACTGGACCCTGAGGGATACCACATCTTAGGGGAAAATTACTTACCAGCAATCCATTGAATGCGCGTCTTGTGACCTACCCCTGCTGCCAGAACCGGGTGGTACTCCGCTGATCCGAGGAGCTGCAGATATACATACCGGTTCACGGACGGCTAGGGCCGGGCACTCAATCGCGCGTCAGCTGGGGCCAATTAGCAAGCCGGAAGTGGCGACCCAAAACCTATGGCGGCCATCTTGGAAGGTGCAAATTTTTTATGGAGAGCTTAATAAACGGGCGTGTGGGAAGCCTAAAAAGTCAGAGTGGCAGGTGGCACATCAATATTGGTTAACTAAAAGGTCATACAGTGATGGAAGGGAGTCATTGGGTTCGAGAGTAGACGGCGTGAGGCTATGGACATGTGGCCGCTTCTATCCTCGTTTGTTGAATGGTGGCCATAACGGCGTATGTAATAGACACCCTCAGTAGGGGTGAACCATGGTGACGGCCAAATGATATTGTGTAGGATGCCAGAAATACTGTGAGGCACCAAACAGAAACTAAAAGATGTGGTTTACAGTGTATCTAATATATCGCTACAGTTGTTTTAGCATAGGCTTAGACTATCATGTGTGCGGACCATCGGGTCCGTGATACTAGGTCTTGCTAGCCAGAGTCACTACGAGAGGCTCACTTAGAGGGAAAAGTCATGTATTAACAAGAGCTCCCCACGGTATGTCATCGTTGAGTCCCTGTCGGTCAGTGGACAACCTATGGACCCATCTTTGCTCAATCCTGAACAGTGCACCCTGTGTGATCTGTGGGTGTGCTTCTAAGACCAACCAGCGAAGTGAATCGGGAGAGTGGTTAGATTCTCTGAAGTGTGTGTACATTTTTGTTGTAACCCTTTGGCAGCGGATGTTGCTTTTATGCTCAGTTATGCGGGTCTTAACCATCCTTATTGTCATTCCTATGTATTTCATGCCACAGGGACAGGTGACCATGTAAATGCAGTGTGTTGTATTGCAGTTGGTGTGTTTGGTTAATGTCCACTTGAAAGTCTCTGATAGGGTTACTTCTTTAACAGTGCCAGTAAGCCGGCATACAGTGCATGAGCCACAGGGGTAGTGGCCAGTGACCAGTGGAAGGTCCCAGAGTGGCCTTTGCTCAGTAGTTTTGCTAGATTTTGGTCTGGTGTGTACCAAGATATCTTTCAAATTACGGGTCAGTTTGTAGGCAAACCTGGGTATGGGGATCTGTAGTTGACCAGTCTCTAGGATGGTCCAGTGTTTCTTGACGATATTCTTGATACGGTTTGAGTCAGGAGGAAATGATGTAACATGTTAGGGTATCAGAAGTTGGTGTAGTGTTAACTTCCAAAAGAGCTTCACGGGATTGTTCCTCGCTCTTTTCATAGAGTCAGTGATCTGTCGTTCAGGGTAGCCCCATTGTCTCAAATTAGTAATCAGCTACTGAACTACAATTCCGTCTGATACGCAGGAACTGACCCACAGGCAAATTGTCTTTAAATGCTCTAGGGTGGTGGCTACTATACAATAACAGGCTATTCCGGTCCGTTGGTTTTTTGTACAGGGTGGTACTCAGTGAGCCATCACTTAGTCTAATGTTCAAATCTAGAAACGGTATGGTGGTATCTGAAATAGTGTGGGTAAATGTGAGGAATTCATTTTGATTATTGATCCACCCCACAAACTCTTCACAGGTTGAAAGATCACCCTTCCAGAAAATGAGGATGTCATCGATGAAGCGCTTCCATAACCTTAAGTTGGTGGTGTATGGATTATTGGTGTTCCTCAAAGGCTGACATGTTCAGGCAGACCACACTCGGGGCAAAGGTGCTGCCCATTGAAGTGCCCTGGGTTTGATGGTACAGTCGTGTCCAGTGCCACGCCGTAGGTCTAACTGTGGGCTGCGAGGCTCCTGGTGTTTCTTGGGGGGTTGTTACACACGCTCCACTGTGAGCCAGTGTTTCGTCCAGTCCGGCTGTGAGTACATTGGCGCGACCCCGTTTCGCCCGCATTTGCCAGTAATTACCGCTTACCTCTCTGGCATGCGGCGAAGGGTAGTCGTATAATTTAGCAGCTCGGACCTATGACACAAGTGGGGATTGCGTGTACGATACCCATAACACCGTAACGTCTATCCTGCACCTACAGCTCGCCACTGTCCACTGGGTAGTAAGATACACCATTCTGTGGGCTAAACTCTGAACCATGCTGTCACTTACTCATTACAGGACACCAATTTGTATTGTCCATTTCCCGCCGGATACTGATGAGGCATAACTTGTTAGACATTTAGGTGAGCATAGATGACATTTCATTTGGCTACTGCTTTTATTAGAAGCACACGAGATATTCAGTGTGCATGTTTTTATTCACTCTGGGTGTTGCACTCTGACACCTAATGTGGGATGATTCCACTACGACTTTGCACAACTGTGTCACTCACGTGTATAATAACTGAGAGAAAATGAGATACACTGTGATCGTGAGTACACCGCTCTTATTATTTGTTACTGTTCTTCCTTTTATTTAGGTTCCTCAACCTCTGTGGGTATTTACCTACAGCGTTACAACGTGGGAGGTAGGTTTCCCTCACCACGGTGTGTAGAAGGTTTTATAATTATTTTTTTGGTCCTGAAGAATTGCCACTGATCCTCCTGACACCGAAGGCAAGAAACATGTCGACCCATTGAGAGTAGTGTGCAGACATCTAAACACATAGTAGCTAGATATCCCCTACTCCTTAGTTTTTAATCAGGCAGTTTACCTACCAGAATAAAATTTGTTCCAGGACTAACTGACCTGTTTTAACCACTTCCTTCACCCTTGCACTACATCTACACGAGCTAGGCCCCTCACCCCCACTGCACCAAACGGCAGGAACAAAAGATCTCCGCTAAAGAGCCCCTCATTGGGTGCCCGTCGGGTATTGAAGCGCCGACCCGACGAGGAGCAGGCCCAATGATGAAGCATGACACCTAGCTGGCTGTGTGTGTGAGGACCCTAGTTCCGAAGGGAGGAATTCTCCCTTCCCCACTTCCTCTGTGGGTTATTCCTACCCCCTTGATTTAATCAGGTGTATCTCTCTATCCTTGTCTCTTACTCTACATAGGAACTGCATACCCTCTTCTTTGAACGTTGTCCCTCGCATATATGCTGGACCTGACAAAAGCCCTCTTGTCCCCTCTTTTGATACACAAATTTTGGGTATCGCCATATATTTTGACACTCTTTTCCATATCCTCCATGCACCATATACAATCTTGAAGCGAACCTTTTTATAATAACTCTGCTCCATTTGTCTCAGCAGCAGCCCCGGGGCCTCCTTCCCTATGGCGAGCTCATATACTGTTGGTATTCTGTCTACACTTTCAACCTCCCTGACCCTTTCTGCAACAAACAGGGAGGTCATCTGGTGCAGAAGAGCCGCCCAATAGTATAATGTAATGTTAGGAATTGAAAGTCCCCCTCTATCCTGAGGGAGAGATAGATATTTAAGTGACCGTCTCACTTTCCCGTATTGCCAGATAAAATTAGAAAAGATAGCCTCCAAAGTCTTCAATATCTGTTCGTCCACCGCAAGCGGAATTGAACAAAATAGATATAGAATCTTGGGTAGCATAGTCATTTAAAAACAATTCCCTCTCCCAAATATAGATAAGTGCAACCCATTGACTCTTTTTAAATCCACAGATATAGCCTTTACCAGGGGGTCAAAATTAACTTTCACAATTTCATCCACCTTCGGACTGATACGAACTCCGAGGTAAACTGCCGATTCAGCTCGTCGAGAGTCATTAAAAACAATATTCTCAGTGCAAATAACAACTGTCTTTCCCTTATTCAGTGCATAGCCTGATACCTGCCCATATCCCTCATCGATACAAACAATCTCCCTAATTGCCTCTGTTGGGTCGGGAAGTTATCACTGCAACATCATCGGCATACGCTAATACCTTGGTCTCGTACCCCTTGCTTATCACTGGCTTGATCTCCTGGCACTGCAACAATTTTACCACCAAGGGATTGATATACAGAGTGAATAAAATGGGTGATCAGGGGCATCCTTGTCTAGTTCCCCTAGATATTATTATATTTCCTGATTCGCTCCCCATCACTTGTAGTCGGGCTCTTGGGTCAGAATACATAGCTTTAATTGCCTTTATAAATTGCGGTCCAAAGCCTTTTAATTCCAGTATCCCCCACAAGAACCTCCAGGAGACCCGATCAAATGCCTTCTCGGCATCGAGGAGGATCATAGCCATCTGGCCCCCTGTCCCAGCCATGATGTCAAATAGCGATATAGCCGTCCGGATATGATCCGTTGTTTCCTTTCCTGGGATAAACCCATGCTGCCAGGGGGAGACCAGATGTCCTATAATCCTCCCTAGCCGAGAGGCCAATATCTTCGAATAGATTTTAGTATCCGAATTAATTAGGGATATCGGCCGGTATGAGGCTGCATTGTCTGTCGGTTTTCCTTTCTTAGGAAAGATAATGATGTCCGTTTCTTTCCAAGATTCTGGAGGGTGGCCGCTATATTGTATACCCTTAAAAAGGTCAAGTAGTAGCGGGGCTATCTGGGTTTGCAATATCCTGTATACTTCCAAGGGGATCTTATCCGGGCCAGCAGCCTTCCCTGATGCCAACTCTTGCAGAGCTGTCAAGACCTCCTCTAGTGAGATGTCCTTTTCTAGATCATCCTTAGCTATGCTATCCAACACCTCACCAAGGTCTGCATTAGTTACTATTCGGGATATATCCTGTAATGTTCCAACCGTACCCGTGTCATCCTGGTACAGCAGTTGATAATACTCCTGAAACACCCTTATTATATCATCTATGTTGGTATACGTTTGGCCATCCTTCTTAATTGAGGATATTAAATGCCGAGCTGTTTTCTGGCGGGTTTGAAGGGCTAGTCTCCTACCCACTAATTCCCCATTTTCATAAGAATTGTTTCGCTGGGACTGAAACTCTTCTGCCGATTTCTGCGTTAGTCCGCCTTAAGGGCGATTATTTGATGTTGAGTTTGAACCACCTCCCGACCCTGTGCTATTAATAAAACGTGTTCTTCTTCTGCTAGACTTCGCATCAATTGTTCATTCCTTGCCTCCCGCTGCTTCCTTGCCCTGGCAACAAAACTAATCGTTGCACCCCTAAGACCAGCCTTAAAACAATCCCACACAACCCCCCTGCCGGCACTATATCTATTTATATCGAAAAATTCCTGGGACCAATCCTTAATGTATTCAATATAGGCTTCATTAGCAAGTAACTTTCTATCAAAAGTCCATTTATTCCGAGTTCTTTTGAACCTTTTGACTTCAATTTCCAAAATTAATGGATTGTGATCAGAGATCACCTTGGGAAATTTCCTAATGCCAGCCCCATTAAGTATGTCCCTCGTACCTAGGAAGTAATCAATCCTGACATACTTCCTATGGGGGCAAGAATAATATGTATACCCCGGAATAGTGGGGTTCTTAAAAGCCCAGATATCAACCAAGCCATGGCTACTTATAAGAGATGATAAAGCCCTAAGTACTTTTGGCTTACGACCTTGATACGCCCCTTGATTTAGTTGACCTTGGCAAGAATTCAGGGAGATATTAAAATCTCCACACATAATTAATGGACAAGGCCATGCTGCAAGCTCCAGCTCAAGATCTTCAAAAAATGTTGGTTCATCTTCGTTTGAACCATATACCGCACATACCGTAAGCCCTACATCTAGCTCTACCAGTGCACACCTTCCCATTGCATCAGCGGCCTTGCGTTTAGCCTGTCCTAAGGCAATTTTTGCTAAAATTGCCACCCCTCGAATGTTTGAACTCTGAGTCGTGCAAACCAGCAAATTATAGCCCCCAATGCCCAGCCACCCCTTCTTCTCCCATGGGATGTGGGTCTCCTGCAGACATATTATATCAAAGGCGTTAGTCCTCACAAACTCTGCCAACCTTGACCTTTTCCCTCTATTATTCAGACCACCCACATTCAATGAACAGATAGTTAACCTCCCCATTTGATCTTAGGTCCATGCCCGCCTGAAATACCTCTGCTCATTTCTTTTCCCCTCCGTACACAAAGTAATCTTTCTTTAAACATTTTTTTTATCACCTCTGGGTATGTTTTTTCTTTAGTTTTCTGCCTCCCTACACCCCTCCTTCCCGCACCCCTCCCTCCTCCCATCCCCCGACCCCCTCCCCCTACCCACCACCACCCTTTAGAGGCACTCAGACTGTGGTCTGTGTGCGATGGATACGACGTGCAGGACCAAGAGCCCTATAATCCTCGTCCTTGTGTTCCAAACAATACCCTACTACATGCTTCCTTAAGAGAGAGAAAAACCCAAAAAGAGAGACGGGAAAAAAAAAAAAGATACCCCTCTCCCTCGCCCCACACCTTTCCCACTTTTTAATTTTTCCACTTTAATAAACCCTTTCGTGCTCAATTCCTTTCTTCTAATTAATTTGTACTAGCCAGCTCTACCCTGTTAGACCGTCTAAAAATTCCTTAGCTTTGATTTCAGATACAAAAAATCGTGTTTGCCGCCCCCAAATCACTTTCAACCGAGCAGGATTGTTCAAGAAGGCTTGCGCATTTTTGGCCTGGAAAGGTTTGATCAATTGCCGTAGCCGCCATCGCCTTTCGACGGTAGTGTGGCAAAAATCTGGTTAGACGAAAAACGTCACTCCACCCCTGGCACTTCTTGCTTCTGGTCTAGCCTTTTCAAAGATAGCTTGCCGCAGAAGAAAGTTCCCAAAATATACTAGAATGGCTCGTGGCATTGCTCCTTCCCTTACTGGTTGCTTTTGTACAAATGGAACCATGTGGGCGCGTTGCACCTCTTGGGCCCAATTTCAGTCCGTTAACTCCGGGAATGCATCTCTTAGCAAATCCACAACGTATGAGCGGACATCTGCCCCCTCGACCCCCTCGGGAACTCCGAGCACCCGCAAGTTGTTGCGCCTCTGGCGATTTTCGTGCTCCTCCAGCTTCCATTGTATGTCAATTAGCTGGGACTCATGGGATTGAGCTAGTGCTTGGGTGGTTATAAGATCGGCCTCTGTAGTTACAATCCTTGACTCAAGATCAGTCATTCGCTCCCCGATGGCGCTGCAGGTTTTGGTCAGCTTCCTGACCACCCCCTGCACCTTTCTCATAGCTCATTGGGCCTTACGGCCATCCTGGCGCGTCTCATCGCGATGCAGTGATATGGACTGAAAGATGGCTTCCAACGTTGGAGGGGTTGGTCCATTTAAATCCGAAACTGGTTGCCCACTGGCTGAGGGTCCGGTGAGTTGATTTGTTGGAGTATAATCCCAAGCAAGATTTCTATCCCCCGGTTTTCTTCTTCTCTTCTGAACAGTTTTAGCCCTAGCCCCGTCAGTCTCATCAATATCACTATTACTGATATCCGTAGAAGTACCGGAGCCCTCCTCCTCTGACCATTCCCCCCGGTCTGATACAGAGAAGAAAAAATCACTTGGCTCCTTATCCAAATCCTTATCCAAGTCAGACCTGTCAGACCTGTCAGCTGTATCAAGCCCCTGAGGCCCCACTGCCAAAGTTAAACAGACGGGATGTGTTAAACCTTCCAGCCTGTGCTCTGCCAGAGTTTGAAGTGGGGGGGCTAAAACTCCATCATCCCTCCCACATTTGCCCCCAATAGCCTTGCTTCCTGGTTGTCTGGGACTGTTAGGTCTGTACTGCCATGCCCCCCCCCGTTAGCTGCCAGTGAGGGAGGGGGGTTATCCGCTCCTGGCCTACCTTCCTTCTCTTCGGGGTTAACGGCTTGATTGCTCCTGTCCATCGCTGGAGAGACATCTGCCTCTTGCACTGCTTCCACTCCTTGCGTTGTGCTGCCCCAGCCTGTATCGCCTTCAGCCCGAGCCTTCTTTGCAGCGGGGCCTCTGAGAAGCTCAACAACCGTAGGGCCGGCCGGATGCTGTTTCCCCGCGGCCCCGCCTCTTCCTCTCTTTTCCTGGGTTTGCTCCAGGGCTTGCTCGTGTTGCTCTGCCTGCTGCCCTCGACGTCCCTGCCGAGGCGTCTGCGCGGGTGATGCAGCCGCGGCCGCTACATCGGCACTTATCTCTCGCATCTCCGGCGGGCCCTTGAGCGTAGGGCGAGTAGTCCTCGGCTTGACCACTCCACCTGCTGGCTTTGGCCCCATACCGTCCGCTGGTGCAGAGACCGCTCCGTCCACAAGGTAAGAGACGCCAGAGGATCGCTTCGGCACCACCCTAATCAGCCGGTCAATGTGCCTCAAGACCGCCAGACCTAACACTGTCCCAATTAGGTGCACGTAGCTTCCTACACCTCTCGGGGGGCCATATGTCGCTACCCCTTGTATATCGAGGGTCATCTCCACACGTTCTTCACTTCTTCTTCTGTATGTAAATACTGTAGGGCTCTTAATGGTCTGCGCGTTGCTACTGTCTCAGTCGACCGCCATCTTGCCTCCCCCGCTATTCCAGGCGATAAGGAATCATATTTCAAGTGACTTTTTAGCCCTTGACTTTTAATTACAACTACTATGAGTATGTATATACACACACACACACGAATTCACTTGTTTCTTTCTATGGTTATACCGAATCTTAAATAAAATTCTGAAGAATAAAAATTCAAGAATTAGACACCGCAGGATCTAATTTTCCATTTTCAATGTGCAAAACTAGTTACAGACTTTTGGGGTTAAAAAGGTGATTTATTTGTATTCGCCTTTTTTGGTTTCTGATTTATTTCATGTTAATAACTGATTTTTCTCTCTTTGTTTCCCTGCTTTGATGTGTTCAACAGGTGCAGGGTTGCGGCAAACCAGACTATCAGAAGGTGTCGCGTTATAAAGAGTTTAATTAAATGCTCAGAATATCCAGATGTCTTTCATGTGCTGTGTATAACAACAACACCGAAATCATCAAACAAATTCAGGTGAATAAAACGGTGACCAGATCAAAAATGTTCCTCCAACAACATCACTGTTACCAGGAAATTATGACCCACGCCCAGAAATTCCAATCCTTTCTTTATGCTTTCACCACTACACAGGACCCATCATATCACACAGTTAAGCAAAGCAGAAAGGCAGTACAAGCACTTCATCTTTTATGAGATGCTGGACAATCGGTAATGTGTTTCTCGGGGTCCCAATACATCAGGCCCTATTCAGGAAATACAACGTAAAAGTACGTGTGGAGAATTACATCTCCTCCTGAAAGTACTTCTATGTTGTGTGTTTTTTTATTTTCAAGTATTTAAAGAGCTACACTTGAAAAGCTGATCCAGGTAAGAGTTCCAGGCGCACTACTGGGAATGTCCAATGGCATCTCCCATAGGTTTTTTCCCCTTCTGTAGAAATATACATTGTTTGGATTTCCGCACATGGGAACTGGAATCTGATGTGCAAATACACATTTTTTTCTGTGTGGAAAACATATTTTCCCCTAGGAGAAAGCCCTGCTCCTCTTAACCACCACAAAAATATGATGACGATCTGCTTGCTCCCCTTCCCACCTGGAAGGGTAGTTACTCCAGACAAGGGCTGACTTAAACCCTCTGATATCCTGAGGTATGTGTGCTGTGCACTCTGAGCATTTCCAGGGTGGGAATTGGATTGGATCGGAGTTTGGGATTGCCCACAAATATACAAGTTGTAGGCGTTGCCTTTTTTCCAAGACAAACTATGTCTTGGAACACCCACTTCTCACCCCTAGCGGGATTTACTATTGCAGATTTCTCTGCACACGTCGCAGAGAACTCCCAGTAGTTAATGCATTTACATCCACCAAGGCTCTCCTTGTGAATTCCTGGAAGGCATAATTGAGGTATTTTTGGCCCGTGTGACTAGGCCCCTTCTTATACAGCGCTACATTTGCGCTATAGATTTCACAATTAAGAAATATTTACTTACAAGGTCTCTAAACCAAAGTTTTTAGTACAGAGAAAAAAGAGAAAGAGAGAGCACGGGAGAAAGAGAGAGAGAGAGAGTGTATTTGTGTGTGTAGGATAATAATTTATTAAGGTAGGTTTTTTTCAAATGACAGCATTGGTAAAGTGGTTGTGTGTCTCATACATAACCAATAGAAACATTGGTCTTGGTAATTGTTATTTATTACAGATGCTTTATTAATTTTAAACATAGACATTTTTGTATGGCATTACCAAAACATTGTATTACAGCACTTCTGGTATATATTTAGTCTGAGAATCAGTGGGCATTACTCCATTAAGGTGATGTGATCAATATTGATAGTTGGGTATGCTCAAAACAACAGAACTCAACGTTAAACATGTGTGTGGCAGGTCTTTATCTGGTGACTTTATCAGCAGGAGATGTAATCATGCAATGTAAACCCCTGGCAAGTTTGGGGTGGTTGGCTGCAAGCGGGGGGGGGGGAAGGGGGGATTGGGTACCCCGGCAACAATACAAAAATCGTTGTGATCCATCGCAGGTTCATAGATCCCCACGGGCCGGTTCTAAAGGCTGGGCTGTGCCAGTCTAACCACCCTGCCCCTGTTCAGTCTCACTGGTAGTTCACTGTCCCCCATAAATGTCACCAGCACCTCACCTGAGCTTAATCCCAACACTACTGCCATATGCCTGGTAGTTCCCGTGCACACCTACCCACCTACCCGCCCATGGCTCTGTTACAGTGGGTGCCCTCCTCTCTGGAATGCAGGGTTATCAATCAAGAATATACACAGGAAGCTCCCATCTGCAAAAGAGTAGCACAGCCACAGGTCATCAGCCGACCTAGGAGTCATTGTAGGGAATTTTGAGTTCTCAAGCGAGAAGAGTCCTAAGTCAGATCCTGAACTTGTGCAGTCTGGGGATGAATTCCAGGGCTTACTTGGCAGACAGTCAGATTGGATGGTTGCTGCTTTTTCTACTCTAACTTCTCAAAGGTCATTTTGTGGTGCTGCGCCTGGATTTATGCCTCCTTTCATGGTTTGGCAAGTCACCAAGAGTGCTCCATCCATCCCTGCTTCATAAGTCTCCAACCAGTCCCATGTCACCTTGTTGTTTGGTAAAGAAGGGTGCCTTTGTTCTCCACTATCACTTTTAGCTTTGCCGGAAACAACAGCAGTAGTGAACTCCCACCTCACATAGGTATTACTTGTTGTACTACAGCCATGTAATCTCCAAAGATCAAGACTGTGGTGTTCTCTATCATAATTTGTCCTAAGGCCCAGGCTCACTGTAGTATCACATCCCTGCTGTAGTAGTGGAGGACACATATTACCACCTGCCAGCAAAGAGAGCCCTGTGGTGGGGAATGTGCTGGGACACTATGGGCTCTTTCCAAAGTATAGAACTTGGAGAGTCCTCCTTGAGGAGTCAACATGGTCGCCAGCCAGTTCTCAAGGTATTTCACAATGTCATTGCCCTCTCTTCCTTCTGGGTGGCCCACAATCCAAATGTTGTTGCCCTTGGTGTTGTTCACCCCATTTTCCAGAAACCTCACCACATCTGTTAGGTGGAATACCTTCTGCTACAGAGTGTCCATGCTTGGATACAGACCCTGTCTGCTTCACCCAGTCCACTAACTTGCTTTGGTCATCACACAGCAGGCCAATGTTGAGCACTACTGAGTCGATCTTGATTCCCAGCACCTCCCTCGTGGAGGAGACGGCAGGCGTCAAGTATCAATTTGTCTGAGAGTGGGGTTGTTGAGCTCCACTGTTTTTCCCTTTAAAGGGAGTCAAGACATTTGTGATCTCAGTGTCCTTGTCTGATCTCTGGCTTCCCCATTGTGCAGTCTGTCTCTGCCATGCTCGGTTTCCCAGCTAATTCCTTCCGCCCCCAGGTAGGTATGCTGTGAAAATGCCTTCCCGTTAGTGGCACTTGAGCGAGTATCACCATCCATAAGAGTCTTTCTGGGTTTCAGTCGGGCACCTTGCTGTTCCTCCACACACCTATGGCAGTGTACACCTCAGTGCAGGGCCTGGTTGTCACGCTCGATAAGCTTCAAAATATGATTGTGCCCCTAGGAATTTTCCCTTTTCAAGGAGCATCAATCTAGTTCAATCATTGTATCTCTAGAACTGCATAGGTCATGTCCACCTTCCCACGAGGCCCAGTTGGTGCTGTGTGGAGTGGTTGCTCCCCAGCTCCAGTTCTCTCTCATTCATTTCCTTTCCCCTGCTAGGCACAACTAAGGGAATTAGTTGGTCATGAGAGCCACTTCAGCAGGACGGTAGTGTCAGCCCCCTCCTTGGGCTAGCTCTGATTTGTGCTGACTTCTGTGACTCTGCACCTCTTCGAAAGATACCCAGGGATCCAAAGCCATGCCTCACCTCAGTGCAGATTGGCTGCTTCAGAAGTCTTCTGCCTTCTAGATGGCCCCCACCCATCTCCTGGCTCTCTGCTGTTCTCAGAGCATCTCCGTTGACTCTTGAATTGGGTGGTGGATGCGCTTGGTCTCCTGGGCACTTCAGTCAGCTTCAAAGTGAGGCTTCTCTTCGATGGGTCCCACCACCAATATCTGTTTCTAGTACTGGGCGGTTACTCACCACTTTTTTTGTTCTCCTGCTCTGGCGCTCCACAGGCAGGCCCTCGACTGCTGAGCAATACAACGCAGATCACCACGCCTGTCATGCTAGGCCTGGGCTATGCGCTTTATGATGCACTGCAGGGTCCTTCGCCTCTCTTGGAACTGGTGCTCTTGCTACCTTGCAGAGGTCGATGTTGTGTTTGGGGGCATCCGGTGTCTTTCTACATCAATGCACCAGGGTTTCAAGGCGGTGTGCAGACATAATATCGAGTTGGAAATGTCGAACTACAGACATATTGAGTTCTAAATATCCTGAGTCAGAAATATCAACAGCAAGAATATCGTGGTCAAGAATATCGATTTTAAGGTAAGAAATATCGTTAAAAAAAATATAGAAGTCATTAATATTGTTTGCAAAAATATAGTTGTTTAAAATATCGATTTTTTAATTAGTGTTATGTATTTTAGTATATATTTTAAATATATGTGATGTATTTTTTTGTATAAGAGTTGTTTATGTTTTTTAATATAGGTGTTAAATTTTTAGTAGTTATCAATTTTATTTTAATTAAATTTCGTGTTTTTTAGTTCCGTAGCGGGTTGTGGGTTTATAGGGGAATAGGGTGGGAGGTAATTTAATTATAATAAATTAATGATTCTTTTTTATTTATTAATATTTATTTAATTGAGATTTTAAAGTGTTAATTGTGGTAAGTAATTTATTATTAATTAATTATTAATTGGTTGTTAATTAATATTAATTAATTAATTCCTAATTAATTATGGTAATTGTGTAATTTTTTTAGGTGCGGGTTGTGGGGTTTATAGGGGTAAAGGGTGGGAAGTAATTTATTTTTACTTAATTAAAAGTTGTTAATTAGTATTAATTAATTAATTGAAAATTAAATATGGAAATTGTGTAATTAATTTTAGGTGCGGTTTGTCGGGTTTATAGGGGTAATGGGTGGTAAGTAATTTATTTTTGATTAATTAATAATTAGTTGTTAATTGATATTAATTCATTTATTGAAATTTGATTATGGAAATTGTGTAATTAATTTTAGGTGCGGGTTGTGGGTTTTATAGGGGTAAAGGGTGGAAAGTAATTTATGTTGAATTAATTAATAATTCGTTGTTAATAAATATTAATTAATTAACTGTAAATAAATTATGGAAATTGTGGAATTAATTTTAGGTGAGGGTTGTTGGGTTTATAGGGGTAAAGGGCGGGAAGTAATTTATGTTTAAGTAATTAATAATTAGTTCTTAATTAATATTACTTAATTAATTGGAAATAAAATATGGAAATTGTGTAATTAATTTTAGGTGAGGGTTGTGGGGTTTATAGGGGTAAAGGGTGGGAAGTAATTTATGTTTAATTAATTAATAATTAGTTGATCATTAATATTAATTAATTAATTGATATTTAATTAGGGAAATTGTTTATATTTTTTTGTGTGTGGGTTTTACTTGTATAGGGGTAAAGGGTGGGGAGTAAATTAATTTTACTTACTTTATAATTAGTTGCTAAGTACTATTAGTTTTTTAATTGAAAATAAGTTTTAATTGTGTAATTAATTTTTTCAGTTTAATTTTAGTTGTGGTTTGTGGCAGTTATAGGGGTAAAGTGTGGAAGTTTATTAATTTTTATGAGTTTTAATTTGTTTTTTAATTAATAATATTTCTTTAATTGGTAATTAATTATGTTAATTATGTAATTACATTTTTTATTTAGATGTGGGTTGTGAATTGTGTGGTGTTATAGGGTAGAAAATAAAAAAGTAAATTTATGTAATAATTACTGTTTTTGTTTCTAAATAATGTCTAATTAAAAATATTTATTTGTACGAAAATTATTTTTTATTTTATTTAATATAATATTTGTAGGTATTTGTCATATGCATTTAACATTATAATATGCTTTTTTTAAATTTGTATTATTAAATATATTTGTATTTACATTTTTAACATATTTATATATTTTTTATTTATTTTGTTTTTCAAATATTTTTGTTGTTAATATTTTGTTTGTTTTTAATTTTTGAACTGACTGGATTGAGAATATTAATTGTTACCCCTCCGCTATCCAACACGTTCACTATTGTTGCACCAATTGGAGTGGGAATAGTCATTTTTACCCCTCCACTATCCAACACTTTCCCTACTGTTACAATAATTGGAGTGGGAATAGTACATTTTATCCCTCCGCAATCCAACAATTTCCCTACTGTTGCACTGACTGAAGTGGGAATAGTAATTTTTACCCCTCCGCTATCCAACACTTTCCCTACTATTGCACTCATTGGAGTGGTAATAGTAATTTTTACCCCTCCACTATCCAACACTTTCCCTACTGTTACACTTATTGGAGTAGTAATAGTAATTTTTACCCCTCCGCTATCCATCACTTTCCCTATTGTTGCACTCACTGGAGTGGGAATAGTAATTTTTACCCCTCCGCTATCTAACACTTTCCCTACTGTTGCACTGACTGGAGTGGGAATAGTAAATTTTACCCCTCCGCTATCCAACACTTTCCCTAATGTTGCACTCACTGGAGTTGGATTAGTAATTTTTACCCCACCGCTATCTAACACTTTCCCTACTGTTGCACTCACTGGAGTGGGAATAGTAATTTTTACCCCTCCGCTATCCAACACTTTCCCTATTGTTGCGCTCACTGGAGTGGGATTAGTAATTTTTACCCCTCCAACTATCTAACACTTTCCCTACTGTTGCACTGACTGGAGTGGGAATAGTACATTTTTTCCTCCACTATCCAACACTTTCCCTACTGTTGCACTGACTGGAGTGGGAATAGTAAGTTTTACCCCTCCGCTATCCAACACTTTCCCTACTGTTGCACTCATTGGAGTGGGAATATTAATTTTTACCTGTCCGCTATCCAACACCTTCCCTACTGTTACACTCACTGGAGTGGGGATAGTAATTTTTACCCCTCCGCTATCCAACACTTTCCCTGTTGTTGCACTCACTGGAGTGGGAATATACATTTTTACCCCTCCGCTATCCAACACTTTCACTACTGTTGCACTGACTGGAGTGGTAAATTTAAGTTTCAAAATTTTTAAATAGTTTAATGTTTTAATTCATAACAGAATGATTTTTTAAAATAGATTTTATGTTATCGGTATATATATATATATATTCTCCACCAAAGTGCCACCCTGTACTGCCGAACTCTTACGGGCGGGTGCTGCCGTCATGGCAGTGGCAGCCATGCAATATTTATTACACCAAAAAGCTTCGGAGCACTCATCGGTATCTGGATTTTATTGTATTCGGCATACGCGTTTCAGCTTAATTAAAAAAGTTAAACACACATACATAATAATAAATATATATGTATATATATTAACTTTTAAGCAATTATTAAACTATTAATTTTAATTTATTTTATACATTTAAAATTATATAAAAATTTACAAATATATATATTATCTACTGGCGGTCGCCAGTAGATAGTTATAGTTAGGACCTATTTTCCACAGGAAATCCGCGACATTCTATTTTAAATAACTCTTGCGTCGGTTGACGAATCTTCGCGAAATTTTCAAACTTTATGGCCCGCTCCGGTCCGCTCCTACCCTGAAAGTCTCAGGGTGATTCGTCAAGCGGGGCCGAGGAAAAAGGGGGTCCCAAAGCGTGTTTTCCCCATTCATTTTCCCATAGGAAACTTTAGACACGGCTACAGCCCGAACTGCTGAACGGAATTACACCAAATTTGGCAAAGAGGTAGTTCTTGGTTCAGAAAGAACCCTTTTGTTAAATGGTGTAAATCCGTTCAGTAGTTGCGGAGAAAATCAAAAGTAAAAGTACATATATATCTATGGCCGCGTCGGATTCGCGCACCCTCCCGATCACGAGCTGTCTGCTAATTGGCTGTCAACACTCCAAACCAGGAAGTGTTGGCAGCCATCTTGTTCCTCGGTAGAACCGAGGAACAAGAAAGCAGTAAAAAAGTGCGCAAAACGCACAAAGGGGGCAGGGTACAAACACCCTGACCCTCTAGGTCTGCTCAGGGGTCCCACAAGGACCCCTGGGCAGAAAAAAGCATTTTTTTTTTTTTTTTTCAAATCGAAGGGCGGTCTCCCACGCTTCGATTGTATTTTGCCCCCGGGTGGCCCAAGTCCCGGGGGCATGGTGGGGGGGTTAAATTTATGTATGGGGGGCCTCAAAGGGCCCCCCAAGCCCCGGGGACCACCACCCCCAGGGGCTTTTTTTAAAATGGTGCGGGAGGGCTCTGAGCCCTCCCGCAGCCCCGAGGACCACCACCTCCCGGGGCTTCTTTTTAAAAACTTTTTCCTGTGTGGGGGGGCTCGAGCCTCCACACACGCCCGGGACCGCCACCTCCCCAGGGCACTAACAAATTAAAATGGGGGTCCGTTTTGGACCCTCGAAGCCCGGGGACCACCACCTCCCCGGGGTTTTGCTGATGTGGGGAGGGGGCCGCGCGGCCCCTCTCCTGGAGCCTGTGGTGGCCCTGGGGACCGCCACCCCCAGGGCCGGCTCCTGCAGTGTCCCGGGGTGCCTACCCCCGGGACACTGCTGTTTGCAATGACAGGACGGGAGCCTCGCGGCTCCCGTCCTGTCATTGCAAACTGCTTTGGATATTGGAAGAGAGAGCAGGAAACCTGCTCTCGCCTAATATCCAAAGACAATTGCTTTCCACACGGGGAGCAGCATGTTAGCTGCTCCCCGTGTGGAAAAGCAATGCCGGCTCCCTTAGGACACGGGGAGACGGCGGGACTGTGGGGGGTTTTGGGCCACGCAGCCCCCCTCCCCAGAAATTATTTAAAAAAAAAAAAAAAAAAGGCCTGCCCCGGGGGATGGGGTCCCCGGGGCAAAGGAGGCCTGAGGAGGGGGGCCACGCAGCCCCCCTCCTTAAAAAGGAATGTTAAAGTGTGGCCATGCCCCGGGGGATGGGGTCCCCGGGGCAGTTTTTGGCCAGGGGAGGGGGGCCACGCGGCCCCCTTCCAGTTTAATTTTAATAAAAAAAAAAAAGGGGGAAAGGCCCTGGGGGATGGGGTCCCCAGGGCCCAAAAATAAGAAAAAGGAAGGGGGCCACACAGCCCCCTTCAGGAGAAAAAAAAAAAACGATCGGGCCACAGGCCCCGCCCCTTCCTTCACCACTCTGCAAACGCACCCCCTGGCGCATTTGCAAATGGGGAAGTAATTCCCCTTGAATACTGGGGGTCCCTGGGGGCCAACTAGCCCACCAGGAACCTCCAGTATGCGCCAGGGGGCTGTGTTGCATAGAGGTGTACAGAGGCCACGCCCCTTTATACACCTCTCTGCAACGCAGCTCTGTGGTGCTTTTTGGAGGTACATGGTGGGCTAGTTGCCCCCCAGGAACCCTCAGGATTCAAGGGGACTTAATCCCCCAACTTAAAACGCGCCACGGGGCGCGTTTGCACAGTGGTGAAGGGAGGGGCGGGGCTTCAGGTGACATGTGTGCAAACAGGCCCCGTGGTGCGTTTTAAGATGGGGAATTAAATCCCCTTCAATCCTGAGGGTCCCTGAGGCCAACTAGCCCAACAGGTACATCCAGAAAGCGCCACAGAGCTGCGTTGCAGAGAGGTGTAAAAGGGTGTGGCCTCTCTACACGTCTCTGCAACGCAGCCCCCTAGCGCATACTGGAGGTTCCTGGTGGGCTAGTTGGCCCCTAGGGACTCTCATGATTCAAGGGGACTTAATCCCCCAACTTAAAACGCGCCACGGGGCGCGTTTGCACAGATGTCACCTCAGGCCCCGCCCCCTCCCTTCACCATTGTGCAAATATTCCTCTAAAATCTGCCGAACTACGAATTCGGATTTACTCACCTGTTATCAGGAGAGACCTCAGTGCTGCATCTTTCAGCCCAGTACTAATCCTGAAAAGTAATTTTAACCGTACTTACCAGTAACTTGAATTTCCTTCCATAGGATATCATTGCCTGCTTTTTGCTGAAAAAGTTTCTAAGTGTTGATTTTTGAAACATACAAATATTCCTCTAAAATCAGCCGAAATACGAATTCCGATTTACTCACCTGTTATCAGGAGAGACCTCAGTGCTGTATCTTTCAGCCCAGTACTGGTCCTGAAAAGTAATTTTAACCGTACTTACCAGTAACTTGAATTTCCTTCCATAGGCTAACATTGACTGGTTTCACTTGGAAATTCTTCTAAGTGTGGAGTTTTGGAACTTTAAAATATTCCTCTAAAATCAGCCGAAATACGAATTCCGATTTACTCACCTGTTATCAGGAGAGACCTCAGTGCTGTATCTTTCAGCCCAGTACTGGTCCTGAAAAGTAATTTTAACCGTACTTACCAGTAACTTGAATTTCCTTCCATAGGCTAACATTGACTGGTTTCACTTGGAAATTCTTCTAAGTGTGGAGTTTTGGAACTTTAAAATATTCCTCTAAAATCAGCCGAAATACGAATTCCGATTTACTCACCTGTTATCAGGAGAGACCTCAGTGCTGCATCTTTTAGCCCAGCACTGACCCTGAAAAGTAATTTTAACCGTACTTACCAGTAACTTATATTTTCTTCCATAGGAATCCATTGTCTGGTTTTCAGCTGAAAAGTTTCAAAGTGTCGATTTTCACAAACTACAAATATTCCTTAAAAATCGCCTGTATGACTTAAACGCATTCTTTCAACTGTTTACAGGAGATGCACCAGTGCTGGATCCAGGATCCAACACTGAGTAAGAAAAAAGTAACGATAACAGTTTTTACCTGCTAAGTGAATTTTCTTCCATAGGATAACATTGGTGATTCTATGAGAAAAAGTTTCTAAGTGTCAACTTTTAAAATACAATAATATTCCTTAAAAATCACTACTGTAACCAAAACGCTTTTACTCAACTGTTTACAGGAGATGTCCCAGGACTGAATCTAGGATCCAGTCCTGTTGTTAGAAAAGTAATCCATAAAGTAACTAATTGCATTTAACTAGAAATTCATATTGAGCTGAATGTTGCATTGTGTTTGAAAATGTGTTGCCCATTGCAACAACTGTAACTACTGTACTTAAAAGTCTATTGCCTATGTACAAAGTATTTAAACTAAAGTAATTCATTCTGAGAAAGTATTTTTTGTAATGTATAATGTAATTACAATGTAATTTAAAAAATAAAATATGTTAAAAAAAAATGTTTCTAAAAATGTAGTAAATCAGTATGAAAAAAATAAATATAACAATTAATACATTTAAAAATTGTCATTTACAAAACCTTTGAAATTCACTGAAAAAACCGTAGGTTTCAGACATGTTATAGTTAGGAATTAGCATTTAAAAAACCTTTGAAATTCACTGAAAAAACCATAGGTTTCAGACACGTTATAGTTAGAAATTAGCATTTAAAAAACCTTTGAAATTCACTGAAAAAACCATAGGTTTCAGGCACGTTATAGTTAGAAATTTGCATTTAAAAAACCTTAGAAATTCACTGAAAAAACCATAAGGTTTTAGGGACAGTTATAGTTAGTTGGACATTGCACTCGTACAAAACCCGTGAAATTCCCCGTTATAGTTAGTTCAGGTAACTATAACTCGCGCCCCGCAATGCACTGCTGATGACGTCACATATTACATCACTCATGACATGGTCAGTGACATCACTGATGACATCACTGATGACATCTCAAATGACATCACTGATGACATCATCCATGTGAGAATTTAATGCATCTTCTCACACCCTAATATAAGTTTTGAAACACCCACTCTAAATTACAGACTGCCATTCTCAAAACCATACACACTCCAATACCAATAAGTACATACCCACTCACTGATTCTTAGGTCTACACACACACATCTACTCACTCACCCGTACAGTCACTCATACTTACAGTCACTCAGTACAGGACTATCATATGCACTCATACACCTATATAAACACTCACACAACGCAACTCATCCATAGAGGTATTCACACACCTAGTCAGTCATGCAAATAATTAATCACACTCCAATTTACTCACCTATACAGTTATACACACCAGCTCACTTACTCATAAAAATACTAGCACATTCTTACGCTCCTATGCAATCACTGATGCAAGCACACACTCATCCATATAGCCACTCTCACAATCACACACTCTCACTTATAGCCATTTATATACTCCAACACACATATATACTGCCTTTCACATATGTAGTTACTCACACATGTACCACTGAGATATACATTCAATCACTAACACACCCATACACACACTCACCCACCCATACAGTCCATCACAGACGCACTCTTGAAACCATGCACCCAGTGAATCACCCACTCACACATCTATGCACAGAGTCACACACACCCCACCCACACAAACACTGAGGCACCCATACAGATACTCAGAGAACCAATCCATAACCCATATAGACACTCATTTAGCTAGTCAGAAACCCATGCAGTTGCTTACACAACAACAGACAGACGGATACAGACATTCACACAGTTTAGTCACTCACCCATGCATCCAGTAAGATACGTTTAATCACTCACTTATAGACTCAGTCACGCACCTACTAAATCATCCATTCAGGCGCTTCTACACCCACTCATTCTTCAATACGCCTTTCCCTAAATATATTAAACATATTTAAACTTTACAGAAACACACAGTCACTGGATGATGTCATCAGTGATGTCATCAGTGATGTCATTTGAGATGTCATCAGTGATGTCATCAGTGATGTCACTGACCATGTCATGAGTGATGTAATATGTGACGTCATCAGCAGTGCATTGCGGAGGCGCGAGTTATAGTTACCTGAACTAACTATAACGGGGGAATTTCACGGGTTTTGTACGAGTGCAATGTCCAACTAACTATAACTGTCCCTAAAACCTTATGGTTTTTCAGTGATATATATATATATATATATATATATATATATATATATATATATATATATATATATATATATATATATATATATATATATATATTACACCAAAAAGCTTCGGAGCACTCATCGGTATCTGGATTTTATTGTATTCGGCATACGCGTTTCAGCTTGTCAGCCTTCCTCAGTACCAGTCACAATCAAGTTCACTCGAGCCACAATTTAAACGATCCTTTCCCCAATTCCTATTGGGCAGGTAAGGTGTGGTGAGCAAAGACGGACTCACATTTCGATGTGTTGAGCGATCGCGCAGCTAAATCTCACTTAGAGAGTGTAACGACATATTATGCAATGGCGGACTAAAAAGAGACTAAGGGGACGATTCCGATCTCGGCCGGTAGGGCTCCGAATCGGATTCGGCTTTACCGGATCCGATTCGGAGGCCTTTTTCCCGACCGATTCGTACAGTCGTCCCAGCGAGCAAGTACGATGCGAGCGCACGCGAAATCGCCGACCGACTCGTTCCCGGGTCCCAACCGCTCCGACCGACTCGTACGGACACGGCTCGCACCACGCATGGAGACGTTTCCCGACCGAGCAAGTACGATGCGCGCTTCGAACAGCCCGACTGACTCGTAGCGTCCAGCTCCAAAGAGCTGTCGGTGCCGGACTTCGGGGGTCCGTGTCGGACCCCCCTGCACGCGTAGCCGCACGAGTCGCACACAGGGGGGACCCAAGGGTCCCCTCTAAACATGCATGTATGGTGCGAGTCGCACCGACGCGTACCCACTGTAGGGGGCCCCCCTTTTTGCGACGTACCCATTCAGTCAATGGGAGCCCGTGTACGTGTTGTACGACCGGCTCCCATTGACTTCAATGGGAGTCCGACCGAATCGAGTCGGGCAGCATACAGCCGCATCGTACTCGCTCGGTCGGACTGCGGGAGTCCGGCTCGGTCGGAAATCTCTCCGGATCCGGCTCGGTCGGAGAGATTTCCGGCCCGAATCGGAATCGGCCCCTAATTTGTGAGTCCGTCCTTGCTCACCACAGCTTACCTGTCCAATAGGAATAGGGTAAAGGATTGTTTAAATTGTGGCTCGAGTGAACTTGATTGTGACTGGTACTGAGGAAGGCTGACAAGCTGAAACGCGTATGCCGAATACAATAAAATGCAGATACCGATGAGTGCTCCGAAGCTTTTTGGTGTAATATATATATATATATATATATATATATATTTGTAAATTTTTATATAATTTTAAATGTATAAAATAAATTAAAATTAATAGTTTAATAATTGCTTAAAAGTTAATATATATATACATATATATTTATTATTATGTATGTGTGTTTAACTTTTTTAATTAAGTTTATTTGTTATATTTGTTAAAATGTATATTAAATCTACTTTATTTTTAAAATTAATTTTATTATTTAATATATTTAATATTTATTATTTTATTATATATATATAAATATCGATCTTTTGTACAACTATATTTTTAACATCGATATTTTTTCCCCAATATTTTTATACTTACCTGTTTAAGTATAGGGAGTTGATATTTTTGCATTCTATATTTTTTCATCTATATTTTTTACATCTATATTTTTTACATTGATATTCTGTCAGTGAACCTATGATACATCAGGATTACAGGTGGTCGGCAGGGGGCTCTTTGAGTATATACCTAATCCTATGTGCTGGCTGCTGCTTCGTCCCACTCCTTGGTCCATGTTGTGCTAAAAGACCTGCTTAAATTTTAAGCATCACAGGGCTTAGAATCCATATCCTGGGGCAATTCCACTCCGTTCAACTATGAGTTTCCTGGTGTTTCCAGGCTCAGAATAATTAGGCCGTAAACTCTAGACCTGATCATTCCGGGCACAGAGACACCAGGCCCAGCCTTGGTAGCTGAGTTACTGGGCTGCAGGCAGCTGCTGTGCCCAGACTCCGCTCATTCCCCTCCTGTAGAATGGGAAAAGCCAATGCAACTCCGCTAGCAGAACTAAGCCAGCTATACTCTCCCATCAACCCCTGCACACCACACCATGACAAGAGAAGAGGGAAAATGTCCCACATTTACCATCTAGTCCAAGGAGATGGGGAATATGTCTGTATTTTGTCCCATTGTCCCTCTCTTAATCCTCATTCAAGTGGAAGTAACTCATACTCACTAGATCTATCAGGCCGTCGGGTATCCCCACACCTGTATCTGGGGCACGCGTATTGAGGTCCACAATGTGGGCCCACTAAAGGAATCAGCAATGCCACGTTGATACATTACAGGTAGGGTAAAGGCAGCAGCAACAACATGGTAACCCTTAGTGACATGGAAGTAGATCTTTCTGTACAGTCAGTTTCTTTGTAATTGCCTTGAAATCCGGGTTTCTGCAGACCCTTTAAATTGAGGAAGTACAGGTACCAGAATGCAGAGCAAAATAATGATTGGATGAGATTCCATGACTGACATGAGGCGGTTTATGATGTGTGTAGCATTTGTTAAGTCTCAGTTAGTCCACAATAGACATGATAGTTCAGGCGGACCTTTCATTTCATTGCATTCTGGTACATGAAGCATAAATATGCAGAGAAACAGAATAATAATAAAAACAACTGTCTAGACATAATCAAACATAATAATATTGCCAATGCTTCTCTGTAAATAGTATTTTTTACATGTGTAAGACTAATACGAGGAGAAACCTTTGTAATTATTAAGAAGGTTAAAGCATTACTGAGTTTTTGGGTTAGTGTTTCTCTCTCTGCTACACAAAGAGATACATTTAAAGAAATAAGCATTACTTTGTGGGTTATTTTATCTTGTCTCTAAGGATGTTGGCATTCGTATGCAAAATTGCTCCCATATCAGTGTCAATGTCAAGAACATTGGGTTAAGTAATTGTCCATTCCTTCCTTCCCAAACACTGCTCAGACCCTTACCAGCAAAGAAAAGAGACAGAAAAAGTAAATGTACCTGTGAGACCAGCCAAACTGCCTCACTGCCCCCTGATTTGATAGCCATATCAGATAATAATAGATGCGGGGATGGGGGATTGATCAGATAAAGTGGGACCAGGATTATGTTTGGGCAGGTCCTTACTGTCCAAAGGAAAGTCAAATTGAAACCTAAGGAGTTATTTTTCTCTGACTTGTGACTGCGAGAGACTGCATGCTCTGCTCTGCCCAGTTCACCCATCCCTAGAAATACATACAGGTGGGCGACCCAAAAATTAACAGGGAGATCCGAGTCAAAGGTCGGCTCTGGGCCTAAGAGCCCATACACGAGCCGAGCATTAGAAATCGTTGGCATGTACATCATGCAACAAAGATCAGGTTAGAATAAGGGAAGGTGTCATCAAAATTGAAAAAAGTGTTTCACCTTACTAGATCAAACTATTGGAGAAGTACTCATTAAAAGTGAGAGCTCTTAAATAGGAACTGAGAAACATTCCTACCCATGCCCAGTTTTTGGACAGCGCCTATCCAGAATTCACGTATTTGATGTGTGTGATGATGAACAAAAGGGAAGCTCGATGAAAAAAAGTTATTTGCCTTGGCTCGCATAATTTGGTCAAGCAGGGAAGCCGGGATTGATCCCAGATTTTCCAGTTTCACACTGCAGTTCAGGCACTAGAAGGATACCCCTCTCTGACATCAAAGTTTAATGTGTTGTCTTTAATTGTGGACGTATGAGAATACAGCCTGGGTGCAGGCGGAATCATCGTTTTTTGGGCAGTTTTAAATAGCACAAAATGTGTCCAAGGCCGTGCTAGCGCAACACAACAGACACAGACTATATTATACATTTTTTTCGGCACAGGGAGATTTGCCTGGATTCACAGGATGCTGAGCTGGGGCCATGGATTTGAACCTTGTTCACCATGTTACATGGTCAGTAACTGCAGCCCCCTCGCCTCCCATGAAAGCTTGACTAGTTTGGGGCTTGAAGTTTCAAGAGGACTTCAAGCTGAACCAGAGCCAGGCTCGAGCTTTCAGTGATTTGCCCATCTCTAACTAAGGCCAAGCTCACTTTTAGCGACCCTCTGCATGCTCGCGCCCTGGGCCGCAGGCTATCTCGCCCATGCATAGAAGCGACTGCACTCTTACCTTCCCTCTTTGTGCAGCCACTGTGGGTTGCAGTCCAGCCTGTTCATGCCTAGGGCCAGTACTGGCAGCTGTCCTCAAACAGCAGTACAGAGATTGCCGTCTAACAGTGATGGGAGATGAATTTTCAAACAAGATGGTAAAGATCCCTGTCTGAACTACTTTGAGCAAGTGTTGAATTAAGGGTGATACCCCTCCCCCACCCAAAGGGGTTTGTGGGTTCCTCACACCCCCGGTAAAAAAAATAATTAAACAATGGGGCCTCAAGGTTGATTTTGCAGTAACATTTAGGATATAAACTATCTACAAAACAACTATCTTTTACAGGCAGTTCTGAAGATGGGCTCATGAAATATTCAAATTATTTATTGTCTACGAAGCAGCCTAAAAAGTCCCCAAATCAACCCTGGGAACCAACCTTGGAAATTCTCTCATAAACACTTTGCAAAATTATTTGGTCAAAGGGTGACTTTATAGCAGAATTTTCCCATGAACTTGACTAAAAGTCACAGTTTTTAAATGCAGTTCAAATAATCTGTTCATAGTTTTACAAATATACAAGGCACCTCTATTGACTTCTATCTCTTTCCTTAATTTTCCTATAATGATCATTCTGAAAAGACATTTAATTAAATAAAATGGCTAAGAATTTACTCAGAGTTGGCAGCACAGGAAAATGAAAATTTGCACCAATCTCAAGCTTTGACTTATAGAGCTACCTCAGGTTACAGCAACCTTACCCATCCAAATAGCAGATCTATCTCATATTTCACATTCAGATGTTAGAGTCTCAACAGCCATATTACACAGTACAGAAGCTTTAGAAGTTCTGAGGGGATTCATGTCCCTTAGGTTACCTCAATTGTACTGTTTCACATTTTACAGGCCTCAAACAGCACTTGTGCGTATGCAGTAGCGGCCCGTGGTGGGAGTGCTGCCGGGCGGTGACGTGGGGCGGGGGAGGGGCAGGGTGGGGGGTAGTAAACTACGGAATACGGCCGAATAGAGGTAAGTAAACATATAAATAAATAAAACGAAATTCGTTACGCGCGCTGCATCGCAAATGCGATGCAGCGCGCGCAACAAAATTCGTTTTATTTATTTATATGTTTACTTACCTCTATTCGGCTGTATTCCGTAGTTTACTACCCCCACCCTGCCCCTCCCCGCCCACGTCACCGCCCGGCAGCACTCCCACCACGGGCCGCTACTGCGCGTACGTGTGTGCGTGTGTGTGCGCATGCGTGTCTGTGTATTGCATAGCCTGTGCAGTTATATGTGAGTCAGAGTTTCCATAGGAAGAGTGTGTTTGTTTTGCCAATAACTTTAACGCCATTTGACGAATCTTCACAAAACGTTCCCAAAAAAAGTTCACCCAACACTGCTTCTTCCTCAACATTTTCAGGGTGATCCATTAAGTGGGGGCTGAGAAAAAGGTGTCCTAAAAACACAATTTTGCCATGCAATTTCCATAGGAAAAACTAGACAATGATACAGCCAAAACAGCTGAACAGAATTTTACCAAATTTGGCAGAAAGTTAGATCTTTGCACAGAAAGTGTGCTTTTTGTGATTTTGTGTAAATCAGCTCGATAGTTTTTGAGAAATTAAGGTTAAAAATGTATGCATATATTAACAGTTGGCCCTGAATAAAAAAAATCAAGCATTCTGATGGGCTGAGAGGGCTTATTTAGAGACAGTTCTCTGATCGCATGGATGCAACATGAACAGAAATTTTGTGGCAACCATTACAGAACTCGGGGACTTGGTCCTCTATTCTAAAAATGTTTTTTAAAAAGGACATAAAGGGGCAAGGTAGGAATAACATGACCCCCTTACCCTTAGTAAATTCGGGGGATCTTGCGTGACTCCCGCAGGGCTCATGCAGGAGTCTCAAGGGACTCCTCAGGGACTCCTGAGGGACGGGGAAAATGAATTACATAAAAAAATGTGGATGGGTTTCTGTGGGGGATTGACTGCCCGTGGTGGCCCAACATTCTGTAGGCTGTGTGCTGCAAGGCGTTGGTTACCCACGGGGTGGGTTGGTGAGTGGCCCAAGCAGACCCTGCGCTCCACCCTAAGGTGTGCACGGCCTTTGAGAAGAGTGGACTCAGGACCTGGCCTGCAGTCAGGCCCTTCGCCTAACCCACACAGTGCATGCCCAAAGGCCTAGAATGGAGGGGAGATTGCTGCCCATGGGGGTTGGGTATGGTTACAAGATCTTATCTCATTTTTTATAAAAAAAACATAGAAATTTACTGAAGAAAACAAAGGTTAAAGTGACGTTATTGTTAGGTATGGTAAAAATATCTTACTTTACATTAAAGCACCTCTAAAATTTACTGAAAAAAGGTTCAAGTGACGTTTAATTAAGTGAAAATGGTAGTTGAACATAGCATTATAAACTCAAAAAACACTGAAATTCACCAGTTATAGTTTGCTGAGCTGACTAGAACCTGTGCCCCCACCATGCTCTGATTATGATCTCACAAATTGCATCACTCATGATATGTTCAAAAACATCATTGATTACAACTCTGGGCATGGTGAAGGCACAGGTTCTAGTTAGCCCAAAAGACTTCAAATGGTGAATTTCAATGTTTTTTTGAGTTTAAAACGTTATGTTTTAACTGAAAATCCCTGTAGACAGATTTGTACAAAACTTGACAACTCATTCAACTATGTTATCGTATGGCAGGTTTCGTGAAAATCAGTCCATAGGAAAGAAAGTTAAATGGGTGAGTGAAAAAGTCTATCATTTCCCATTTCAGCTCCCATAGGAAACTTTGCGAAGGTAGATTAAAAAGCACTGAACAGATTTACACCAAACGTCACTTGAAAGTAGGACTCTAGTCAGAAAGTGAGCTTTTTTGAGTTGGTCTAAATTCGTCCAGTAGTTTTGGAGATATTTGTGTTAAAAAAAAAGGTGCCAGACAAGATTTAAATGGTTGACACTTTTATATATATCATTATAACTCGCAAGTAATAACTCACCAATCATGCCAATCATGGCACTACGTCCACAGTGCATACAATCTGCATCACAAAGCCGCCTATACACACAAATATTTGAACATGTAAAGAAGGACGCTAAACGAGGACTGCTGACAACTTTTAATTTCATTTTAAATATCAATCATAGTACATTTTTAATATAAAGAAAGTTCAATGTTTGTAATGAATTTAAATGATCATGCAAATACATTATTCTGATTCTGTTGTTAAACATAAGCTTTTTTTGGGGGGGCGTGGCTAGCCAAGCAGCCAAATGGCCTCTCTCTGAGAGGGCTCCGCCGGCCACCACAAAATCCTACACTATCCTGGCATGAGAGCGCACAGGGTCGCCCACGTTTCCGTGTAATCTGCGGAAAACAACGTCAGGCATCGGCAGCTACCGCCAAAAGGAGTGAAAATTGCCTGCAAACTGGCTAAAGCTGAGGTAACGGACGTCGAGAAACCTGACCTGGTTGTGTGGCCCGCGATCGATCTGGGGCTGTGGCGGCTCTGACGGTGAGGCATGCCCGGCCTGCGGCGTGAGCTGCCCCCTGCCGTCTCCTGGGTCCGGCTGGACCACGGTCTTCTCTGGTGCTGTGTTCGCTGTTGGTGGGCGCGAGGTGCACTGCGTGGATCCCAGGCAAGGAGGCCCGGATTGCCTGGAGGTGAAGGGTGGCCCGTGGGAGCCCGGGAGCGGTCGCTGTGCTGTGGCTGGGCGGGGCACCGCAGTGGTAGATATCGGAGGAGCGGGGTGAAGATACGGACTGCGTTGTGGGGGTGAGTCAAGCTGCGCTCCCCCCGAGTGCCTGAGACTGTCTGATTTGCCTGTTGGAGGAGGCAAACGCCTGTCGACGAGACAGGGCGCATGCAGGGCCTAGAGGTGCCAACAGGGTCCACCGATGGTTCCTAATGGGGCTGTGACTGCACAACGGGGGCTCATCCTCCTGAGTTTCCCGGTATTTCGAAACGCCTCGCACACTTGCCTCGCCGGCGGTGATGCGATCCTCAGCCATTATCTTCGTGGGACTGGCTTCACGTGTTGTGACCTCCCCTGGGCCGTTGTTGTATTTGTGGCTGTGACCCGGGAGTTATAGAGTAGGCCCACCAGGAGAAATTACAAGTGAGATGTGTCTTATGTGGGGCAAGGAGTAATACGCTCAGGACATTAAGTGGGGTTTTTGGAAATACCCGGCCTGGACGACATAATTTGTAAGTGGAATATTCCCCACGGTGGAGGTGAATTACACAGACTGCTCCAACACTTTGCGGCACGGTGCGGGCGGTCCCCCTAGCATAGCCAATTCCATGGTTATGGCATAATCAACTGCCCGACACGCAGTACCCAGAATCATAAGGGACAAGAAATCAGTCGTGCTACAACCACAAGGTGCCCAGCCAAAGTCCTGGGGCCTGAAGATACCCAGTTCTGAGTCCCTGCCGGAGGTCTCGCCTCCGTTTCGGTAGATTTAATATATCCCGACCCACGACCGCTCTGTGAGTTACACTGTACATTTTGTCGTCTGAGACCCACATTACGTGCGGCGTCTACGGTTACAGGTGGAACATGGGGAAACACGACACGAAACAGGCTAAGCTCTCCTTTCAACATAAGAGACTCACTAGGCACAAAGAAGACGACGTTGATACGGACAATGAATCTAGTGCTCGAGAGGGGGCGGAAGGTGGTGGAGACGAACTCTGAGCCCTGCTACTAGAGATGAAATCTAGTCTAAAGACAATTGATAATAAACTAGATTTGCTGAACGCCAGACTGGATCAGGTCAAAAAGCAGGTTGACACACATGAAAAACGTCTAGACCGCCTGGACAACTGCGCAGTGGAAGAACATGAATTCCAGGTCTAGACCAAAGAACAACTACTCAACATGGATAAAGTGCTAAGCATAATTAAGGATAAGAATGAAGATTTCGAGGCTCGATCGCGCCGTAACAACCTGTGCATAACAGGTATTCCAGAAACGACGGAATCTCTCCTCCCTCTTCATTGTGGAGGGTGCTCACTGTACTTTGGGGCCTAGACCTCCTGTAGGGTCCACACCCAGACCAATTCTAGCACGGATATTGAATTACCAGGACCGTGATACTATTCTCAGGTTGGCTAGGGAAAAGGGAAGCATCAATCATAAAGGCAATAATATTTCCATCTACCCGGACTTCACCCCCTCGGTCCAAGCTGCCAGACGCGAATTCCTGCAAGTTAAAAAGCTGTTAAGACAAGCAGAAATCCCGTACACAATGCTGTACCCTGCGAAATTAAAAATTAACTACGAAGGTTCTGCTCATCATTTCACAGAAGCCAAGTCAGCTTTAAAATTTGCCAAACACGTCTGCAGCTCAAAGAAACCAGCCAAATCGCCCACCAGGGACTCACACGAAGCAAGATTGAGCGATAATGATTGATATATGGACATGGAAATGTCAGGTATTGTTGTATTTGTCCGCAATGTAACCCGGCTCCAATGTTAAGATCTAAAACAGAGCGAAAATGGCTGGCTAGCCATTGCCTTCACACAGTACCTACCTTGGGCGCTTGCGGGGCTCTTTAACGGTTTGGTGGCCACCCCATCTCTGGTGGGGGAGTAAGCCGGTAAACCATGCTCTCGGGGAGATCTCCCGGCACCAGTCCCATGGCACAAGTCCGGGACATGCTACGAAGTTTGTTAAAATGGGGTGGGATTTTCACTCAACCTAATTGGGGGGTTGGTGTGGGTGGGGGGCGGGATGGGGATGTTCTACAGTTAACAAGGACAGCACTATGGGATAGGATTCTAGCAACCGATGCATTGAATTGTGACAACAGTTCACCCTCCTTTATTGCTTTACCACAAATACAGACAGACAGGCCTCATGAGTATGAACCCACCTCAAACCTTATGAAGCAACGAATTGCCATCACGGGTCCACGCATAAGAGACACTCAGTTATGCTCAGTAGATAGAGTATAATCTTCTCACGTGGAACATTAGGGGGTTAAATAATTTCCGCAAAACTCGGTTGGTGCACACATACCTGGCTAGGCACAACATAGATATCTGTTTCCTTCAGGAAACTCACTTAAATAGCTCGTCTCATACCAAACTACAAAACAGACGCTGGGGTACTGTATACTCAGCCATTTACTTTAACTATGCTAGAGGGGTATCCATTCTGGTAAAGCGGGGACTACACTGGAAATTAATGTCATCACAGATTGATCCGGAAGGCCGCTATGTGATCCTTGGGGGGACATTGGGGACGATAGGTATCACGTTGGCTGCGATATATGGCCCAAATGTTGACAAGCCAGATTTCTTTAGGGATGTTTGGGCTAAGATAAAAACAATGGGATACAACTCGATTATTTGGGGAGGCGACTTTAAAGCCTTGATCGACGATGTCAAAGGCAGAAAGGGTGGATCCCGGAAACTTCACCGCGGTCGAATATCACTATTAATGAAATAGTTGCAGAGGAAGGGCTCATTGACATTTGGCGCCAAAGACACCCAACATTACATGAGGGTACCTGCATCACCACCCAGCATAATTCTTGGTCGAGAATTGACTTTTATTTAGTAACGCCTGACATAGCAGCTTGGTCCAACTCGACACAACATCTGCCCAGGACACTGTCAGATCATGCGCCGGTCCTGTTAAAATTGTCTGTGCCGGTAAACCCGTCTAGAATGGTCTGTGGAGGCTACCACCACATGCCCTGCTGGACGCGCTGTTTAGGGAGGAGATTAGAGGGGACATTTCAGAATATTTCTCCACAAATGCAGGTTCAGTTCAGACACAAGCTATGCTATGGGAAGCATTCAAGGTGGTTATTAGGGGAAAATGTATCTAGAGACAGGCAGGGGTACTGAGATCGATTAGACTAACATTGAAGAAACTTGAGGACAGTATTAGGGATCTTGAGTCACAATATTATAGCACAGGAGACACAGATATATTGTGTACTATTAGGGGGAGAATATCGGAATATGAGGAGGAAGCAGACAGGGAAGTGAAATTCTTGGGGAAATATGCCAGTGCACGCAGATTTGGTGAGGGGGACAGACCTGGTAGGACCTTGGCCAACACACTACGCACACCGAATACAGAGACGTTCATCTCTGAAATTCTAGATGATAACCGGGAGGTGGTAAGAGGCCCACAGGTTATTCTGGAACAGTTCACACAGCACTATTCTAACCTTTGCACCTCCGCTTCTCACGATACACAGGAGGAATTTCAGTTCTACCTTGATAAGCTTGAATTGTTATGGCTGAGCAGGGGCCACAGAAATTATCTGGACGAACCATTCACAATTGAAGACATTAGGCAGGTAATAAATAGTCTTCCCTCTGGTAAGGCTCCCGGATCTGACGGCCTGACAGTGGCACTTTATAAGTAGATCAATTAGCGCACCAACTCCTGGCAGTATATGAAGTGGCGCAGGAGCTGGGGAAATTTTCCCCACAATCAGAGAAGCCATAATACTGTCACTACTAAAACCCGGGAAAGCCCCGGATGATAGAGACTCTTACAGGTCACTTTCGCTATTAAATGTTGATACCAAAATATATGCCAAATTGTTAGCGAATAGAATACAACCACTGTTACCCCTTATCGCACGACCAGACCAATCTTGCTTTATCCCTGGCAGGTCCACTTCACACAATCTCTGTACCTTTTTCTCGGTGTTACATTATCTCAACCCTCAATACCCAGCTTTGGCGGCGTTATTGGACGCTACTAAAGCGTTCGACTCACTTGAGTGGGACTATCTGTTCACTATCCTTGCTGGGCCTTAGTCCCTTATTCATAGGACAAATAAAACTACTCTACTCCCTGCCCACGGTGAGACTTCGTCTGAATGGTCTGATTTCCCCCCGCTGACTATCACCAGAGGCACGAGACAAGGCTGCCTGCTCTCTCCCTAGCTTTTTGCTATAGCTATGGAGCCACTAGCTGCGGCGCTCAGGCAACATCATGCTGAAAGAGGACTAGGCTTCACCACCCGTGGAATTATAGTTTCGCTATATGCGGATGATATTACCCTATATATTAATAACCCGGTGGTTAATCAAAACCCAGTAATCCGTGAAATCCTAAAATTTGGAAACTATCTGGCATCCAAATTAACTGGTCGAAATCAGTGCTTTTCCCACTGACAGCCTGCACACAGCCATTTCCACTAGATTACCCCCTACAATGGGCGGCTGGCCCTGTACGATACTTGGGAATCCAGCTCAGCACCAAGATGCAAGAATTATGGGATGAAAACTATGGCAGGGCGGTGTCCTGGTTGGAAAGCAAAATAAAGACTTGGTCCAGACTTCCTCTCTCCCTAGCGGGGCGTATAGCCATTGCAAAAATGATAGTTCTCCCTAAATTTTATATTTATTCATCAATATCCCTCTTCCGCTCACTCAGGCCTTCTTCAAGACCTTGCGCTCCTTGATGATATCGCTGGTATGGGCTGGTAAACAAGCCAGGGTGTCGTGGGAGCTGTTGACCCTCCCATTGGCTCAGGGTGTACTAGGTGCGCCAGATATACAACTCTATGCATACTGCGCTCAGGAGCAGTTCCTACATGATTGGGTTCATCCCATACCATTTCAGCCACATGTGGCGATTGAATTGGATAGGGCGGCTCCGGTCCCACTCTCAGTTGCGATATATAAGCGGTTAACAAGGCCTCGTGATGAGATAGACACTGTTGAAACGCTAAGATGGAGTTGGGACGGTCTAAGGAAGAGAGCTGGAGTTGAGGTCCTGTTTGCCCCCTCGGTCGTGCTGGCACATAACCCCCAATTGCCGGTGATGGAAGATAGGGGTTATTCTGGCAAAAAAACTGGGCATAAATACATATACAGATCTATACCCTGCCGACACTTTTCGCTCTACGCCGGAGGGAGAGTGGGGCGTTGCACCCTCATTCTCAGCCTCCTTCCTATATTACCGTATTAAAGCAACTTGCCGTCAGCTTCATGCTACCTTCCCCAACCCACCATCCACACTGCAGGCCTTGGAACAACTGCTAACTTGCCCCTCTCCTCGGAGACTCATTACCAAGATATACAGATCAAAGCAGACCTCTTGTCCAATACTGAAGCCCAAGTCCCTCCAGCTCTGGAACACGGAGCTCAACCCACCACTCTCAGAGGAGCAGTGGAAATTTTGCTGCGACCAATTAAGGATGTTATCCCCGAATTATAAATTGAGATTGATTCATTTTAAATATTTACACTGATACTACAGAACCCCAGCCCAGCTCCATCGTCTGGGTCTGCAGCACACTTCGGAATGTTGGAGATGCAGAATGGACCCTGCAACTTTTTTGCATGTAGCCTGGCACTGTCCTCTCATAGCTAAATATTGGACAGAAATATTCAACATCATTGGGGACATACTTAGGGGCCGATTCCGATCTCGGCCGGTAGGGCTCCGAATCGGATTCGGCTTAACCGGATCCGATTCGGAGCCCTATTGCCCGACCGATTCGTACGCGCGTCCGGGCGAGCGAGTACGATGCGAAATCGCCGACAGACTCGTCTGGGCGTCCCGACCGCTCCGACCGACTCGTTCCCGGGTCTAATCGCACCGACCGACTCGCTCGGACTCGACTCGCACCGCGCAATGGAGACGTTCCCCGGCCGGGTAAGTACGATGCACGCCGCGAGCAGTCTGACCGAGCCGCGCACTCCGGCTCGAAAGAGCAGTCGGAGCCGTCCTTTGGGGGTCCGTGTCGGACCCCCCTGTACGCGTAGCCGTGCGAGTCGCACACAGGGGGGACCCATGGGTCCCCCCTACCTGTGCGTGTACGGCGCGAGTCGCTTCACCGCGTACACGCTGTAGGGGGCGCCCTTGTCCGCCTCGCACCTATTGAGTCAATGGGAGCCCGCGTACGCGTTGTACGACAGGCTCCCATTGACTTTAATGGGAGTCCGACCGACTCGAGTCTGATGGCATACGTGCGCATCGTACTCGTTCGGTCGGGCTGCTAGGGTCCGATTCGGTCGGAAATCTCTCCGGGTCCGGCTCGGTCGGAGAGATTTCCGGCCCGAATCGGAATCGGCCCCAAAGTGTACAGAAAATACCCTCCCCGCTGATAGGTCTATTGGGTTATGTGAAAGAGACACCTGCACACTCTAGGAAATTGCATGCCATGTTATTACTACTTGCCAAATGCAGAGTAGCCATACATTGGAGTAAATCAAATGTCCCATCCACAAAAGAATGGTTAAAGATGTTACATTTTGCCAAACTCAGCTTTCAGTGTTTTGGGAGCTTATACCTACAGCGTCCAGGCCTAAAGATATCTGGGGGCCTGTTTTCGATTGGCTGAGAGCACAACAACATGATCAAACAGAGGTTGTATAGTCAGAGGTAGCAGCCACCTGTAATAAACCCCCCCCCGCAGTTACAGGAAATTAAATTGAAACTGAGTTATGACACGTGGATCACGGGTTCGACTATTGTGAGAGGTTGTAGACACGACAAGCTTAAACTGTATTATATATGGAGGCATGACGTTGGTACAGGAAAATGATGGTGTTTTGTCCTAAAGGGGGTTTGTTACTGTTATGTTATAAGTATGCATGTGTACATTTTAAAATGTATGATTCATCCTGCGATTGTAACGCTTAAAAATGCTAATAAAGAAAATATATTTTTTTTTAAAACATAAGCTTTTTTCAATCTTTGTAAGTACATAAGTGTTCTCATCAAACGCCATTGATGACCATCATATGCCAAGCATGTTCACTGCATGCCTGGCATGTCATGAAATGAACACCAGATGTCTTGGAAGGCTACCGGGTGCCAGAGAGGACTACAGAATGTAGGAAAGAATATGCCAGGAATGCCCACAACTGCCAAGACAAGACTGTGCATATATGGGATTCCCCCATGTCTGGGGTGGGTAAAAGCGGTGTTTCTTGCCAGAGAAGATCACCACATCCCAAGGCCAGTTTCATATGCTAGGGATGGGCATTCATTGTTATTGGATGCACTGTCCCTGTTTAAGCCTAACGTTCCTGCTTAAAGGTGCGCCGAGGCGCAAACAAGGAATTGAGCCCTATATGTGATATGGATCCTGGTGTACAGTGAATGAATACCACTCACCGTCATTCAGGAGGTGTGTATGTGCAATGTGCACTTTGATTGGTAGATGTTGAGTTAGGCCCTTTGACCTTATGATGGAACATTCAAGTTCTTTGATTTCAGATGAAGTCCTGATATGAACTTAATTCATTTATTGCACCATCGAGAATGAGGAGGATAATAAAGACATTATTTCAGCCAATCAGGATAGTAGGATGGCTTTAAAGGGGTGGGAATGCCCTGTGGATATCCTTTGAGGAGCGGCATGTTGGCAATTTTGTTTGCAGGTCTTTTCTTCTAGGAAGCCCCCCACATAAGAGCACTTACACAAACATCTAACAGAATGCTCCTTTATTGAAATGTCTAGATTCAGAGTTGTGTGCACATACACACTTCATCACTGGGAACGCATGACCGATTTTCCCTTTTGAGTCCCTTCTTCTCATGCAGTGGGGCTCTCTCCTGGAGCACAATTATGCACTCAACATGTCAGCAGCAGCAGGTATATCTGGTGGCTAGGTGAAGGGCTATGGACATGGAAAAAACTGAAGAAGTGGGCGCAGTCAAGCGGTTCCCACTCCTGAGCCTTTGGCCTGCTGATAGCTGAGTTCCCAGAACTGGAATGGAAGGGCTGGTTGTAGGGTACGTGCTGTGGCACAAGTCCACAACAGTTAGACGTTGTGCACTGCCGTTGAGGCTCCACCTCCGCCTTAGAGGAGCATAGTACACCTGCAATCTAGCTGACATACTGTCTGATTTAGAGTTTTGCTGTTAGAAGCTCGATGCACCTGAATGTCCATCTAGGTCTTCTGCCCCACTAGTAATGGAGGTTCATTAACATTTTGAGTTTGCTGCTAAGACGGCGGAGGTTTCTCTACCAATGTATTTGTATTTTTCATGGAAGGAGCCACTGAGGAGAGAGAAATTTACAGGAAGGTGATGTGCATCTCCAGAGGCCACATATCTAGCCTCCTTAATAATTTTTTGGTGTTTCCCAGGATTTTAGGAATGCAATGCTCACCTTTTAGTGAAAGTCTAACAACTGTTCCCTGGCTTTTTCACGTTGAATATCCACCAAACATTGTGGCAGATCTCCTGCTGTAGATTTGGCAGAGTCAGTACTACACATAAGCAGACCAGAAACAGATGCCTCTATTGGTGGGATGTTCACCATAAACCTAGCTCTAAACTGAGCATCTTACGAGCTAGAAGGACAGGTTTGAATTTTTTTTAGCCAATCTTCTATCACCATGGTCCTCTAGTCAGAATGCGCACAATGGAAGTGTTTTTTATATTTTCATATTAACGAAAGGTCAAACAAAGAAAAGTAAATTAGTTCACGGCTAGACCTAAAGAAGCATTGGAAACGCTAATAGGTCTGGTTTGCATTTGTATTATAAACCAGGACCAGTATTGTCATGGAAAATGGTGTTAGTACTGTAACATGTAGGACAGCACTTTCTACTTTTTAAGTGTGTACTCTACCCAGGCATTCTGTGACTACAGGGATTGGAGGGGTGCACTCAAGAAGAGTCAAATGTATTGTAGAGCACAAAGAGCACGCCCTCGCCAATTCAAGGTGCAGGGAGCAGGTGAGTGATTAATTTTCTGGGCAACAGCTTATGAACAACATGAGTGTGTCTTTCATCCCTTTGTTGACATCATTCTCCATAGTATGAAGCAAAGCACAAGACACCACCCCAAAACAGTAGGATGCGAGCCCTCGAGTAGCAATTAGACAAAGGGATGCACAGTGAGGATTGTCGGAGGTCTTGTATACCGCAGTGGAGAAGTAGAAGAGGGAAAATATGGTAGTGGGGACACGCAGAAGTCCAGCATAGATAGACCACAATGCGTCTATATATGTGAAGTACTAAAGACAGCCATCTTTCTTCAGCAGATTGATTGAGGCATAAATACGGCTGTAACTAAGTCGTACATAAGCACAGAGTTCTTGCCCCTTCTCTTGCTACAGTCCCCTAAAACTCCCTACCCAGTACCACCGCAAAAGTCTTTCAATTAAAACCACACATCAAAAATATCCCTATGTAGGCAATCAGTCCTCCAAAGAGACATGAAGCAAATGATGTAAACTTACACAGCAGGGTTTTGCATGGTGCCTGCTTGAAGAATTGTGGACGGGATGGAGAAGCAGGGTACCATGGACATCATTTAGGGGTCACCAGGGGTTGCAGGTGCAACCCCTGGTTTGCCCCTTCCTACCGCTAACAATGCCTTTGCGACCCCTGGCCTCAGAGGTGGCAAATTCAGTGCCAGGAACACAGGGGCAGCTGGGCTCCACTCTCTTTGTTTTTGGCAGTTTTTTTATTACACTAATAGTGAATAAATAAAATATATTATTCACTAATAGTGTAATAAAAATGAAGTACAATAAGCTGCAATATGCTCTTCCATGGTAGCTGAGGTAAGTAAAAAATGCTTTTAAATGTATGTTGTGTGCGTGCTTGTGGGTGAAAGTGTGTTCATGTGTGAGAGAGTGTATATGTGTGAATTTGTGTGTACATGTCAGTATGTGTGTGTGAGTGAAAGTGGAGGTCAAAGGGCGTGTGATGTCACCTCCTCTACCTCTCGCATTTCGGTGAATTGACATCTATGCAGGTGACCTCAAGGAAACAGCCAGAGCGGGACTGCAATTCCTCTGAATGGTTCAGGAAGGGCCTGGGAAGAAATACATGAAACCACGTAGGAGCAGTCGTAGGGGTCCAGCAGGCACCCTGACGTGGTGAGGAGGGGCCAGTGCTTAATTTGAGCAGTGGTTTCCGGTGCTTGGCACCAGCACTTAATTGTCAACACCCGGGCTTCGGGCTTGTAACAGTCTGCCACATGGTGGCACTGCCTGTCTAATTTAAAGATGAGCACAACAAAAGTTGTTAATTAATTCAACGTACACTAAAAATGACGATTGGCTGCCACCCAGGCCATTCTTATAGCTTTTGGGGCCTGGAATAGTCTGAATTTTCACTTGTACGAGTGTGATGGTTAGTAGTTGTGTAGGTACTGCCATTAGCAGCACTGGGAGGGGCAATGTGTGGTGCAAGCTGCAGTGGCCTCCTGATGAGAGCTCTGTCACTTATGTTTTTTTACAAATTAAGCACTGGGAGTGGCCCAGCGGAAGGAGAAGGGGACCTCATGGCTGCAGCGGGATCAGTGGGGTAACGAAACGTGAGGTGGCCCCCCTGCAAGATATGCTGAAGGGCCCACTCACATCAGTAGGGGCTGCGAGTGCCCGCTCCAGCATGGGCAAACCTGGGGTCCCACACCGCAGGGGCTGCGGGGGGCATTGTTACGCCCCTGAGCAGGATAGAGCTCTACAGGAGCTCTGAGCTGTTTGGCAAAGGCCCTTTGTGATGGTCTGGTCAGGTCAGTCTCTAAGTGGCATCTGGAGGGGGGCCCACCAGGCATTCTGTACTATTTAGTATTGGCCGGCTGCAGGAGAACTGGGCTGCAAGGTTGCAGCATGTGCAATTCACCAGGTGCTTATATTTGCTCAGGAACGGACTAGTGGGAGGAGTAGGGAAGAATGGTGGCAGTAGAAGAGGGTCTGCTAGATGCTCAAACTGTTCAGGTACTTTCCAGTGGAAGGGACAAGCGGATGCCTTACCCCCAAAAAATTTGCTAACTATAAAAGCAAAAAAAGAACAAGTTTTTATGCCTTTCACAAATTTAAACTACAGAATATGTGCACAATTGCTAAATGCCGCGACTACTCCCAAAATGTGATAGTCAGCCCATCAAGCCAATGCTGGAAGGGGGCTGACCCAAACAAGTCAATGGCTGAAGAGGTCTAACCCAGAGGCTTTTCTGTATATTATGCATTGTGTGTATGTTGGGCCATACGATCTTTCTCGACAGCTGAACCTGTCTGTCGCCAGACCTAAAAAAAACAGGAAAATGCTGCATTCATGTTGTTTTTCCAAAGAGTGCTTTAACTTTCAGATGAGGAAACAATTAGTCTACTTGTGACATATGACCACAAATATTTGTGTCTGATTTATGTTATTTTATTTCAGCAAAAACGCTGTACTTAAAAGGCTTAGAACAAAGTCACTGTTTTGCTTTACAGAGCCCCTTGCACAGTCAGTACTTAGCGAAGCTTGTATCCAGTACTCAGGAGCATAATTCTCTTTGAATGTCTAGGTATGTAGTTAAAATGAAAAAAGCCTGACAATTCGGAATTCATGCCCGTCTACAGAATGGAATGTTCCTTGTTCTATGGGCACCGCACATCTGAATGCGCTAAACATACAACAAAAGATGGCATGGTTTGTCTGTACACTGTGGGTGTGTTAAGAGGCATCAGGCCAAATACTGGATGGCCCGCTCACTTGTTTACATAAATACTAAAGAACATTAAAGGCGCCAAGCATTCCTAATATTGGCTAGTACTGCAGTGTTTTAAACTAGGCACACTTGACAATCTGACTTTAAAAAAAAACATTTTTATTAATTTCATGACACCCATCGACACATTAAAATGCGTTCCTTTTCATAGGCTTCCAAAAGAGCACACTTTGATGCTCACTGCAGTTACGTAAGATCTTGGTGCTGTTATAATCAACCTCTGCATAAAAAGATAAGAATGCGCCACGTGAAACAGTATATGACAAATCAGGCTTAGGTGAGCTCAGAGCAAGTGATTGCGACATCGCATAAGAGGGACCTGTACACTGTACATTAGGCAAAATAAAACAGAGATAATTAAATGAAATTTTAAATTTCACGTTGGACGCTCACCTGGTGAATACAACAGATTTTTACAAAAATAACATTCCTAAACAACTTAGGACTATACGGAAATCAAGTCCTATACATAGTCAATAGTATCAACATAGACTCAGTGTACTACCGGAATCAGTTAAAATATTTCATTTTATTCATACAAAATTAAAAATTCTGACCTAAAACACACATAATCAAACATGAATAACATCACACACAATGCAACAACATAGACATTGAATTAATCAGTTTAAATACAACCATACAACACATAACTAGACATTATTCCAAACAAAATCAATATTCATGTGGTATAAACCACACGCGGCTGAACTTTGAAATATATGTTATTTGTTCAAATCAATATTCATGTGGTATAAACCACAAGTGGCTGAACTTTTATAGATGTATATTATTTGTTCTACGCGCGTTTCGGCGTATACAACGCCTTCTTCAGGAAAAGCCACATAAAGATCTGTAACGACACTAAGTCCTCAAAATATGTAGGTAACTGTAAAGGTTGGATGAGCCAAAACTGATGAATAACTCTGAAGGTTAAAGCACAAGTCTCAAGATGAAGAAACAATGGTACTAAGATGATGCTTGAGCCCAAGTCATCATACCAACCGGATTTCGAGGAAAGAAAGGGAGCACTCCATTCACAAAAGTCTTAGATGTAATGATGTCGGTTTTGAAGGAGTATCAACGCTGGAACATCAAGCGGACACTATCTTCATGGCTACGCAGATACGATACAGATGCACATTCTTTCCATCTGTGGATATATCTTGATCTATTTTCCTTTTGATACTCCTTCAAAACCGACATCATTACATCTAAGACTTTTGTGAATGGAGTGCTCCCTTTCTTTCCTCGAAATCCGGTTGGTATGATGACTTGGGCTCAAGCATCATCTTAGTACCATTGTTTCTTCATCTTGAGACTTGTGCTTTAACCTTCAGAGTTATTCATCAGTTTTGGCTCATCCAACCTTTACAGTTACCTACATATTTTGAGGACTTAGTGTCGTTACAGATCTTTATGTGGCTTTTCCTGAAAGAAGGCGTGGTATACGCCGAAACGCGCGTAGAACAAATAATATACATCTATAAAAGTTCAGCCACTTGTGGTTTATACCACATGAATATTGATTTGAACAAATAACATATATTTCAAAGTTCAGCCGCGTGTGGTTTATACCACATGAATATTGATTTTGTTTGGAATAATGTCTAGTTATGTGTTGTATGGTTGTATTTAAACTGATTAATTCAATGTCTATGTTGTTGCATTGTGTGTGATGTTATTCATGTTTGATTATGTGTGTTTAGGTCAGAATTTTTAATTTTGTATGAATAAAATGAAATATTTTAACTGATTCCGGTAGTACACTGAGTCTATGTTGATACTATTGACTATGTATAGGACTTGATTTCCGTATAGTCCTAAGTTGCTTAGGAATGTTATTTTTGTAAGAATTGTTTCCCTGACCTAGGAACTTCTAGAATTTCCAGGGGGTCCTTGATTTGTTTATTTTAGAATACAACAGATTCTGCATAAAGGTGTACCAGCAAATTTAGCAGCAGTACAGGACAATTTTATGCGCATTTCTTTGACAACTGGCCACTTTAATGTGTGTTTAATCTAAACCCTTATTTCTGGGATCTTCACCAATAACCAATAATTCTCTCTCTATCCTTCTTTTAGCAGTAACATAAACTGCTGCCTTTTTTTTTGGACTTAGTTCTAGCTCTAAATGGGGATACACCCAGTAAACAAGCTTTATGCATCATTTGTAGGGTCATATGTACGTGATGTTCATATCTATTTTCTATTTGTCCCCAATATGTCCATTTCCAATGCTGAATTATGACTTCAGAAACCACCATATCTAGGCCGCACGGTTGATGTGTGTGTGCCTTGGGTCCATACTGTGAAATAGAATAAAATGTATTTAGTAAAACTTTGTATTACTTCAGGGCTTCTGTACTAGCACCGGTGAGTTATCCCAATCCCTGGATGGAATTCCTCACAACAATCCTTTCCCCATCATTCCTTAATCAATAGTTCCTTCTTTTATAGCTCTATGTAATAATGATATCCTCCCTTTGTGCAATGCCCCATCTAGTGATGTGGCTACTGTTTGTGACTGTGTAGCGGTCTATAATGAGGTTTGTCATCTACCTTTCCTTGTTTTGTTACATTGCACTTTGGTTGTTGTGTAGATCGACAGTGCAGCCTCTAAAGTGAGAAACCCATCCCTCATGTCTACCTCTCCCATTCCCATGCAGTATCCTGTTTTCCATGTAATCTAAGCCTTGGGCATCATTACACAATTCTGAGAAGGCTCACAGTGGTGGGTGTGGTGCATAGAGTGTTTTTAATATTATGTAAATTCATCAGTCAATCAATCAATCTCATCCATTGTCTTATGACCGACTCCAGATGAAGAGCCCCTGGCTGTAGTCTTTTCTAACCATAGTGCCAGTCCAACAGGTCAGTGTTCATCAACGGCCCTCAATAGTGAATGTATATTTGTGCTCCTCTCTTCCATCCAGCGACACATTGTAACTTGGCAGCTAAGTAATAACATTCCAATAATGAGACCTGTAATCCCACTCCAACATTTTGCCCTTTCAGTGTATCCACCTTACCTCTATTCCTTTCCACCCTTCACACCAATGAGGATAGCAAACTGTCTAAATCCTCGAGCATGCAAGTTGGTGGTGGACGCATACAGCACTGAAACAAATCTAAGCATGTTGGAAGAATAATTATCTTGGCCAATGCTATTGAACGAGAAGGTGACAAGGACAGAGGCCTCCAAAGTTTGTTAATTCTGTGGTTTCTGAATAACCTTTTTTGTTTTGGAGGCATGCCATCTCTCCTCTATGTTCCTTGTCTGTACACTCATGACCAGTGGTAGTTGGCATGTCCTGAGGGTGGCGGGGCGGGTGGGACATAAAAATAAATTAAAAGCACTTACTTGCGAGTGCGACGTCCTCCTCGATGGTCTTCTCTCCTCGAGGCAGGCAGGCATGCTCCAAACTCCCAAGCCAATCCTGGCGCTGCTATCACCAGCATGAGAGCAGCGCCAGGATTCATGGGAGTGGCCTCTATCAGTGCTCAGAAGAGCACTGGAGGCTTTTGCTCTCTCTAACCAATCTGTCTTAAGACAGCTGGGTTAGAGAGGTTTAAAGGGTGCATGTGTGGCTGACCATCACAAGACCGTAGGCCAAAAAGACATGCACAATTTACACTGAAAGTGCCTTGCTCTCTCTGCTGCTGCCAGTCAGCAGCAGCCCCGCCCCTGTCTTGACGCTCCATTTGGGACGGGGTGATGAAAAATAAAATGGTAATGAATTAACTTCATTTTATTTTTCGTCTCTGGGGACATTTCAGTGGGGCGACGCTCTTCTGCTCAAACGGAGGAGCCGCCCCTGCTCATGACTGAAGCTATCACTCTCCCATGTAAACTGCAAATCAGGTAAACTGGGTCTCGAGGATCCCAAAGGAAATAGTAACATTTTTAGTTTTTATAATCCTGAGACCTGAAATAGAGCAAGATTCTTCCACCATCAGTGTCAATTTGTCCACTGATACTATGATACCACATGGCTTTTAGCACCCACAATTATTTATTCTTCTCCCATTTGCTCCCAAAAGCAATGAACAACAGGCTCAGTCACCAGGGCAAACAATAAAGGAGATAGAGGACATTCCTGTCAGGTGCCCCCTTGCGGTATCTGGCACTGTGGCATTTGTTTTCACTCTAGCCATCGGTGTGTTCGATAGTAAATTGTATTGAATCAATGAATTTAGGGCCAAAGCATACAACAGGTATGTAAAACAACACTATGTTAGAAAGCCTTCTCAGTGTCCAATTAAGTCAGCACTAATCGCTCATCTATTTCCCTTGTTTCTCCTAATATAAGATCTAGTTTTCTTATATTCTGTGCTGTCTATCTGCCCAGAATGAAACTACATTGATCTTCATGCACTAATCCAGTCATAATAGTTTAGTGTCTGAGTTCAACATGAATTACGATCTGGGTTCCTTGAAATCTTGTGTCTCTTTATTAAGGGGTCGATTCCGATTCGGGCCGGAAAAAGCACCGACCGACTCGGAGCCGGAATTTATTCCGACCGACACGTACCTGTGGCGCCCGACACGCCAAGTACGATGCAAAGCGTGCAAAATCCGACCGACACGTACCAAACCCAAGCCGAACGACCGAGCCGCACGGAAAACAGCAATCCGGCCGGAAAAACACGCGAATCGAACCGACCGACACGCACCCGGAACAAATCCAACCGAAAGCGTACCCGCGAACTCCAAACCGCAAAGTACGATGCAAGGCGCGAAAACCACGAGCGAGTCGTACGGAGGACAAGCCGTACGACCGACACGCATACAAAACCGAGCCGAGTAACACAAAACACCGCGACCGACGCGTACGCAGCATAGAAAACTGCACAAACACAGCGTGAACGAAGCGGGAGAACACCGTACGAGACAAATGCAGGGTCCGACTCGGTCACAAGAACGTTTCCAACATGCACAGACAGTACAAAGGAAAAATTACACAAAAAAAGGCCAAACAAGCAATTACAAAGCCAATAAATACTGGGGGGGTGGGGACAGAGAACAAAGACACACCCACAACTCCACCCATATAAAGGACACAAATCCCAACCATGATCCTTTGCAAATGCCATTCTACTGCCAGCACCCAACAGACAGCAACCACACACCCACAGCTCATCCCTCACACAAGCCACACACCATCAGCACACCAACAAATACCTACCTCACATACACCCAGCAAAACACACACCCACACAACCTCACCTGCACACCAACACACACATCACTAACCATCACCACCCATCACCATGCCCCCAAGAAGAATCACAAGTTCCTAGATTGTGAATTGGAAGTCCTGGTAGACGAGATCCTCAGGGTAGAGCCACAGCTGTTTGGCACACTGGTCCAACAGACCCCCATCTCCCAGAAAACCAAGATGTGGGAGAGGATCATCAACAGGGTGAACGCACAATCACCATGTCTGCGCACAAAGACCGACATCCAGAACAGGTGGTATGACGTGCGCAAGAGGGTCCGGGAGCTGCTCAAGAAAGACTACCTCCTGAGCCAATACACCGGCAGTGGCCCTCCTGCCAAGCCAGTATACCTCAGGCCCTGGGAGGAGAAGGTGCGGGCCATCCTTCCGCCAGTGAGCGTATATGGACTAGAGAACATCCCAGAGCCTGGTGAGTACACAACAAATGTACACAATATTCTGCCACAATACACACACACATCACTGTCAAGGGGAGAGTCAAACCATGCACTCATAGCAATTACACAGCAACCAGAACAGAATCATCCCAAAATGTGTATGTCAGTCAGATAAACACAACACATGCCATCTCAAAGTTACATTTAACCGTGCCATCACATGTACAAACACAACTACAACTACAGCTAGGCAGTGGCACAAATAGAACCAACAAACACATCCAGACATGTAGCCACCACTACAACACCAACACACAGTGAAGACCACTGAAAGAAAGGAATTCTGTGTATGCTGGGCAAGTCAGTGTAGCCAATAGCATCATGGGAGTCGTAGTCACACATATTGCCCCCCCACAACTGTCCCATCAACACCACCATGAACCATGCGCACATCACAGGGAGTGGAAAAGGACTCACAAGATGGCTGACACTGGCTACTGCTGTGGGGAGCACAAGGCCCTGCTGGCAACTGTGCACCAACAAACAGCAGGACACCACTGACTGACATCCTGAGAGACAACTTCCACTCCCTGCAATGGAAGCACGTTCCATGGTGGGATATCTGGCTGGCTGGGTGGGAAGGAGGACTTGCAGCACTGACCATAGTCACAAGCACCTCCCCTCACACCCCCCTCAACACAAACTCCACAGAACCCACCTGGGAGAATGCAATGCCTCACATCCTAACTCAAGATCCCACAAAGAACCACCACCCTGGGTTATGTTGTGTGAAGCACAGGGACACTCTTGGGACTTTTAGCCAAACAACTGCCAGGACAACACTCCCAGCCATCCTGTCAGCACAGGCAGCCCACCCCACAGGGAAGCAGAGTCAAAGGAAGGAAGCATGGGCATGCTGGGAAGGGGGGTGGAGGCAATAGCATGATGGGAGTAGTAGTCACAGATATTGCTCAGCCTCACAACTGGCCCATCAACACCACCCTGAACCATGCTCACATCACAGGGAGTGGAGAAGGACACACAAGATGGCTGACACTGGCTACTGCTGTGGGGAGCACAAGGGCATGCTGGGAACTGCACACCAACCAACAGCAGGACACCACTGTCAGCCATCTTGCCATTGCCCTCACACCCACACACACTGAACTCCCCACAAAAGCAAGTAAGTATGGGAATGCCGGGAAGTGGGGTGGAGGCAATAGCATGATGGGAGTCACAGTCACAGACATAGCTCACCCCCACAACTGTCCCATCAACACCACCCTGAACCATGCTCACATCACAGGGAGTGGAGAAGGACTCACAAGATGGCTGACACTGGCTACTGCTGTGGGGAGCACAAGGCCCTGCTGGCAACTGTGCACCAACAAACAGCAGGACACCACTGACTGACATCCTGAGAGACAACTTCCACTCCCTGCAATGGAAGCACGTTCCATGGTGGGATATCTGGCTGGCTGGCTGGGAAGGAGGACTTGCAGCACTGACCATAGTCACAAGCACCTCCCCTCACACCCCCTCAACACAAACTCCACAGAACCCACCTGGGAGAATGCAATGCCTCACATCCTAACTCAAGATCCCACAAAGAACCACCACCCTGGGTTATGTTGTGTGAAGCACAGGGACACTCTTGGGACTTTTAGCCAAACAACTGCCAGGACAACACTCCCAGCCATCCTGTCAGCACAGGCAGCCCACCCCACAGGGAAGCAGAGTCAAAAGGAAGGAAGCATGGGCATGCTGGGAAGGGGGTGGAGGCAATAGCATGATGGGAGTAGTAGTCACAGATATTGCTCAGCCTCACAACTGGCCCATCAACACCACCCTGAACCATGCTCACATCACAGGGAGTGGAGAAGGACACACAAGATGGCTGACACTGGCTACTGCTGTGGGGAGCACAAGGGCATGCTGGGAACTGCACACCAACCAACAGCAGGACACCACTGTCAGCCATCTTGCCATTGCCCTCACACCCACACACACTGAACTCCCCACAAAAGCAAGTAAGTATGGGAATGCCGGGAAGTGGGGTGGAGGCAATAGCATGATGGGAGTCACAGTCACAGACATAGCTCACCCCCACAACTGTCCCATCAACACCACCCTGAACCATGCTCACATCACAGGGAGTGGAGAAGGACTCACAAGATGGCTGACACTGGCTACTGCTGTGGGGAGCACAAGGCCCTGCTGGCAACTGTGCACCAACAAACAGCAGGACACCACTGACTGACATCCTGAGAGACAACTTCCACTCCCTGCAATGCAAGCACAGTCCATGGTGGGATAACTGACTGGCTGGGTGGGAAGGAGGGCCGGCTGTCAACCAAATACAACCAATGCAGACCATGTTCACACCCCAACAAATACATAGTAATGCCCAAATAATGCAGGACAATGTGCCACACCAATATCAACCCCTGACTGTGACGACTTAGGACAATGCAATGTACAGGCCCGCACCCAGAGGCACAGTCACAACTGTCAGGTGTGTCAACCATTGATGCCTGCAGAAACATAACATACATTGTGTGTGTCTCCCAAAAACAGGTGATGATGGGGACACAGCAGCAGACGCTGAGGAGTCCCAGTCCCAGGCTCAAGAGGATGCGGAGCTCACTGGTGTCGTACAGCCTCTGCCCTCCTCGGACGAAGAAGACCAACCTGGCACATCCGGTGCAAGTCTACATGCAGCACCAGCAGGACCACCAGCTGCAGCACCAGCAGGACCACCAGCTGCATCCCCTGCACCCACCCCTCCAACGACTGTCACCACAAATACCATCCCCGCCGACATGGACAGAACAAGGAGCAACACCAGCACAGGGACCCTGGACCAACGTGGGGCCATGGACACCACCACCACCACCAACCCCCAAGGTGGACCAGGGTCAATCTGTGCGTGCCACTGCACGCACTGCACATGTCGGCAGGGGTGGTGGGAGGGGTGGGAGACAGAGGTCGCTGCTTGCAGATGTTGCTGGTGTGCATGATGACCCACAACTGGTACGCATAGCTGATGCGTACCAGTCCAGCACCGGAGATCTCAGCCAGGTAGTGGGGCTCCTCAGAGACATGAAACAGCAGCAGGCTGCCCATCATGCCCGCTTGGACGCACACATGTCCCGCGTGGACTCACACATGTCCCGCGTGGAGTCCAAGTGGGACGCACTGCATGAGATGACGGCGGTGCACAGGGACATTTTACAATGCCTCCGCCAGATGAACAGCAACCAGTCCACACCTCCCTGTGTGCCAACAACATCTGGTGCTGAACAAACTGCAACTGCCACAGGGAGGGAGGATGACTCTGGCGGAGAGTCCCCTGCACCGCAGCAGCCTGTACTTGAGGGGCCCCCCCAAAGAAGAGGGGTCGTCCGAGGAGGGGCAAGTGAGAGGCGGATGGCCAAGCGCAACTCCCAGGAAGCCTGAACCTGTTCTGGATGTTCACCTTTGTGCACAGACTGTTCACCCTGTTGACGGCAACACAACTCCCACACATTGCATGGGGAGTACAAGTTGGACCAATGTCTCAGACAACTGTGGCCCCGATACCGGGGATTTTGTCTACCAGGACTTTCAATTCACCTAGGAACTTCTGATTGCAAGATATATGTACAGCACTACCCATCCTATGCACTATTCACACAAATGTATCACAATAAACACACTAATACACCATACTTGCCTCTGTTGTGATTCCAACGTGGGTGCTGTTATGGGGATGATGAACTGCTAAATTACACTGTGTATGCGAACTGCAACAGCAAGTACAACACAGGCATGTGAGTAAAGGCAACGTGACACATATTAGGGAGACACACCACCAGGGCTACACAACACATACACACCTAGGCCATCTGACTCATTGCCTACACTGATGTTGCCAGGGAAGACGGTGCAATGCACAGACACCACACCTATTCCCAGTTGTAGTCAAGTAGCCCACAGGTGCAGTGAGCAAATGGCAGTCAAATGTGTGACCACAGACAACGCACATCACAAAGTGAAGCACAGGTTTATTACACAGTTGCAACATGTCGTAACCACTACAGATGCAAGGTAATCCCACCTGGCAGCGGGCACACAGTCAACAACTGTAGAAGGAAGGAAGTCCATGGGTGTGGCGCACATCACCTGTAGGGACACAACAGCTACCACCCTGGAAGTACAATCACGTCGTCGGTGGACACAGTTGACCAAACGAATCTGAAAGTACCCTGTGAAGGACAGAAATGACACACAGTCAAAAGCAATGGAGAACAGGACAGAACAGCAAAACTCATGCACAATACATGTTACAAGATACCCACCCAGAACCAAGTTAGCATGTCAACACTGTTGGGGAGTACAGACCACCTGTAAGCACACATCGCTACACACATCCAGTCAAGTAGCCCATGGACACACTCCAACAGCACCAGAGCACCACCTACACATATCATGCCAACTCACATCATTGACATGACACCTCAGGATACTCACATTCAGCTAAAGAAGTTGGTGATTAGCTGTGTGCGGACATCACCCTCATCATCATCATCATCATCACTGGCATCGTGGTCCAGGCCAGGATCCTCCACAGGTGGCGGATGTTGGTCATTGTCATCCTGGATGAGAGGCAACTCCTTCCGCACTGCCAGGTTGTGGAGCATGCAGCAAACGATGATAATCTTGCACACTTTCGCAGGGGCATATGGGAGGGACCCTCCGGTCTTGTCCAGGCAGCGGAAGCGGCTCTTCAGGAGACCAAATGTCCGCTCAATCACTCTCCTGGTCCGACCATGTGCCTCATTGTAGCGCATCTGGGCTGGTGTCACAGGGTTCCTGAGGGGTGTCAGCAACCACGGCATGTTGGGGTATCCCGAGTCACCTACGGACAGACAAGTGCACATTAGCTGACTTGGAAAAGTGGGCGGAATACTACAGATCAGATCACACACAATGGCACAAAGTCAGTACACACCGACAAGCCAGGCACGCTGGTTCTGCATCTGTGCCATCATCCTGGGGATGCGACTACTCCTCATCACAAAGGCATCGTGTGCTGAACCAGGGAAACGGGCACACACGTGTGTGATGGTCATATCTGCAAGACACACCACCAGTGCATTGACCGAGTGGTAGTGCTTGCGGTTCCTGTAGGCCTGCTCCTGGGCCTGTGGTGGTACCAAAGCCACATGTGTCCCATCAATGGAGCCAATGACATGCGGCATCCTCCCCAGGGCATAGAAGTCACTCTTCACGTCAGTGAGTCGTTGCAGTCTAGGGAAATAGATGTACCGGTTCAGGAATAGCAACATTGCCGCCAAAACATCGCGGAGCACACGGCTCAACATGGTCTGTGACATCCCACCAGCAGTCGCCACAGTATGTTGGAAGGTACCGGTGGCAAAGAAGTGTAGGGCTGCCATCACCTTCACCTTGGGGGTCAGCGCTGTAGGATACGGCCGGCCAGGCTGCAAATGTGGGGCCAACTGCACTGCCAAATCCTCAATCAGCTGCCTGGTGAAGCGGTACCGTCGGATGCTGTCCCGTTCCACCATCGTTGCCAGGTCTGGGAATGGTCGATGGACAGCAGGAGCCCTGCAGTGCAGAGGAGAAGAAAGCAAGATTGTCAGTCACCCCACATATGCGGCATTGAACACACTCAATATCCCAACATACATCATTATGAGGCACAACTACATGAAGTGTGCAGTTCCGTAAGGACATGTATGGTACATACATGGCCAACATCTGTCATCACGGTTCAACAAGTGGCATCAATAAGTCCCAGGTTGGCCCATTGGATATCATGAGGCCGTGTCACAGTTCCCATCTCCTGCTGCCGTGTCACAATCACCCCCCACAGTGACATGTGAGGACAGATGTGCCCCAGGCATCACAGCTCAACGACAGGTACATTCCCAGGGACCCTGTATTGCCACATGGACACTGGCATTACATGGAGTATCATGTATACACCACAGCAAAACAACTATGACCCCCACAGGTAGTGGTCCCACTTGCCACTGCAGGACAGACATGGACGTCTGTGACACACACACGCACAACATCAAAGTCCATGCACACACAACGTGGATGTGGAGACTGTCTCCCATTGTGCACATGAAATCAGAGACATTGTAAACACTACATGCACACAGACTGTGGAGGACCATCACTATTGTGCCACTGGGACACCCTGGCTCAAACATACCGTCCCACATGGGACTCACGGGGTATGTGACATGACATACACATACACCACCGTGAAATGTGACCATGGCACATGCACAGATATGAACAGTTGCACATCACAGTGGTCATGTACACGTAACACCCAGGATCCTGTCCCCATGAACACGTGCACAGCCTGGGGGTGGCTGCCCCCAGGTGACACCCACAGGACAACATGTACACCAACATACACACAATAGGAAATGCAGCCTTACATGCCTTATTATACAGTTTGGACAGGCTGTCGTGTTGTAGGTGTGCCCCTCACTCCCTGGGAGCTATCTGTGGCTGGCATATGTCCATCTGAGACAGGCATGGTGACATATGCCAGTCACTTGTACAGGGATGCGTTGAACAGCAATGGACCGATCGGTGCCCCCGGCCGGCCCATTGCATTCAATGTGTGCAGGTACGCGTTGTACCCCTGTACGCGTTGTACCGCAATGGACCGATCGGTGCCCTCGGCCGGCCCATTGCATTCAATGTGTGCGGGTACGCGTTGTACCCCTGTACGCGTTGTACCAGCAATGGACCGATCGGTGCCCCCGGCCGGCCCATTGCATTCAATGTGTGCAGGTACGCGTTGTACCCCTGTACGCGTTGTACCGCAATGGACCGATCGGTGCCCCCGGCCGGCCCATTGCATTCAATGTGTGCAGGTACGCGTTGTACCCCTGTACGCGTTGTACCGCAATGGACCGATCGGTGCCCCGGCCGGCCCATTGCATTCAATGTGTGCAGGTACGCGTTGTACCCCTGTACGCGTTGTACCGCAATGGACCGATCGGTGCCCCCGGCCGGCCCATTGCATTCAATGTGTGCGGGTACGCGTTGTACCCCTGTACGCGTTGATCAGCAATGGACCGATCGGTGCGCACCCATTGACAATGGCCTAGCCTGGCAACGGACGCGTTTTCGAAATTCGAACGAGTCGGTTGCTGGAAATTCAGTTGGTCACCCACAACAATGTTGCAAAATCATGTATGTCATGAAGTTGAAGATTTGAAGGATGCTGTGGGCGTGAATTGGTGCTGCTATTCCATGGATTGGCCAGATTCAGAAGATGCAAACGACTTGGACCTATCACTTTGGACACAAGGGACAGTATCTGCCTCTCCAGCACATATATATTGCTGGCTGTTCCCCTGAGAGCTCACTTGCCTGCACTACATGCTCCAGGACGACATCTGCCACTGCACTGCTGCTGTCTCTGCCCCTCTGGACCCTGCAATGGCACGTACTGTGGAGAGAGCCCCAGCCTTCAGCCTTGAGGAGAACCAGGCCCTGCTGGACAGCCTACTTCCACAGTACAGCAAGCTGTATGGGACACCAGGGGAGCAGGTGAGTGTTCTGTGCACTGCCTTTCTGAATGTGCATTTTGTCTGACTAGCAAGGCTGAAAGTCTGCACGCCACTGGCTAGCAGGCTCACTGAGTAGTTGTCACCCCCCATAGTGTGTAGTGACATGCACTGGACAGGTATGGTGCAGTGACAGTGCATTTGAACAAGGTTTTACTTCCCATGCAATGATACCATGTAGTGACTTCTGGCAAACTGTCCATGGGCAGCGTTGCACTGCCTGTGTACATCATGTGCCCCTGTGATTGAGACATGTATATACAACTGTGTCATGCACGGATATGTTGCATGTGTAGTAATGGCCTTTTCACTTTGTCATCCTGACAGGTTAATGCCCATCGGAAGCAGGAGATCTGGAAGGACATCGTCCGGGCTGTCCGGTCCGTGGGGGTCTACAAGCGCCGGATCCGCAACTGCCAGAAGAGGTGGCAGGACCTTCGGGGCTGGACCCGGAGGATTGCACGGGTCCAGCTGAAGCTGTCGCCTCCTCGCAGGAGGGGCGGAACACGGACCCTGACCCCCACATGCTCCAGATCCTGGCGGTGGTGTTTCCAGACCTGGATGGGCAGCTGAAGGCCAGACAGCAGCAAGGAGGGGGTGAGTCAAAGACTGCACTGTGAACTCTGTATTACATGCTATGTGCCCTCCTCTGGCCTGGTTAAACTGCCACAGTACAGCAGTCATGTTGTCCAGGAGCCATGTCCCTCTATTGTGCACTGCCCACTCCTCATCTGATACCCAGGTGTGGCCCTTACATTCAGGGAATTGTGTCACTTGGGACTGTGTCCTTGCAGTTTGCTTCACTAAAGGTGGGGGACAGCATCTGTTTCCCTAACTCTGTTGTGGGCATCATGGGTGGGTCCATTGTTCACACAACGCCTGTGTTCGGACATGTAATCTGCGTGTTGCTTTGATATGCGGTCCACTTGCTGAGCTGAGCCACCACATGTGCCTGGGGTATGTGGCACACACCCATGCAGCGGGTGGGAACAATGTTTGGGCCCCAGGAGTGTGCAGATTACGTGTGTCACACATACATAGCCAGCTATCCACTGTCCAGGGCTCATCCCTCATTCATGTGGGGCAGGACAGTCATGCCTACTCCAGGCCATGCAATGCACTCTGTACTCCCACTCCCGTGTATCAGCTGACACATTGTGCGCAGTGATTTGACCCCTCAGGTGTCTGCCTCTGTGTCAGTGTGCTGTGGATTTGTTGCCAGGACTGCTGGGGTGTTTCTCGGTAGGGGCTCAGCATGCCACTGGAGATGTGACCATAGGAGACGATACTTGTGTGTCACATAGGTGTTTGATCAGCTGCCCGTGCAGACTGGGGTATGCGAATGTGAAGTTCAGGCAGCTGTTCCCCATTCACAGCAGATTGTGAGGGGCTCAGGTTCAGAGGGTAGTGTCACAGGTCTCCCATATGTCCAATCGGTATGACCTGGACAGATGAGGGTTAAGATGATGTGTTGTGTGGGGGATGTACATGTGCACTTGTGCAGCTCCAGGACTTGCATTCCCCATGACCTACTATTGTGACACAGTGCAGAGTGTTGTTGTCTGGCTGCCAAGTCATACATCACTGAGACAGTGATGTATGACTTAGCAGTCATGCCTCCGCCATGGCATGTGTCTACTTATTGGTGATCCTGCAGGGGAGTGACATGTGCTACATGCACACCATTGTGGCGATGGCTATCAGGACATGGGTGCATCATGGTGTCTGTCGCTGGTATGCATCACATGCATTTCCTATTTGACTCTGGGCGTCCCTTTCATCCGGAAACCTGTACTGACTCAGTGGCAAGAGTTGTGATGTGTGCATGTCCACATGCTACACCGTGTCCTCTGCACTGTCCAACTACTGTGTAGTTGGTGCATGTGTCCACACTGGGGTGTTGCTATCCAACAGACACCAGACAGATGGGTGCAAGGCCATGTGGGATGTGAGTGCCATGGTTGGCATCAGACTGACAATTGGCTTCTCCTGTTCAGTTAGGGCACTTTTAGCAGTGTACAACTAATGATGCCAGGGCTTGCTCTGTAATGTGCTGTGCTCACAGTGGTGTGTGCGTTTGGTGCAGGTGACTGATGTCTGTCTGTTTCCCCATTGTTTGCAGATACATCCACGGCCACGGAAGGGGACAGCTCCACGGACCAGGAGGAGCCGGAGAGCCAGACTGGGTCAGCAGCCGAGGAGTGGTCGGAGGGACCCAGTGGCACGGAGGGCGAGGGGAGCCACACCGAGGAGTCCTCAGCACCATCCACCTCAGCTGAGGACCAGAGCAACTCGGAGGATGACTCCCTTATGGAGGCGGGTGTCAGCAGCCACCACACCCCAGCTAGTGTTGCTGTCCCCGCCACCACCAGCACCACCACCGCCCTCCCATCGGCTCCCATTCCCCAGGTCCGTGGAGGCTCCCATGTTCGGGAGCGTGTCTCCTTTGGGCCAGGCACCGCACCCCCTGCCCCTGTGTCCCCTGCTGCCCTGAGTGAGGAGTCTGTGTACCTCCTTCGCCAGCTCCATGTAGGGCAGACAGCCATGCTGAGTGTCCTCCATGCGCACACCGCTCTGTTGACTCAGCTGGTGTCGTTCATGGAGGGCATCTCATCGGGCATGTCTGACCTACAGAGGGGCAATAGGTCCATGGACTCCTCCCTGACGGCAGCAGTGTCCCTCCTCAGACAGTCCCTCACCCCTCCTGCCTCTGCTCCATCCACACTCCCCAGCACCTTACCCGTCCCAAGCACACACACACCGGCACAGGCACACACCAGCACACACACATCCAGCACACAGACACACACGCCACAAACAAAACGCACACGCACGCACAGTCAGGGGACTGAAACCAGACTCACAGGGGATGGGGCCCTGGAACACACACACGCATCCACGAGCACTGCGCAGTCCTCAGTTGCCTCTCCCTCCAAAACACCCTCCCTTGCCTCACCTGCAACCCCAAAGACCCAGCGGCTCTTCCTCAGTGACCTCGGCCTCTTCCCCTCCGATCCAGCTGATACAGCATTCAGGGGGAAGAGGAAGCCCACCCACACGGAGCAGAGTGCCCCTCGCCCCCGGACACCCTCCCCCAGGCGCAGACAGACTGAGGCCCCCACCCGCAAGTCCCCCGGAGTCGTAAGAGCAAGACCCCGCCGCCGCCCTGCAGCTCAGGCACCAGGTCTCCTTCCTCCATCCCTCAGGCCCCCACTCCACAGGTGCCCCCACCACACCCTGCCCCAGGTTCCCCCACCCACAGATATACCATCCCCAAGAGGATCCGGCCTTCTCCCCCTGCCACTTGCTCTCCCGGCACCACACCCCCCGCTGCGCTTGTCTGTGCCACTGATGTGGTGAGGGTGTCCTCCCCCTCTGTCCAGCCCACCTTGCCTGTTCCCCATTCTCCTCCCCTGGTGGTAGGCACTGCAGTGGAGTCCACTACCACCCTGTCTGACTTGGGCACTGCAGTGGCGGACCTGTCCACTCCATCTGCAGGGTCCACTGCAGTCGTGCCGGCACCCACAACATCTGAGTCATGCCCCCCAGTTGTGCCGGCACACACCATGTCAGACACCTCCACTGCAGTTGTCAGTGGCTCTCCAGCACCCACCACCCCTTCCCTGCTTCCTCCTGGTGAGCCCTGATCCTGTCCCTGCGGTGCCTGGCCTGCCCCCCGGTTGCCCCTCCTAGTGGATTGTCCCTGGTTTTGTGCAGGCATGCGTAGGGTGACATCTGCCACTGTCACCCTGTTTGGACTTTGACAATGGACTGGCCATTGGCCTTTGTGTTTTTCTGGACTTTGTTTACATTACACACATATGCTGAATAAAGCAACTTTCTGTTCTCTAGTGCTTATGCTTCTGATGTACATGTTGTTGATGATGCTAACCATGCCCTTGCTGCAGTGATGGTGATATTTGGTCTCATGATAATGAAGTGTTACTGTGCAGGAACCCATGTGGTCCAGGGGGAATGTGTCCTATCCTGTGGTGTATCCATGTCATCCATAGCAGCATCTGAGGGTGTCATGTGTTCAGTATTTGGCAATGGGATTTCCTACTTAGATTAGCTATTTCACATCTGTGGCTTCCACCCCTGCACATCTGTTGTGCCTGCCATTGTTCAATTCGTCTACTTCCCTGACCGTGTGGCCATCTCCACTGGACATGCAGGTTTGGGCATCAATGGGGAAGGACTCATCTGTGTTGTCGGTGCAACATTGCTATACAAGTGTGTTGGATCTGTGCTGATGATTTCGTTGGCACTTCCATGACCAGGCTGATGTGACGGGAGCCCTCATTTGGTGCTAATTGTTGATTGTGTGACCAAGTGCTCAGCTGACATGATGGGGCCCTACTGAGGCAACATATGGCACAGCTTTCCTCACACAGGAGTGGAGTCCCCTCATGGCAGTGTGTACTCCTGTGACATTGCCTGCGCCCAAGGTGTGTGTTGTATGTGCATGTCTGTGTGTTCACTTCCGTTTAGCTGTGCATGCTGTGATCCCTAGTGTTGTACCTGTTTGTGATGCTTGCTGAGTTGACCTATGTTCCCCCAAAGTCTTCTCCCTGGGTTCTCTGTGATGTGGGTGCATGGCACATTACTGGTCATCAGGGTGTCACCCATAGGTGTGTTTGCTGTCAGGGCTGAGTTTGTGTGCAGACGCAGATGGGTCACAGTCAGGTTTCCCCTTGGCACTTGTTGTTTGCCCCTGTCATGTGATTTCCAGTTTGTGTTATCTTTCAGTGATTGTGACACGTTGTGTGTGTGACTGCTGGCACTCCTCAGGGTCCGGGCTGCAATGTTGGTTGTTGTCTATGTGTGTTCTTTGTGGGTGACCTTGGCTTCTTCATTGGTGTGTGACTGTGGCTGGGATCCCATTGGTTGGTGTGGTATTGCCGTCATGTCCATGTACAGCGTAGTGTGCAGTGTGTCAGACATTCAGGAGTCTTGTTGAGTGGCCATGTGTGATGTGTTTCTGCACCTTGGTTCCCACCCACCACCCTGGAATAGTCATGGGTGCATGTGCAATGTCACCAGTGCATGTGTGCTTCACTGCTGCACATTGTTGGAGGTCGAGGGGTGTGGTGTTGAGTGTGTGCAGATGAGAGTTGTTGCCCGGCTAGGCCCCTGCCTCCATGTTGGCCTTGGCTTACTGGCCATGCTGATTGATTTGTGCTTGTGTAGGTGTGATGGTAGTTTGTTGCTCAGGACACATGACTGTGGTTCACAGTGTGAACGACATTTAGCTTTGTCATCACAGTGGGATTGTAATGCAGCCCAGGGTCACCACATTGTGGGGGCCCTGGGGGGTAGTGCTGTGGTGTGTCTGTGTCTTGCTGTGTCAGTTGCTGTTCCTACGTGCCTGTGTGACATGTGTGATTTGTGCTCCCTCTCATCTGACAATGCCTGCTTGCCCACATAGGGGATTTGGATCCATGAGTTACCTTTGTGTGGCACTGTATGCACATCTGTATGATTGGTATTCAGGTCTCCTCATGTGTTGTGTGGTTGCCTGGGGACACTGGCACCCCCCTCACCTGTTGTGTATGATGTGCAGTGTGGGTCTGCCTGTTTGTGTTTGTGCATCTGCACCACTGCATTGGCATATCTTGGGTGTGCCATTGGCTGTATGTAGTTTGGTGGCTTTCCCCTGCTGTCCCTGGGACTCCTAGGTCATCGGTCAGCACAATGATCATGGTTTGTGTGTCCCATTGCTGCCATGGTATGGTATCTGTTCACCTCACATCTACAGTCTCCACAGGGTATCTGCATTTGTGTGCCCATTGGTGCAAATATGTGGGTCTGCATTCTGATGGTCACTTCTGTCATTGTATCATTGATGAATGTTGACAGTGTCAGCCCCCATGGGTGTTGTTTGTCTGCACATGGCCAAAGGTATGTCTTATTTGCACTGCAGTATTTGGCTCCCCCAATTTATGTTGCAATGGGACACATGCACTACTTTGCCACTGATGTGTTTTATGTTCTGTGACCAGGAATCATCCATGCAGTTTGGCAGTTGCAGCTCTTTCTTTGTCAACACTTACCTTTTGGTCACTGTGATGATGGGGGTTTGGACCCCATTGCCACAATGTTCAAAATGTGCTTCAGCTATGGACCCCACACTTACCTTTTGGTCACTGTGGTGATGGGGCGTTAGACCCCATTGCCACAATGTTCAAAATGTGCTTCAGCTATGGACCCCACACTTACATTTTGGTCACTGTGATGATGGGGGTTTGGACCCCATTGCCACACTGTTCAAAATGTGCTTCAGCTATGGACCCCACACTTACATTTTGGTCACTGTGATGATGGGGGTTTGGACCCCATTGCCACACTGTTCAAAATGTGCTTCAACTATGGACCCCACACTTACCTTTTGGTCACTGTGGTGATGGGGCGTTAGACCCCATTGCCACAATGTTCAAAATGTGCTTCAGCTATGGACCCCACACTTACATTTTGGTCACTGTGATGATGGGGGTTTGGACCCCATTGCCACAATGTTCAAAATGTGCTTCAGCTATGGACCCCACACTTACCTTTTGGTCACTGTGGTGATGGGGCGTTAGACCCATTGCCACAATGTTCAAAATGTGCTTCAGCTATGGACCCCACACTTACATTTTGGTCACTGTGATGATGGGGTTTGGACCCCATTGCCACAATGTTCAAAATGTGCTTCAACTATGGACCCCACACTTATATTTTGGTCACTGTGATGATGGGGGTTTGGACCCCATTGCCACACTGTTCAAAATGTGCTTCAGCTATGGACCCCACACTTACCTTTTGGTCACTGTGATGATGGGGGTTTGGACCCCATTGCCACAATGGTCATGGCCTGCTTGCATTGTGGGGGCCACACACATATATGTGTGGCACATGTGCTAGGGGGTCACATTGTATGTTCAAAGTCATGTTCAGTGTTGTAGGCATTTGACACAGTCTACACACGCTTGTCATGGTGTTGGGGGGATGTCTTTTTCTTGCATTCCCTAGGTTGTGGTGTGCTGGTTGTGTCATGCATTGTCCATCCTATGAGTGGGGGTGGTGTTGGTGGTAGGCATCTAGCACCCCCCATGGCTAAGGGTGGTAGTAGTGGTAGGCATCTGGCACCCCCATGGCTAAGGGTGGTAGTGGTGGTGGGCATCTGGCACCCCCCTGGCTAAGGGTGGTAGTGGTGGTTGGCATCCAGCCCCCCTGGCTTAGGGTGGTAGTAGTGGTAGGCATCCAGCCCCCCTGGCTTAGGGTGGTAGTAGTGGTAGGCATCTGGCACCCCCCTGGCTAAGGGTGGTAGTAGTGGTAGGCATCCAGCCCCCCCTGGCTAAGGGTGGTAGTAGTGGTAGGCATCTGGCACCCCCATGGCTAAGGGTGGTAGTGGTGGTGGGCATCTGGCACCCCCCTGGCTAAGGGTGGTAGTAGTGGTAGGCATCCAGCCCCCTGGGTAAGGGTGGTAGTGGTGGTGGGCATCTGGCACCCCCTGGCTAGGGGTGGTAGTAGTGGTAGGCATCCAGCCCCCCTGGGTGAGGGTGGTAGTTGTGGTAGGCATCCAGCCCCCCTGGGTGAGGGTGGTAGTAGTGGTAGGCATCCAGCCCCCCTGGCTAAGGGTGGTAGTAGTGGTAGGCATCTGGCACCCCCTGGCTAAGGGTGGTAGTAGTGGTAGGCATCCAGCCCCCTGGCTAAGGGTGGTAGTGGTGGTAGGCATCTGGCACCCCCTGGCTAAGGGTGGTAGTGGTGGTGGGCATCTGGCACCCCCTGGCTAAGGGTGGTAGTAGTGGTAGGCATCCAGCCCCCCTGGGTGAGGGTGGTAGTAGTGGTAGGCATCCAGCCCCCCTGGCTAAGGGTGGTAGTAGTGGTAGGCATCCAGCCCCCCTGGCTAAGGGTGGTAGTAGTGGTAGGCATCTGGCACCCCCATGGCTAAGGGTGGTAGTGGTGGTGGGCATCTAGCACCCCTGGCTAAGGGTGGTAGTAGTGGTAGGCATCCAGCCCCCCTGGGTGAGGGTGGTAGTGGTGGTGGGCATCTGGCACCCCCCTGGCTAAGGGTGGTAGTAGTGGTAGGCATCCAGCCCCCCCTGGGTGAGGGTGGTAGTTGTGGTAGGCATCCAGCCCCCCCTGGGTGAGGGTGGTAGTAGTGGTAGGCATCCAGCCCCCCTGGCTAAGGGTGGTAGTAGTGGTAGGCATCTGGCACCCCCTGGCTAAGGGTGGTAGTAGTGGTAGGCATCCAGCCCCCTGGCTAAGGGTGGTAGTAGTGGTAGGCATCTGGCACCCCCATGGCTAAGGGTGGTAGTGGTGGTGGGCATCTGGCACCCCCTGGCTAAGGGTGGTAGTAGTGGTAGGCATCCAGCCCCCCCCTGGGTGAGGGTGGTAGTAGTGGTGGGCATCCAGCCCCCCCTGGCTAAGGGTGGTAGTAGTGGTAGGCATCCAGCCCCCCTGGCTTAGGGTGGTAGTAGTGGTAGGCATCTGGCACCCCCATGGCTAAGGGTGGTAGTAGTGGTAGGCATCTGGCACCCCCCTGGCTAAGGGTGGTAGTTGTGGTAGGCATCCAGCCCCCCCTGGGTGAGGGTGGTAGTAGTGGTAGGCATCCAGCCCCCCCTGGCTAAGGGTGGTAGTAGTGGTAGGCATCTGGCACCCCCTGGCTAAGGGTGGTAGTAGTGGTAGGCATCCAGCCCCCTGGGTAAGGGTGGTAGTGGTGGTGGGCATCTGGCACCCCCTGGCTAAGGGTGGTAGTAGTGGTAGGCATCCAGCCCCCCTGGGTGAGGGTGGTAGTTGTGGTAGGCATCCAGCCCCCCCTGGGTGAGGGTGGTAGTAGTGGTAGGCATCCAGCTCCCCCTGGCTAAGGGTGGTAGTAGTGGTAGGCATCTGGCACCCCATGGCTAAGGGTGGTAGTGGTGGTGGGCATCTGGCACCCCCTGGCTAAGGGTGGTAGTGGTGGTTGGCATCCAGCCCCCTGGCTTAGGGTGGTAGTAGTGGCAGGCATCCAGCCCCCTGGCTTAGGGTGGTAGTAGTGGTAGGCATCTGGCACCCCCTGGCTAAGGGTGGTAGTAGTGGTAGGCATCTGGCACCCCCCTGGCTAAGGGTGGTAGTAGTGGTAGGCATCCAGCCCCCCCTGGCTAAGGGTGGTAGTAGTGGTAGGCATCTGGCACCCCCATGGCTAAGGGTGGTAGTGGTGGTGGGCATCTGGCACCCCCCTGGCTAAGGGTGGTAGTGGTGGTTGGCATCCAGCCCCCCTGGCTTAGGGTGGTAGTAGTGGTAGGCATCCAGCCCCCCTGGCTTAGGGTGGTAGTAGTGGTAGGCATCTGGCACCCCCCTGGCTAAGGGTGGTAGTAGTGGTAGGCATCTGGCACCCCCCTGGCTAAGGGTGGTAGTAGTGGTAGGCATCCAGCCCCCCTGGGTAAGGGTGGTAGTGGTGGTGGGCATCTGGCACCCCCCTGGCTAAGGGTGGTAGTAGTGGTAGGCATCCAGCCCCCCCTGGGTGAGGGTGGTAGTGGTGGTGGGCATCTGGCACCCCCCTGGCTAAGGGTGGTAGTAGTGGTTGGCATCCGGCCCCCCCTGGGTAGGGGTGGTGGTGCGCATTCAGGCCCCTGTGTGCATATGTGGCATTGGTGATGGGCATCCCGCCCCTATGGTGCTGCTGTTGCTGGTGTGAGTAAATTCTGCATCCCTCTGTGTGTGTGTGATGTGTCGTGTACGTGTTGTATGTGTTTTGTGGTTGGTGTCTGACTTACCTTCTGCGCCGTACGCGTCCGTGCCTGTTCTGGTAGTAAATGTAGAATATTGGTATGATCGGGACGAAGGGATTCATGGTTGGTTCGTGTCGTTCGTCCTTCTCGTTGCTTCGCGTCGTCCTCGTCGCTTCGCGTCGTCCTCGTCGCTGGCGTGTTCGCCTCGTAGCCGTGGATCGTGTTGTGGCGCGAATCGGAGCTTATGTGCGCCTCTCCCGGATGCTTTGACGTGCCGTGCGTAGCGACGGGTTCGGCGCGTACGGAAAGCGCATCGTACTTGTTCGGCCGGACGGAGCAGCATTTTCCCTTCCGTGCGACTCGATTCAGCGTTTCCGGATTCGCCTCGGTCGGAGAACAGGACCTGGATTGGGTGAGTACGACTCGGCCGGATTCTGTGCTGTTGTGCGCATCGTACTTACTCGTTCGGTCTGCTGTACGGATCGGTCGGGAAACAGGCATTCGCATGGCTTTTTTCCCGACCGAATGGTATTGGGTGCGCCTCCGACCGAGATCGGAATCGGCCCCAAGTCTCAACAACATCATAATCATAAGCACCAGAATTTATTGACGGAAAATTCTACTAGCCAATGCCTCATTTAACACATTGAGCAGTCGGGTAATTCAATATGCCCAGTAAAATTCCACTTGCAGTCTATCCTCACCAGGGACCTTGCCATAATGTCCTTAAGTTTTCAATAGCCTTGATCAATTCTTCCATATCTAATGCAGCTTTCATCATGTCCCTCTGATCTAGTGTAAGCTGAGGCCATATAATGTTCCTAAGCCATGCCTGTATGTGTTCCAGGCCAGGGCTCTGTGGCTGACTATAAAGAGTCTGCAACTCCATAAATGCCTTGTTAGGTGTTTATTATGTTCACAGATTCCTCTTTGATTGACAGAAAACAGATCCTCTCTTATGTATGTTAAGCCAAACAAGGACCTCTCAAATAGACAGACCCTTAATTTAGTCTCTGCTTAGAAGGACGAAGTTAGGGCGGGGAGTGTTGTGCCATGCCTATATTACTCTTGTGACATGCCACTAATGAATATTCCCAACAGTAGATAAACATAAGTAGCAACCAGTGTTCAAATTCCTGTCCTTTGGCAATACTCATTTCAAAACAGCATATACCTAATTGGCACATATAATGTACTTATAATTCCCTAGTTTATGGTTCTATGTGTAGACAGGGCCAGTAAATTAAATGCAACTAGTGGGCCTGCACCACTCATTGTGCTGCCCACTAAAGTAGCACTGTAAAACATGTCTCCAGGTCTGCCATTGCAGCTTGAGTGTGCAGTTTTAAAACTGCCATTTCAACGTGGCAAAACAAACATTTTTACAGTCCTAAATCTTCCTTTTTTAAGAGTCATCCCTCAGGTAAACCCTAACTACTGATAGGGCAGTGTGCATGGTATTTAAAAAATAGGACATGTATAAGTTATGTTTTACATGTACTGGCAGTGAAAAACCTGCAAAGTCGCTTTTCACTGTGGAAACGTCAGCTTTCACAAAGATTAGCACTGGTTTACACTATTACCTTTAGCAAGTGCTAAATTCAGCTTGGGAGTAGCTAGAAAAATTCAGGGATTCATTTTAATAGTAATTTAAAATCCAACTTAATGGTCAGAAATTTTATTTTAGAAATTACACTTAGAAAGCTGTACTTTTTCTGTCTAAAACCAAAAGACTTTGCGGCCAGTGTCCAGCTGTCACCTGACCCTTGAAGGTTCCCCTGTGGTGATCCTAGACAGTTGACAAAGGGACCTCGGAGTGGGGAGTGGGACTCCTCCCTTGACAAGATAGCCTGGGGGCCTTGTTCAGCCCCTTCCTGAGCTTCAAAGGATGCATACCTTGTCACTGGCAGGTGAAGCTCACACCTAGGCCTGTCTCTCTAGTCAGGCTGGCACCAACCCAGTGTGTATATAAGAACTGACCAGAACTGGTTTAGTGGGTGGACAAAGACTTGCCTTCCACCCTCTGACTGGCACTAGGCTTAAAATTGGACCCCACAGACTCATCCTCAGAAAACTTCTGGACCTGTGAAGAATCAGAAGAAGGTCTGCCCTGCTGTCTGAAAAACCTGAAGGAAGATTGGACCTGCTTGCCTTAAGCCCAGGACTCCAAAAGTGATTCCAAGAGTCAGTTGGCTTACCACCTGTTTGAGTTACAGGGACCCAACAATCCTCCAGAGGCCTCTCTCCCTGTAACTGCCCAGCTCATCAGTTCCAACTGGACCTGCCCCAGACCCTGCGAGAGACATCATTTACCACGTAACTTTTACAACGCGATGATTTTACATCGCAGTCATTACAACGCAAGTCGTTACAACGACTTGCGCTGGATGGCAACGTCTAACCTAAGGAATAGTATGATTTACTATTCCAGCACCTTCCCTACTGTGCGTAGACTGGAGTTGGAATAGTAAATCATACTACTCCTAAGTCCAGCGCTTCCCTCCAGCGCAAGTCGTTGTAACTTGACACGCGATGTAAAATGCTGCGTTGTCAATGTACGCGTGAGTAACGTCATCCACATTCAAGACCCTGCTGCTGGATGCTCCGGAAGTGAGTCCTAACCCCCCAAGTGGTGCCCCCCAGGCCTTAGTCCCTTGGCTGGTGTTAGAATGTACTCTTCCTGTCCCCCAAACTGCAAGACGTGAGACTTAGAAACCTTTTGCCAACTTTCTGCCTAGAGAACTGAAGGAGACCAGGATCGCCATCAAAGCAACAGCCATCAAATCACCAGTTGGCCTCACCTTGTTGGTATACCCCCCTGAAGGAGATCTGACTTCCAGAAAAGTTTCAAAGTCCGAACCTACAAGACTGACGCATAACTAAAGCCAATCGAGGCCTTCCTGGGCACAGACTCCAGACTTCACCCACTTGGAGCTTTCATCGCCTACCGCACCAGGACCACGCACTTCAGCAACCTGCCTTCGCTGAGCCCCGCTTTGGATCCATTATAATACTTGCCCCAATGAAGGCTCATTTTCTCTCAATGAAAGTTTCTAAGTCAAAATGTAAACTTTCCACGGTGAAGAACCTGGTCCCTGTTTCCTACCTGCTCTCCATTGTAGTCAGCCTTAGCTTTTGAGTTAGACCCGGTCTAGTGTAAAAGTTAACCGCGATTGGCGCTTTATGCCTTTCAGCACTGTTTTAATTCAAACTCAATACAAAATAATTTCTATGATTCTACTTATTGGATTTTTGTTGTTTTGGTGTCATTTCATTTATTACAATTTACTCTGTTTTTCTAAATATATATAAATACTTTTCTTAACACCCTGGTAGCTTTGTGCCAAGATACCCAGAGGGAGTAGCAAAGTTTATATAGTGACTTTGGTTGTTCACTGTGACAAGAAGTTATTATTACTTGAAGTGGGTTCTCACTCCATTCAGTGCTACTCCACTTTCTTACACTGAAGAATAGCATCTCTTTGTCTATAATTCAGAATGCAAAATAACACAGCATGTGGTGGTACTCCCAATGGTGGCGAGTGAACTGGGGCCCTGTACATCCTCTCCAAAGAAAAAAAATTAACACTTTTAGATTTTAGTTGCATTATTTTCCAGTGTTTCATAAACAGCTCCAGATAGCCCCTCTTCGGCAGGCCTATCATCTTTATATTGTTTTGGTGAGATCTGTCTTCTGTGTCCTCTGCTCAAGCTTCAAGGTTCTTGGATTTCATCTGCAGTTTGGCAACTGCTGTCTTCAGAATAGATACCTTCAAATTAGCAACTTCCACAGCACTTTCAACTAGGGTAACTGTCCAGAACTTTGCAGACAACTGTAAAAACCAAATTCAGATCTAACACCAACATGTCTATATGGTTCTCCAAAGAAGCCTTAGTCTTCTGTATTGCCTGCAGTCTTTCTTCTGTGGAATGTGTAGGTGCACTCATTTCCTCTGTCTGGAAAGTGTTTAGGACTTTCAGCTATGCAGGCACTCAGTGCTCTGTCATGGGCCTTATGTATTTATTCACCGTGTTTTTTTTCAGTATCTTGCTGGGACTATCTTTGACCCGTCTTCTGAGTTTGGTGCGAGAGGATGGAGTGTCCCATCCCCACCTTTGTTTAAATATCAGTTCTTTTGATTTTTCAAGTTGAACACTTAACTAAACACCTTCCAAATTTCACAAATAATATGATTCATGTACTTTGACCTCCTCGCTCACCTTCACATCTAGAGGATGAGCTCAGTCCTAAAGACAGCTGCAATGAGCAGGTGCATGTTCTACTTCCACTTTTCTATCTCTGGTTATTGCTGGGCATGGTTACTCATTCACATTTACAGTTCTGTCACTAGAGCAACCTTTAAGCCACAGAGCTGTGTTGTTAGTGTGTAATTAAACATAAAGAGAGTACTGAACGGTTTGAGCTCAAGTTTGCAACTTCAAGACAGTAATGTGTGTTCTACCTTGATGTCTTAGAAAGTGCAGGCCTCGTAGGAGCGCTGGGAGAGGCCGCTCTATCCAATCCTGGCGCTGCTTTTATGATGTGAAAGCAGCGCCAGGATTGGGTAGTGCATTTTCCTGCATCGGGAGCTTCTGTGAGGAGATAAGGCACCCGAGGGAGGAGGACGTTGTGCTGCATGATAAAAGGTAAGTCTATTTTAATTATTATTATTTTTTGGTGCCCGTGCCACCACCCTCACTACAAGCTAGCCGCCACTGGATGCAGTGTCCAAAATAAGGAAAAAGTCAACAGTCTGTGCTTCATGCTTGGTGACCAGATATCTCTGGAAACCAAATCAATTCATCAGTATATGCAAGCTTTCTGTCACTTTTGTTACTTACTGTTTTCAGTATTTTCACTCTGAAAAACTTCATGCTGTCGTCCAGTTCAGTGCATTGCAAAGTCGGACTACTGTAATATGAAATACTGCATGATTGTTTTATTTCTAGACTTCAGTTTCCTTGAAATGAAGTCGTTCCCCTTAGCGTCACCTCGAGTAAATACTAGAGACTTGCGAAGGGGTGCGATGACTTCCAGATAGACAAAGGGTCATGTATGTAAATGCACAGGGACAGCCACTTGGTAATATATATATATGTATGTGTGTGTGCATTATTTTTTTTAAATATATATATATATATGTATATATATATAATTGCTGAAAAAAAAGAGGTTAACGTGACGTTGTAGTTAGGTATGGTAATAAGATCTTAACTTACGTTAAAAAAAACCTTGGATATTCACTAAAAAACCAAAGGTGGTGTTAAAGTTTGTTATTGAAATAAGATAAAAATGAACATTTAAAAAATAAAACACTGAAATTCACCAGTTATGGTTTACTTAGCTAACTATAACTTATGCCCTAGCTATGCACTGCTTGTGACTGCTGATATTCCATTACTCATGGCATGTTAAATTGTGTGTTGGAATCACTAGTTACATCCTGCAATCATTGTGACACAGTCGTATAGGGTTTGTGGGCTTGAAGTAAATCAACATGTTAAACCTGTGTAAAAAATGTATTCACCTCGCTGGGATTACCCTCTTAAAGACTTCAGTTGATCCGCAATTTTAAGTCAAGAGGTTGACAGGTATGCATTTGCCACTGAAAAGATGCTTCTTGCTAGGCCCTAGGGACAACCCTCTGTAGTTTAGTAAAATATATTACACGCATTCCGGAGATGGGCATACAACCCTAGAGCCACATTTACAACACCAGAGTGAGGTAAACCCCCTCTAAGTCAGACAGCCTTGCATTCTACATTATTCTACAATTTGCAATGCCTCAAAATCTTGAGTGAAGTTCTGGAAACAAATATCCACACCATATAAATGTCCTGGCTAGAGAGAATTTGTGTATAGAACTGTATTGTAACTTTTTAATAAATCTATAGTCAAAAGAAACTTTGGCCTTTCTCACAGATTTTTTTGAATGGTCCTTTGCATTATGGCACAACCTACTTTCAAAGATACCTTTGCCAACCCGCTGCGGGTGGATAACCTCCTCAGCGCATGGCTGTTGGGCATTTAAAAATATATATTTTAAAAAAGCTTCCCATGACTGTTGCAATACCTGTTGCTCAAGCTTCACCCCCATGGTACTGCTTTACAGTGCAAGCTTCCTCAGTGAAATTTTCATGGTACCGCAGCGCCCTGGTAGCAGCACGATACCTCACAGGAATCCTGCTCTGTGTCCCGCTGAATTACCATGGAAACCTGCAGCACAAAAAATAATAATTTGCCCATTTCCTCTGGGTTCCCCCACAAAAAAGTGCCAGTGGGGTCAGGGAGTCTCTGCCCTGCCCCCTTTATTGTACACTTTCAAGACACAGGGACCAAATACCCATCTGAAACATTTTTCTGTGGGTTGCAGCCAGCCAATCAGACCAATCGGTACCGCAGGAACGAAAAGGTCGAGAAGACAAAAAGCTCCCTCTGCCAATCAGAGGGCCCTATTATTTTATTTTACAGTACTACCAGACCACCTGTCCAGATATACCTAACCTTTTAACCCCTTCAAGCCAACCCCCAGCACCACTTTAAATGCAAATTTCTCAAAAACTGGTGAACAGGTTTACATCAAATACCAAAAAGCATGCTTTCTGAGTAAAGTTCAGATTTGTTTGCCAAATTTGGTGTGATTCTGTTCAGCTATTTCTTTGTATCGGAGAGCAGATTCTCCAATGGAAATTTAAGTCATGAGACTCCCCCTGTTTCTTGGCCCCCGCTTAATGGATCGGCACAAAACTTCAGATAAATGAGCGGAAGTGGAATAACTTTTTGGGGGAACGTTTCGTGCAGATTGTTCAAATGGCGCCAAAGTAATTAGCAAAGCAAAAAAATGCCCCTCCTATGAACACTCTGACCTAACTACAGATACACAGTCGCGACCGCTACTATGTAAGACACACACACACATATATATATATATATATATATATATATTCACTGAAAAAACCATAGGTTTTAGGGACGTTATAAGTTACAAATTAGCATTTAAAAAACCTTTGAAATTCACTGAAAAAACCATAGGTTTTAGGGACAGTTATAGTTAGTTGGACATTGCACTCATACAAAACCCGTGAAATTCCCCGTTATAGTTAGTTCAGCTAACTATAACTCGCGCCCACAATGCACTGCTGATGACGTCACATATTACATCACTCATGACATGGTCAGTGACATCACTGATGACATCACTGATGACATCTCAAATGACATCACTGATGACATCATCCAGTGACTGTGTGTTTCTGTAAAGTTTAAATATTTTTTATATATATAGGGAAAGGCGTATTGAAGAATGAGTGGGTGTATAAGTGTCTGTATGGATGATTTAGTAGGTGCGTGACTAATTCTATAAGTGAGTGATTAAACGTATCTTACTGAATGCATGGGTTAGTGACTAAACTGGGTGAATGTCTGTATCTGTCTGTTGCTGTGTAAGTGGCTGCATGGGTTTGTGAATAGCTACATGAGTGTCTATAAGAGTTATTGATTTGTTGTCTGAGTATCTGTATGGGTGCCTGAGTGTTTGTGTGGATGGGGTGTGTGCGACTGTGCATAGATGTGTGAGTGGGTGATTCACTGGGTGGATGGTTTCAAGAGTGCATCTGTGATAGACTGTATGGGTGGGTAAGTGTGTGTAAGAGTGTGTTAGTGAGTGAATGTATGTCCCAGTGGTACATGTGTGAGTAACTACATATGTGAAAGGCAGTATATATGTGTGTTGGAGTATATAAATAGCTATAAGCGAGAGTGAGTGATTGTGATAGTGGCTGTATGGATGAGTGTGTGCTTGTATCAGTGATTGTATAAGAGCGTAACAATGTGCTAGTATTTGTATGATTAAGTGAGCTGGTGTGTGTATAACTGTATAGGTGAGTAAATGGCAGTGTGTTTAATTATTTGCATGACTGACTAGGTGTGTGAGTACCTCTATGGATGAGTGGCGGTGTTTGAGTGTCTATATAGGAGTAAGAGTGCATATGATAGTCCTGTATTGAGTGACCATAAGTATGAGTGACTGTACGGGTGAGTGAGTGGATGTGTGTGTGTAGACCTAAGAATCAGTGAGTGGGTATGTAGTTATTGGTGTTGGAGTGTCTATGGTTTTGCGAATGGCAGTCTGTAATTTAGATTGGGTGTATCAAAGGTTATATTAGGGTGTGAAGAGCTGCATCAGATTATCACGTGGATGATGTCATCAGTGATGTCATTTGAGATGTCATCAGTGATGTCATCAGTGATGTCACTGACCATGTCATGAGTGATGTAATATGTGACGTCATCAGCAGTGCATTGCGGGGCGCGAGTTATAGTTAGCTGAACTAACTATAACGGGGGAATTTCACGGGTTTTGTACGAGTGCAATGTCCAACTAACTATAACTGTCCCTAAAACCTATGGTTTTTTCAGTGAATTTCAAAGGTTTTAAATGCTAATTTGTAACTATAACGTCCCTAAAACCTATGGTTTTTTCAGTGAATTTCAAAGGTTTTTTAAATGCTAATTTGTAACTATAACATGTCTGAAACCTACGGTTTTTCAGTGAATTTCAAAGGTTTTGTAAATGACAATTTTTAAATGTATTAATTGTTATATAAATTTTTTTCATACTGATTTCGAAATTTTTAGAAAACATTTTTTTTACATATTTTATTTTTTAAATTACATTGTAATTATATTATACATTACAAAAATACTTTCTCAGAATGAATTACTTTAGTTTAAATACTTTGCACATAGGCAATAGACTTTTAAGTACAGTAGTTACAGTTGTTGCAATGGGCAACACATTTTCAAACACAATGCAACATTCAGCTCAATGTGAATTTCTAGTTAAATGCAATTAGTTACTTTATGGATTACTTTTCTAACCACAGGACTGGATCCTAGATTCAGTCCTGGGACATCTCCTGTAAACAGTTGAGTAAAAGCGTTTTGGTTACAGTCGTGATTTTTAAGGAATATTATTGTACTTTAAAAGTTGACACTTAGAAACTTTTTCTCATAGAATGACCAATGTTATCCTATGGAAGGAAATTCACTTAGGAGGTAAAAACTGTTATCGTTACTTTTTGTTACTCAGTGTTGGATCCTGGATCCAGCACTGGTGCATCTCCTGTAAACAGTTGAAAGAATGCGTTTAAGTCATACAGGCGATTTTTAAGGAATATTTGTAGTTTGTGAAAATCGACACTTTGAAACTTTTCTGCTGAAAACCAGACAAAGGATTCCTATGGAAGAAAATATAAGTTACTGGTAAGTACGGTTAAAATTACTTTTCAGGGTCAGTGCTGGGCTAAAAGATGCAGCACTGGGTTCTCTCCTGATAACAGGTGAGTAAATTGGAATTCGTACTTTGGTTGATTTTAGAGGAATATTATAAAGTTCCAAAACTCCACACTTAGAAGAATTTCCAAGTGAAACCAGTCAATGTTAGCCTATGAAGGAAATTCAAGTTACCGGTAAAGTACGGTTAAAATTAATTTTGAGGATCAGTACTGGGCTGAAAGATGCAGCACTGAGGTCTCTCCTGATAACAGGTGAGTAAATCAGAATTCGGATTTCGGCTGATTTTAGAGGAATATTTTAAAGTTCCAAAAATCAACACTTAGAATCTTTTTCAGCAAAAGCAGGCAATGATATCCTATGGAAGGAAATTCAAGTTACTGGTAAAGTACGGTTAAAATTACTTTTGAGGATCAGTACTGGGCTGAAACATGCAGCACTGAGGTCTCTCCTGATAACAGGTGAGTAAATCGGAATTCGTATTTCGGCTGATTTTAGAGGAATATTTTAAAGTTCCAAAACTCCACACTTAGAAGAATTTCCAATTGAAACCAGTCAATGTTAGCCTATGGAAGGAAATTCAAGTTACTGGTAAGTACGGTTAAAATTACTTTCAGGACCAGTACTGGGCTGAAAGATACAGCACTGAGGTCTCTCCTTATAACAGGTGAGTAAATCGGAATTCGTATTTCGGCTGATTTTAGAGGAATATTTGCACAATGGTGAAGGGAGGGGCGGGGCCTGAGGTGACATCTGTGCAAACGCGCCCCGTGGCGCGTTTTAAGTTGGGGGATTAAGTCCCCTTGAATCCTGAGGGTCCCTAGGGGCCAACTAGCCCACCAGGAACCTCCAATATGCGCCAGGGCTGCGTTGCAGGAGACGTGTAGAGAGGCCACACCCTTTTACACCTCTCTGCAACGCAGCTCTGTGGCGCTTTCTGGATGTACCTGTTGGGCTAGTTGGCCCCAGGACCCTCAGGATTGAAGGATTTAATTCCCCATCTTAAAGCGCGCCACGGGGCCTGTTTGCACACATGTCACCTGAAGCCCCGCCCCTCCCTTCACCACTGTAAACTGCGCGCCTGTGGCGCGTTTTAAGTTGGGGATTAAGTCCCCTTGAATCCTGAGGGTCCCCGGAGTCCAACTAGCCCACCATAAACCTCCAAAAGCGCCACAGAGCTGCGTTGCAGAGAGGTGTAAAGGGGTGTGGCCTCTCTACACGTCTCTGCAAGGCAGCCCCTGGCGCATACTGGAGGTTCCTGGTGGGCTAGTTGGCCCCCAGGGACCCCCAGTATTCAAGGGGAATTTGTTCCCCTCTGCAAACGCGCCAGGGGTGCGTTTGCAGAGTGGTGAAGGAAGGGGCGGGGCCTGCGGGCCCGATCGTTTTTTTTTTGTCCCCTGAAGGGGGCTGTGTAGCCCCCCTTCCTTTTTTCTCTTTTTGGGCCCTGGGGACCCCATCCCCCAGGGCCTTACCCCTTTTTAATTTTCAACAAAAAAAAACGGAAGGGGGCGCGTGGCCCCCTTCCCTGGGCCTGTGTTGGCCCCGGGACCCCATCCCCGGGGCATGGCCTCTATATTTATTATTTTGAGGGGGCAGCGTGGCCCCCTCCTCTGGCCATCTTAAGGCCCGGGGACCCCATCCCCGGGGCCGGCCTTTCCATTTAAAAAAAAAAAATTCTCTTTTTTGGGGAGGGGCCGCGTGGCCCCCTCCCGGGCCTACTCGCCCGGGGACCCCATCCCCGGGGCTGGCCCTCTCCGTTGGGGACTGTGGGGGTCCCCAATCCCCACAGTCCCGCCGGCTCCCCACGTCCCTTGGGAGCCGGCATTGCTGTTCCACATGGGGAGCAGCTGACATGCTGCTCCCCATGTGGAAAAGCAGTCGCTTTGGATATTGGAAGAGAGAGCAGGTTTCCCTGCTCTCTCTTCCAATATCCAAAGCAGTTTGCTATGGCAGGACGGAGGCCGCGAGGCTCCGTCCTGCCATAGCAAACTACAGTGTCCCGAGGGTAGGCACCCTGGGACACTGCAGGAGCCCGGCCCTGGGGGTGGTGGTCCCCAGGGCCATCAAGGGCTCCAGGAGGGGGCCGCGCGGCCCCCTCCCATTCAGTACACAGCCCCGGGGAGGTGGTGGTCCCCGGGGCTCTGAGAGTCCGTAACGGACCCCCATATTAAAATGTTTAGTGCCCGGGGAGGTGGCGGTCCCGGGGCGTGTGGAGGGCTGGAGCCCCCACACTGGTTTTATTTTAATAAAAAAAGCCCGGGAGGTGGTGGTCCCCGGGGCTGCGGGAGAGGCTCAGAGCCCTCCCGCACCATTTTTCAAAAAGCCCCGGGGTGGCGGTCCCGGGGCTTGAGAGGCCCTTGAGGCCCCCACACGTTAAATTATCCCCCCACCAAGCCCCCGGGACTTGGGCCACCCGAGGCCAATTAACATCGGCGCGGGAGACCGCGCTTCGATTTTCGGCAGGATTCGCGCACCCTGGCGCATCCTGCCGATTTTTAAATTTTTTTTTTTTGCCCAGGGGGTCCTTGTGGGACCCCCTGAGCAAACCTAGGAGTCAGGGTGTTTCTACCCTGCCCCTTTGTGCGGTTTGCGCACTTGTTTCTGTCCTCGGTTCTACCGAGGGACAAAATAACTGCCAACATTTCCTGAATCGGAATGTTGACAGCCAGCTGACAACCAATTAACATGCAGCTCGTGATCGGGACGGTGCGCGCAGGGTGCGCTGAGGGTACGCGGACCCTACTCGGCCATAGATATCACTAACTTTTTACTTTTCATTTTCTCAGCAACTACTGAACGGATTTACACCATTTAACAAAGGGTTCTTTCTGAACCAAGAACTACCTCTTTGCCAAATTTGGTGTAATTCCGTTCAACAGTTCAGGCTGTAGCCGTGTCTAAAGTTTCCTATGGAAAAGTGCATGGGAAAACGCGTTTTGGGACCCCCTTTTTCTCGGCCCCGCTTGACGAATCCCCGAGACTTTCAGGGTAGGAGCGGACCGGAGCGGGCCACAAAGTTTGAAAATTTTGCGAAGATACGTCAACCGGCAAGAGAGTTATTTCAAATAGAATGTCGCGGATTTCCTATGGATAATAGGTTGTAACTATAACTATCTACTGGCGACCGCCAGTAGATAATATATATATATATATATATATTGGTAAGATGGCATGTCTCTTAAAATTGTAATACTGTGTATTTATAGTTAGGTCACAGTTTCCACAGGAAGAGTTTTTTGTTTTGCTTGTAACTTTGCAACCGTTTCCACGAATCTGCAGAAAACATTAAAAAAAAAGTTCATCCACCTCGGCTTCTTTGAAAGTTTTACGCTGATCTGTACAGAGGGCACTAAGAAAGAAATGAGGCCCCAAAGGTGCGATTTCCCATGGCAACTTCCATAGGAAATGCTGCTCTCTGATACAGAAAGAACGCCGGAACAGAAGTACATCAAATTTAGCAGAACCATAGAACTTTACTCAGAAAGCATGGTTTTTGTGATATGGTGTAAACCTAATCTGCCATTGTTGAGAAATTAGAGTTTAAGGTGTGGCACATGTTCAGTATTACGGGGTTAATTCTAAAAAAAATGTAGGTATATCTAAATGGCTGGTCTTGTGGGACTCCTGTGGTAGTCCAACAGTAATGAAAATTCCAAAATAGGGCCTTGTTATCAGCTGAAGGAGCTTTTTGTCCTTCAGCCATTTTGGCACCTGGGAAACCTCCTTTACCACACAGTCTTTTCCACGACGCATGCCTTTACCACGCATGCCTTTACAATGTAAATATCTTTATAATCAATGGTAAGTATAGGTAAGGTTAGTATGTATAAATATATATATATATATTTTTTTTTCACCAAAGGTCCAAGAACTTTAGGGAGCGCACACACGGAAAGCTGAACCACCTGGCTTTCTCTTTCTGGCACAATCTTGCATCATTGTTCGCTGGTAACATGTTACAGACCTGACGCGTTTCTAGGCTGTTGCCTTTCATCAGAGGTCGCTCTTGGAATGACTCACAGGCAGTTCTGGTATACTTATTTATAGCATGCCACGCCCTCAGTGGGTTTACTTTTTCCTTGCATGCTGGGTCCCGTAGTTCCCTTTCCAGAACAAATAATACCTTTAGTAGGTCCTGCTTTCGTCATCACTTTCCAAGCATGTTTTCTCCACCCTTAGTGGGCCCCAGAACAAGGTGCAAGTAATTCTCGCCACAGTTCGCCGTGCCGCAAAAATGGGTAAATGGGTCCGGATCCAGTTCCAACCCACGGCTTCCTTTGATTATGAAGGACGGTGCTGCTCCCTGCGACAGGACTGCCGCGTAATATTTTTTTCACCAAAGGTCCAAGAACTTTAGGGAGCGCACACACGGCAAGCTGAACCACCTGGCTTTCTCTTTCTGGCACAATCTTGCATCATTGTTCGCTGGTAACATGTTACAGACCTGGCGCGTTTCTAGGCTGCTGCCTTTCATCAGAGGTCGCTCTTGGAATGACTCACAGGCAGTTCTGGTATACTTATTTATAGCATGCCACGCCCTCAGTGGGTTTACTTTTTCGTTGCATGCTGGGTCCCGTAGTTCCCTTTCCAGAACAAATAATACCTTTAGTAGGTCCTGCTATCGTCATCACTTTCCAAGCATGTTTTCTCCACCCTTAGTGGGCCCCAGAACAAGGTGCAAGTAATTCTCGCCACAGTTCGTTGTGCCGCAAAAATGGGTCCGGATCCAGTTCCAACCCACGGCTTCCTTTGATTATGAAGGACGGTGCTGCTCCCTGCGACAGGACTGCTGCGTAATATTTTTTCACCAAAGGTCCAAGAACTTTAGGGAGCGCACACACGGCAAGCTGAACCACCTGGCTTTCTCTTTCTGGCACAATCTTGCATCATTGTTCGCTGGTAACATGTTACAGACCTGACGCGTTTCTAGGCTGCTGCCTTTCATCAGAGGTCGCTCTTGGAATGACTCACAGGCAGTTCTGGTATACTTATTTATAGCATGCCACGCCCTCAGTGGGTTTACTTTTTCGTTGCATGCTGGGTCCCGTAGTTCCCTTTCCAGAACAAATAATACCTTTAGTAGGTCCTGCTATCGTCATCACTTTCCAAGCATGTTTTCTCCACCCTTAGTGGGCCCCAGAACAAGGTGCAAGTAATTCTCGCCACAGTTCGCCGTGCCGCAAAAATGGGTCCGGATCCAGTTCCAACCCACGGCTTCCTTTGATTATGAAGGACGGTGCTGCTCCCTGCGACAGGACTGCCGCGTAATATTTTTTTCACCAAAGGTCCAAGAACTTTAGGGAGCGCACACACGGCAAGCTGAACCACCTGGCTTTCTCTTTCTGGCACAATCTTGCATCATTGTTCGCTGGTAACATGTTACAGACCTGACGCGTTTCTAGGCTGCTGCCTTTCATCAGAGGTCGCTCTTGGAATGACTCACACGCAGTTCTGGTATACTTATTTATAGCATGCCACGCCCTCAGTGGGTTTACTTTTTCGTTGCATGCTGGGTCCCGTAGTTCCCTTTCCAGAACAAATAATACCTTTAGTAGGTCCTGCTATCGTCATCACTTTCCAAGCATGTTTTCTCCACCCTTAGTGGGCCCCAGAACAAGGTGCAAGTAAATCTCGCCACAGTTCGCCGTGCCGCAAAAATGGGTCCGGATCCAGTTCCAACCCACGGCTTCCTTTGATTATGAAGGACGGTGCTGCTCCCTGCGACAGGACTGCAGCGTAATATTTTTTTCACCAAAGGTCCAAGAACTTTAGGGAGCGCACACACGGCAAGCTGAACCACCTGGCTTTCTCTTTCTGGCACAATCTTGCATCATTGTTCGCTGGTAACATGTTACAGACCTGACGCGTTTCTAGGCTGCTGCCTTTCATCAGAGGTTGCTCTTGGAATGACTCACAGGCAGTTCTGGTATACTTATTTATAGCATGCCACGCTCTCAGTGGGTTTACTTTTTCGTTGCATGCTGGGTCCCGTAGTTCCCTTTCCAGAACAAATAATACCTTTAGTAGGTCCTGCTATCGTCATCACTTTCCAAGCATGTTTTCTCCACCCTTAGTGGGCCCCAGAACAAGGTGCAAGTAATTCTCGCCACAGTTCGCCGTGCCGCAAAAAATGGGTCCGGATCCAGTTCCAACCCACGGCTTCCTTTGATTATGAAGGACGGTGCTGCTCCCTGTGACAGGACTGCCGCGTAATATTTTTCACCAAAGGTCCAAGAACTTTAGGGAGCGCACACACGGCAAGCTGAACCACCTGGCTTTCTCCTTCTGGCACAATCTTGCATCATTGTTCGCTGGTAACATGTTACAGACCTGACGCGTTTCTAGGCTGCTGCCTTTCATCAGAGGTCGCTCTTGGAATGACTCACAGGCAGTTCTGGTATACTTATTTATAGCATGCCACGCCCTCAGTGGGTTTACTTTTTCGTTGCATGCTGGGTCCCGTAGTTCCCTTTCCAGAACAAATAATACCTTTAGTAGGTCCTGCTATCGTCATCACTTTCCAAGCATGTTTTCTCCACCCTTAGTGGGCCCCAGAACAAGGTGCAAGTAATTCTCGCCACAGTTCGCCGTGCCGCAAAAATGGGTCCGGATCCAGTTCCAACCCACGGCTTCCTTTGATTATGAAGGATGGTGCTGCTCCCTGCGACAGGACTGCCACGTAATATTTTTTTCACCAAAGGTCCAAGAACTTTAGGGAGCGCACACACGGCAAGCTGAACCACCTGGCTTTCTCTTTCTGGCACAATCTTGCTTCATTGTTCGCTGGTAACATGTTACAGACCTGACGCGTTTCTAGGCTGCTGCCTTTCATCAGAGGTCGCTCTTGGAATGACTCACAGAAAGTTCTGGTATACTTATTTATAGCATGCCACGCCCTCTTTGCGGCACGGCGAACTGTGGCGAGAATTACTTGCACCTTGTTCTGGGGCCCACTAAGGGTGGAGAAAACATGCTATAAATAAGTATACCAGAACTGCCTGTGAGTCATTCCAAGAGCGACCTCTGATGAAGTTCTTGGACCTTTGGTGAAAAAAATATTACGCGGCAGTCCTGTCGCAGGGAGCAGCACCGTCCTTCATAATCAAAGGAAGCCATGGGTTGGAACTGGATCTGGACCCATTTTTGCAGCACGGCGAACTGTGGCGAGAATTACTTGCACCTTGTTCTGGGGCCCACTAAGGGTGGAGAAAACATGCTTGGAAAGTGATGACGATAGCAGGACCTACTAAAGGTATTATTTGTTCTGGAAAGGGAACTACGGGACCCAGCATGCAACGAAAAGTAAACCCACTGAGGGCGTGGCATGCTATAAATAAGTATACCAGAACTGCCTGTGAGTCATTCCAAGAGCGACCTCTGATGAAAGGCAGCAGCCTAGAAACGCGTCAGGTCTGTAACATGTTACCAGCGAACAATGATGCAAGATTGTGCCAGAAGAGAAAGCCAGGTGGTTCAGCTTGCCGTGTGTGCGCTCCCTAAAGTTCTTGGACCTTTGGTGAAAAAAAAAAATATATATATATATATATATATATTCACTGAAAAAAACCATAGGTTTCAGGGACGTTATAGTTAGCTGGACATTTCACTCTTACAAAACCATAGAAATTCCACCGTTATAGTTAGTTCAGCTAACTATAACTCATGCACCCGCAATGCACTGCTCATGACGTCACATATTACATCATTCATGACATGGTCAGTGACATCACTGATGACATCACTGACCAATCTTCGAATTTCAGCTCCAGTCCGTGTCGTTGAGTCACACTTCACGCATTGTTCTGTTACTCAATAGCTGGACATATCTCGGTATCCACGACACATAGTAGTCGTGTGCCCTCTTTCCTTTCTGAACACAAAGATTTTCTTTGCAAAAACACTTCCTATAGTCACCAAGTAGGGTGGTCAACGTTCATGTGGAATACTAAAATACATTACAGCCTTGAAGAAGTCCCTTTGGGACGAAACGCGTCGGCTATGAATTCTGTGTTGTGCTTTTACGAAAAAATCATGAACAAACGAATAAAGGAATAAAAAAGGAATACATTTCTTACAACCTGACGACTTATTTGATTCATTTGGGAGACGCCGTGCCAAAGTATAATTATTGACTCTTGTATGTTACTGTGAATTTTTAAAACTGCGTACAATAATAGTTGTGTGCTGAGCCAGCCTGTTCACTGATGACATCACTGATGATATCTCAAATGACATCATCCAGTGACTGTGTGTTTCTGTAAAGTTTAAATATGTTTTATATATATTCCAATGTGTATTGAAGAATGAGTGGGTGTATAAGTGTCTGCATGGAGGATTTAGTAGGTGCGTAACTGACTGTATAAGTGAGTGATTAAATATGTCTTACTGAATGCATGGGTTAGTGACTAAACTGTGTGAATGTCTGTATCAGTCTGTCTGTTGTTGTGTAAGCTGCTGCATGGGTTGGTCAGTAGCTCCATGCGTGTCTGTATAGGTTATTGATTGGTTGTCTGAGTATTTTTTTGGGAGATTGAGTGTGTGTGTGGGTGGGTGGGAGGTGTGTGACTGTGCATAGATGTGTGAGTGGTTGATTCACTGGGTGTATGGGTTCAAGAGTGCATGTGGAAACAGCTGTATGTGTGCGTGAGTGTGTGTATGGGTGTGTTGGTGAGTGAATGGATGTCTCAGTGGTACATGTCCAAGTAACTACATATGTAAAAGGCAGTGTATGTGAGAGTTGAAGTATATAAATGACTATACATGAGAGTCAGTGATTGTGAGACTGGCTGTATGGATGAGTGTGTACTTGTATCACTGATTATATAAGAGAGTAATTATGCGTTAGTATCTGTATGAATAAGTGAGGTGGTGTGTGTATAATTGTATTGGTGAGTAAATGGGAGTGTGATTGATTCTTTGCATGACTGACTAGGTGTGTGAGTAACTACATGGATGAGTGGCGGTGTGTGAGTGTCTGTATAGGTGTATGAGTGCATATGATAGTGTTGTCTTGATGAGTGACTGCATGTATGAGTGATTCTATGGGTGAATGAGTGGATGTGTGTGTAGACCTAGGAATCAGTGAGTGCGTATGTAGTAACTGGTATTGGTGTGTCAATGATTTAGAAAATGGTAGTCTGTATTTTACAGTGGGTGTATCAAAGGTTATATTAGAGTGTGAGGAGGTGCATCAGATTTTCACGTGGATGATGTCATCAGTGATGTCATTTGAGATGTCATCAGTGATGTCATCAGTGATGTCACTGACCATGTCATGAATGATGTAATATGTGACGTCATGAGCAGTGCATTGCGGGTGCGTGAGTTATAGTTACCTGAACTAACTATAACGGTGGAATTTCTATGGTTTTGTAAGAGTGAAATGTCCAGCTAACTATAACGTCCCTGAAACCTATGGTTTTTTCAGTGAATTTCTAAGTTTTTTTAAATGCTAATTTCTAACTATAACGTACCTGAAACCTATGGTTTTTTCAGTGAATTTCAATGGTTTTTAAAGGCTAATTTCTAACTATGACATCCCTATTAAGTCCCCTTGAATCCTGAAGGTCCCTGGTGGCCAAGTAGCCCACCAGGTACATCCAGTAAGCGCCATAGAGCTGCTTTTCAGAGAGGTGTTCTGAGGCCACGCCCCTTTTTACACCACACTGCAAACGCGGCTTCTGGCGCACTGCTGCTCAGAGGATGAAGTCCACTTGTGTCTTGAGGTCCTCAGGACACAAGAGGACCTCATCGCCCCACCAGCAGTGCACCAGAAGCCGCGTTTGCAGAGTGGTATAAAAAGGGCGCCCAGAGACCCTCAGGATTGAAGGTGAATTAATCCCCCAACTTAAAATGCGCCACATGGCGCGTTTGCACTGTGGTGCAGCGAGGGGGCGGGGCCTGATGTGACAAGTGTGCAAATGCGCCTGTGGCGTGTTCAAGTTAGGGGATTAAGTCCCCTAGAATCCTGAGGTCCCTGAGGGCCAACTAGCCCACCAGCTACCTCTAATAAGCGCCACAGAGCTGCCTTGCAGACTGGTGTAAATAGGAGGCATGGCCTTGGACCACCACTCTGCAACGCTGCTCCCTGGCGCTTACTGGATGTACCTGGTGGGCTAGTTGGCCCCCAGGGACCCTTAGGATTGAAAGGGACTTAATCCTCCAACTTAAAACGTGCCACAGGGCGCGTTTGCACACTTGTCAAATCAGGCCACGCCCCCTCCCTGCACCACTGTGCAAGCGTGCCCCCTGGTGCGTTGTAAATTGGGGATTAAATCCCCTTGAGTCCTGAGGTCCCTGGGGTCCAACTAGCCCACCAGGTACCTCCAGTAAGCGCCACAGAGCTGCGTTGCAGAGAGGTGTAAAAAGGGGCGTGGCCTCGGACCACCTCTCTGCAAGGCAGCCCTGTGGTGCATACTGGAGGTACCTGGTGGGCTAGTGGCCCCAAGACCCAGTATTTAGGGAATTAATTCCCCACTTAAAACAGCGCCACAGGGCGCGTTTGCAGAGTGTTGCTGGGAGGGCGGGGCCTCCGGCACGATGCTGGTCTTTTTTTATTTTTATTTTTTAGAAGGGGGGCTGTGTGGCCCCCCTTCTTTTTCCGTTTTTTGGGCCCTGGGGACCCCATCTCCCAGGGCCTGAACCTTTAAAAAAAAAAAAATGTAAACGGGAAGGGGCCGCGTGGGCCCCCTCCCGTGGCCAATTTCGGCCCCGGGGACCCCATCCCCTGGGGCATGGCCACATATATTTATTTTTTTAAGGAGGGGGGCTGCGTGGCCCCCCTCCTGAGGCCTCTATTGGCCCCGGGGACCCCATCCCCCGGGGCCGGCCTTTATTTAAAAATAATTTTTTTTTTTGGGGAGGGGGGACGCGTGGCCCCCCTCCCGTCCACTTCTAGCCCCGGGGCCTGGGCACTCCGTTGGGGACCGTGGGGGGAGCCCCAATGCCCCCATGGTCCCGCCGGCTCCCCGCATCCTGCTGGAGCCGGCATTGCTTTTCCACATGGGGAGCTGCTGACATGCAGCTCCCCGTGTGGAAAAGCAATCTGGTTTGGATTTTGGAAGCGAGGCAGAAACCTGCTCTCGCTTCCAAATCCAAACCAGTGTTTGCTATGGCAGGGCGGGAGCCGCACGGCTCCCGTCCTGCATAGGAAACAGCAGTGTCCCGGGGGTGGACACCCCGGGACACTGCAGGAGCCGGTCCCCAGGGCCATCAAGGGCTCCAGGAGGGGGCTGCGTGGCCCCCCTCCCAATGTGATTGAAGCCCCGGGGAGGTGGTGGTCCCCGGGCTCGGGGGTCCGTAACGGACCCTCGATTTTAAATTTAGAGTGCCCCGGGGCATGTGGGGGGGGTTTGAGCCCCCCCACACATCTTTTTTTATTAAAAAAAAAGAGCCCCGGGGAGGTGGTGATCCCCGGGGCTGGTGGGGGCCTTGGAGGCCCCCACACATTAAAAAGGAAGCCCCGGGGGTGGCGTCCCCGGGGCTGCGGGAGGGCTGAGTGCCCTCCTGCACATTATGTAAAGCAAGCCCGGGGGGTGGCGGTCCCTGGGGCTGCAGGGGCTCCCGCGGGCCCCCGCATATATTTTTTGGCAATGCCCCTGGGACCTGGCCCACCCGGGGGCCTCAATTAAATGAAGCGCGGGAGCCCGAGCTTCATTTAAAAAAAAAAATTCGGCGGGATTCGCGAATCCAGCACGAATTTCACCGAAATTTTTTAATAAAATGCTTTTTTTGGCCCTGGGGGTCCTTGTGGGACCCCCTGAGCAGGCCTGGGGGGTCAGGGTGTTTCTACCCTGCCCCCTTTTCTTCATTTTTCACTTTCTTTTTACTGTTTTCTTGTGACTCGGTTCTACCGAGTCACAAGATGGCTGCCAATCAATCAATCAATCAATCACAAGATTTGTAAAGCGCACTACTTACCCGCGAGGGTCTCAAGGCGCTGAGGGAGAGGAGGGGGTGTTGCCGCTTACTGGTCGAATAGCCAGGTCTTGAGTCATCTCCTGAAGGTCAGCAGGTCTTGGGTCTGTCGTGAGGTTGAGGAAGGGTGTTCCAGATCTTGGCGGCGCGGTGAGAGAAGGATCTGCCTCCGGTGGTGGTTCTCCGGATGTGCGGGACGGTGGCCAGGGAGAGGTCGGCGGAGCGGAGCTGACGGTTGGGAACGTAGAAGGAGAGTCGACTGTTGAGGTAGGCTGGGCCGGTTTTGTGGAGTGCCTTGTGTGCGTGGATCAGGAGTTTGAAGGAGATTCTCTTGTCGACGGGGAGCCAGTGCAGGTTTTTCAGGTGGGGGTGATGTGGCTGTGGCGTGGAATGTCGAGGATCAGGCGTGCAGAGCGTTTTGGATTCTTTGCAGTTGTTTGATGAGCTTGGTCGGGGCTCCTGCGTAGAGCGTTTCCGCAGTTGAGTCTGCTGCTGACGAGGGCCTGGGTGACTGTTCTTCTACGTGTCTGTCGGGATCCACCTGTAGATCTTGCGGAGCATGCGGAGGTGTTGAAGCAGGAGGAGGAGACTGCGTTGACTTGCTTGGTCATGGTGAGCGTTGAGTCGAGGATGACTCCCAGGTTGCGTGCGTGGTCGGTTGGTGTCGGGGTGCCCCTAGTGACGAGGGCCACCAGGAGTCATCCCAGGCTGATGGGTTGGAGCCGAGGATGAGGATCTCCGTCTTGTCTGTGTTCAGCTTAAGTCAGCTGCACTTCATCCAGTCGGCGACGGCTTTCATTCCTTCGTGGAGGTTGGATTTGGCGGTGAGGGGGTCCTTGGTGAGGGAGAGGATCAGTTGAGTGTCGTCGGCGTAGGAGATTATGTTGAGGTCGTGCTGTCGGGCGATGCGTGCGAGTGGAGCCATGTAGATGTTGAACAGTGTTTTGGAGTGTTGGCAGCCAATCACAGTGAAGCTCGTGGTCGGGAGGGTTCGCGAATCCACCGCTGCCATAGATATCAAAACTTTTATTTTTTGAATTTCTCACCAACTACTCAACGGATTTACACCATTTAAAAAAAAGGATGCTTTCTGAACTAAGCACTACCTTTTTGCCAAATTTGGTGTAATTCCGTTCAATATTGTTTTGAATCCAGAGTGGGTGCTGTTATTTTCCTTCACAGTTTTCAAATAATACCACAGTGGGTTGCCGCACACTCACCAAGTTGCTGTCCTGCATATTAATGTCCTTGCAACTAGCACGCTGTTCCAAACTGCGCCTTTACTTTACAAGCCGCTGGATCCGTTCTGTCAACGGTGGGGCACCCTCGCGGCCAGAGCGGGCCGCTAAATATTCCCAAGCGAAGGTGCTCAAACACAGGAGAGTGCCACACACAGCGTTCAAATAGCTACTTTATTGCAGGACTGGAAGACATTAACCTTCGTGGTTACAGCTAGAGTGTCGCCAATCACACCATACGCGTTTCGGGCTCTCATCAATTTTGGGAAAGTTTTGTGAAGATTCGTCAAATGTTGCCAAAGTTATTAGCAACACAAAAACGCATTTCCTATGGAAACGCTGACCTAACTATAACCACCCAATGGCAACCACCACTTTTTGAGATATATATATAAAGAATAGCACTCGTTACATCGCATAGAAGTACCACGCATGCCTTTACAACGCGGGTATTACTACGCGATGTCAATTACAACGAGTACCATTACAACGCAAAATTTTACCACGACTATACCTTTACCCCGCATGCCATTTCAACGCCAAGGCATGCGTGGTAAAGGTATACTCATGGTAAGCGTTTGCAAGGTAAGTGACTCCAACCTACCCTACCCTAATCCCTAATGTAGTTCCACTGCACGACCCTCCCCCTACCCCCAGTCCGGTCCCTACACTCTAACACTACCCTGCACGACCCCCGACACTACCCTAAACCCTAAAACACTACCCTACATTACACAAACACCACAACACTACCCTAAACCCTAACACGCTGCCCCCAGCACGACCCTCCCCCTTCCCCCAGTCCTGTCCCTACACTCTAACACTACCCTGCATGACCCCCTACACTACCCTGAAACCCTAAATCACTACCCTACACTACACAAACACAACACTACCCTAAACACTAAAATACTACCGCCCGCACGACCCTTCCCCTACCCCCAGTCTGTTCCTACACTCAAACACTACCCTGCACTACCCCCGACACTACCCTAAATCCTAAACCACTACCCTACACTACACAAACACCACAACACTACCCTAAACTCTAAACCACTACCCTACACTACACAAACAGCATAACACTACCCTAAACCCTAAAACACTACCCTACACTACACAAACACCACAACACTACCCTAAACCCTAACACGCTACCCCCCGCATGACCCTCCCCCAACCCCCAGTCCGTTCCTACACTCAAACACTACCCTGCACGACCCCCTCATCACTACCCTAAACCCAAAAACACTTCCCTACACTACACAAACACCACAACACTACTCTAAACCCTAAAACACTACCCCCAGCATGACCCTCCCCTACACACAACCCTACACTACACAAACATTACTACACTACTTCGACACTACCCTAAACCCTTAAAAAGTAACCCCCACTCCAAGCACAATCCCCCTCACCTCT